>JBBMJY010000010.1:18483605-18504268 GCA_037833715.1 Toxotes lorentzi
AGATAGATAGATAGATAGATAGATAGATAGATAGATAGATAGATAGATAGATAGATAGATAGATAGATAGATATGTGTAGAGCTATTGCAGTGTGTGTGTGAAACTATATGTGTGGCCGTGTCTGTAAAAGTGTCCGTCAGGGGCTGGGGGGGCAGCAGGGTGTTGAGGAGTCTCCCCCTGTGGGAAAAAAACGCTGCTCCGCCTGCAGGAGGTTCTGGCTCTGCGAGTGGAGCTCTTGTGGAAGACATCCTGGATGGCAGGGAGAGGAGCTCAGCTGTGACCCTCTCCACACAGTCATGTAGAGCCTCCCTTGGAGGAACATTGTTGTCAGGTTCCATGCATGCTCTGAGGAGTAACAATGTTGAGTCTATCAGAGACGGTCTTGTCGCTGCTGTCGGTCTGCAGTGTTAGTTTGTGATCAGTGAGAGTTTGCCCTGTCACAAACACCAGGTATCACCTGTTTCACAGCAATGATGCTGGATTTTCTGAGCATGAGTGCGTTTTGCCTTCCTGGTTTCCCAGGGGACAGATTGGCTCCTGGCTGTCCTGAGTTCAGTCTCATTACACACTTTAAATGAAGTGTCCAGATTTTCAGTAGTGATAATCCCATGATAATCCGGTCCATGATCCAGTTTTTGTGATTAGGCCATGCAGTGATGGTCTTGGTGATGGGGACATCCTCCACACACTTGCATATGTAGCTGGTCACAGTGTCTGTCTATTCCTCAGGGCTGATCATTCCTTCTGCGGTAGCTGCTTCCCTGAACACGTCCCAGTCAGTATTCTCAAAACACTCCTGCAATGGTGATGTGGCTCCATCTGGCCCAACTGATTTGTTTCTGGCAGGGTTTTGACACCGTGGTGTACAGTGGAATGAGCCTGAGACTGAAACGTGATTAGAGTTACCAACATGGGGGGAAGCAGTAGCTTTGTAAGCCCCGCAGATGTTAGTGTAGATCGAGTTTGTGGTGCCCTCGCCCTCCACATGCTGGTAAAAATTTAAAAAGGTTTTCAGGTTTGTCTGGTTAAAAAATCTGATTGACAGTTTTATACATAATAATAATCGACTGAGAGACACAGCACAATTTACCTGACATTTGCTTAAGAAAGGATCAATTATCATTTAAAAGCTCCTCCCACACACCACATGTCTGAAGCATAAACAGCTCTATTTTTGTTGTATCTTGACATCCTTCTCAGAGGTTGGCACCAACACAAAAGCAAAACAAACTTCGCTACCGCTAACAAGGCTGGGCAGACAAACTTGTGTGCTGGAGAAAAAACAGGATGAGAGAATGGCACTTTGACAGTTTATTCAATCTGCTGTGTCGAGCCAAAAAAGCCAAGAATCTCAAACTGTAGAATCCAGTCTGGCCAGTTTGCAGCCAAAAAAATGCCTACATTTGTAGCATCTTTCCAGTTCAGTTTGCAATATTTAAAAACTGCCTAAAGAACTCACAGACAACCGCGACATCCATAATATGAGCTCCAGTAAAAGGAAAAGGACCTTTAAAGGATTTAGTGCACCTGAGGTTCTTTAGATAAAGTTAAATAATACATAAGTTGGTTTGTTGAGGTTTGATTTTACTTCACCTGATCTCAGAGCATCAATTTGGAATTTGATTATTTTATATGAGAAAAACATCAGAGCAAGGTAAAACTCATTTACTTTTCAACTGTAGAGTTTTTGGATATGAAATGATCACTCCAGCGAAGCAGTGCACTTTCAGAAAGTCTTCCTTGATTCCAAAATCTAATTTTCAAAGCAGAGGCTCTTAAATCCTTAAATTCTGGACCCTACAATTCTCAATATGCAGCTAGATAGCATCTTTAATTAAAAGACCAAAGTTCACAAGACCTGCTTCTGTTATGGATGTAGGGTATGATCTGCTACCATTCCAACCAGTGTAGTAATGTCTCCTGCCTCTTTCCTCTGCTCTGTGGTCTTTATGTGTCGGGTCTGTTTTTGCTAGATAAGCTTCCATCTCTAAAGCACAATAATTACTTGAATATACAGAAATGTTTCCTGTATATTTCATTGGCAAAGAACTTCAAATTAATATGTGATGATGCATTAAGACTTTTTCTTAACGCATACACAGTACAAACAAGGTGGAGTAAATGAGTCCATGGAACCACAGGACCACAGGTCATCTATAGGTCGTATTTATCAGCAGCAGACTCTCAAAGCTGCTGCGGCACAGTGAAGATGACATCATTATTTTATGACTACAAGATGGTCTGACAGAATAATGACAGCAGTTGTACTGTGGGATCAGCTATGTTGACATTTAAAAGGAGTGCCACACAGCTCCAGACTTGACAAAGCTCCCTTCAAAGCCACAGCGGACATTATACAACTGTTTCCACAGAATGAGTACTAATAACCATGATGAGTAAACTGGTATAGCATGTAGAAATGCAAATAGTGTTGCTTTACCAGATTGTATACTACTACACATGTACTGAATATGTTTTAGTCAGTGGTCATGTCTAACTCCTTTGCTCACTCTACTGGTTGCCTGACATGTTTCCAGTTGTAAAATACACAGTGAAGCTCAGCTACAGCTGCCAGGAGTACAAACTACCAAATACTGGTGCCTTTATACAAGTTCTGGCATCTAAGCCTGTTACACTTTGGAGGCCCTGATGCTGCAGTTAAGCCTATAGCACCAATCAGTGCTGAGATCAGTATGAGAGGACGTGGAAGTACTTCTATCCGGGTTGGACTTAATACTGGTCCAGTGGACTACCCAGTGTGTAATGAAGAACTGCTGCATCTTTGTTTTCAGTGAAATGGGGCTACAGAGGATCAAGCTGGACTGGCTTGCTTGCTAGGGAACAAGGAATCATCAATCCCCGCTAAGAATCATGGTGTTGGACTCGTTTATATTAACAAGGAATGGAGCACAAATGCTGCTGTTGTGTCCAAACACCGTTCCCAGCAGTTTCCAGTTGTGAAGTAGTTGTAGTAGCCTACCTGTCCATGCAGTCAAGTTTGCTACAGGAGAAAATACACTGGACCTTGTTTACACAAGCACAAAGAATATATACAGAATGTTTCAATGCCCCCACCTTGTTAATTCAGACCCCATCTCTGCCAGGATAATCCCAACATACAGACCATTCATGAAACAGAAGGAGCTGGCTCAGGCCTGCAGGACTGCTTCAAAAGTTCTGACAGTGGACAGTGGAGAGTCCTCACAGACATCTTCAGCATCTCAGTGGCCCAAGCTGCCATCTCCACGTGCCTCGAGTCAACCACCATCATCCAGGTGCCTGAGAAGTCTCCTGTGTGCTGTCTGAATGATTACTGCCCCATGGCCCTCACACCTATCATCACAAAGTGCTCCAAGAGGCCTGTCCTGTAACACATTAAGCCCAGCCTCCCCAACACACTTTGCTCACTGCTCCAATGAGGAAGCTGTAACATCTACTCTCCACCCACACCTGTCCCACCTAGAGAGAAAGAACTCTTATGTCAGGATGCTATTGAATAACTTTACCTCAGCCTTCAACACAATCACCCCACAACACCTGAAGTGGGGCCAGCTAGGCCTAAACACCTTCCTCTGCACTTCCTCACTGGAAGACCACAGTTAATCCAGATCAGCATGTAAACACTTTGTCGTGGTTTCAGAGACCTGTATGAGGTCATATATCCTGGCTTTGGGAAACCTTAGGATAATATTTACAGGGAGATGAACAACCAGGTTTCTCATGTTCCATCTAAACGCCATGAATGAGAATTAAGAAAGAGACATAACCTGGGCCTGCACCACAAAGCAAGATTAGTGAGTTACTCAGCTATCTTTGTGCTTAACTCAGGATGTCTGGTATCACAAAGCTAGCTCACTTTTAACCAAGGTAGATCACCATGGTAACCTATTCTGCACAGCTAACCTGCTCCGGAGCAGGTTAACTTCAGATCAAAACCTGCCAATAGTCGAACTACAGACCAATCAGATCACTGGAAACACACAGTCATCATTCCTACTGGATCCCAGTACAGACTGAAGGGTTTACATTTAAGTGACAAATAGTACAGAGTGAGAGATCATTTTAGAGATCAGTAGAATAATTTTGTTGCTCCAAGCTTTACATTTTTCACACCAAACAACTACATAATGACGATTACAGCATCATTTAATTGCACAAAGATTCTTTCATTCTCTGCAGGATTTCTGACAGCGATCTTCAAAGCAACGAGCCAGTCAGACTGACCTTATCACACCGTAACTACTTATTTCCTCCTCTCTCCTCTGCTTTGGCAGCAGAAACAGTCTGACATTACTTGTAAATGTTTGATGTCTATTCATAATAGTTTGTTCATCATCAGACATAAAATAGACACACACTATACTAAAGACACTAAGACACTTAATCATATGCTTATTTACAGTATATCCTTAGCCTTCCTTTAACATTTGAAAATGATCTGTAGTGTTTCTACAGCTTCTTGTTCTATTCTAGTTATGTGATCATATTGTTTACATTTCACCAGGAGGAATATGACTTTCTGCTGTCGCTATAACCAGATGTTACTGCAGGTATCACTGTTTCCTCTCATATTCATATCAGTTTAGGTACTTCATTCACAGTTCTGGTGATGTTGTTTGTAATTAACAGCTCTGCCTCTTTTACATGTTCATAGCTGGATAAATAAATCCAGGATTAACAAAGCCAGCTGATAACCAGCTTCTCGATACAGGGATACATCCTGGACGATGGCCAACGTTAAGCTCACTGAAGCCAGATAACCCCAAGAGAGCCAGACTAGAGCCAGATAGTTGCGATCTTCCATCCACCCACCACATCCCTAAACATTTCTCTTGTCTCCTAACCCACGTCCTCACCTGTTTATCTGCAATCACCTGAGCATCTCATGCACCTGTTCCCATTTTCCTCATTACCCCAGCCACTATTTAAACCTGCCATCACCACCGGCTCCTTATGGGATGTTCCAGTGTCTTTTCCTATGTGCCTGCTAGCTGCATTTTGTTTCCTGTTGCCTGCACCAGCTTGCCTGTCTGAGCCTGATGTTTTTTCCTCAGGAGATGGTGAAGGCCAAAATACTAATGTTGCTTGGTGTCTGCTGGGAGTGTAAACAGGCAGCTGTTTGCTAACATGTTAGCAGTCTTAAAAGCTTCATAAGCTGATAAATACTCAATGTCGTCATCTTGTTCTGCTGCACCCACATGGCCAAGAAAATCTATTACTTAATTCTAGGTTTGATAATCACTTTGGCTGCATCAGTGCCATCGTGTAAAGGATAATATTGAACTCCTCTGCTACCACATTTATTACATGATTGTTAACTCTTAAAAGAAAAAAAAACTGTTTCCTCTTTCTCATGCCAATATGACAAATCTGTTCTTGTTCAAATTGTCCTCATCTTAGTATAAACCTAATCTACAAGCACCAAGCTCTAGAGCCTCTTTGGTTTATTCAATCTCTTTCTTTGGAATTTGCAGGAAGCTGGAAGCAAGGACATGAGGTTTTCTGATACTGTGACATTTTGGGTTAGACTGACCAACAAGATCTATCAATCAATCTTTGTCTGTTCATCACATGTCCAGGTAAATGGTGACGGAGCAGCCATCTCTGACCACAGTGCACAGTCGAGATTTCCTCTGAGGCTCTGAATGGGCCTCACGTCGTGAGCAAATTCAAATGAATGATAGCAACATCTCCAGGTCAGTCAAGCTGGAAGGAAGAGTGAGCCGGAGGGAACAGAGCCAGAGACGAGAAGTGAGAGGGATGACAGACAGAGAGAGAAAGATGGGTGTCTGTGGACGAGACGAGGGGAACATGCTCGTGGGAAAGAGAGAAAAAAAAGAGAAGGGGCAAAGGAAAAAAGGACCAGCAATGAGCAGAGGGGGGAGAGAAGGAACTGAGGAGGAGAGGGGCTGAAAGGCCAGAGGAGATGAGAGAGAATAAAGGCAAGGGGAGGGAGAAGATAAAAGGACACAGGGAGACAACCAGACACAGATGTGATCAAATATACATAAGAACTGTACAACTAAGAATGAACCAGACGCTCCTCACAGCCTGAAGCAAAGACAGACAGAGCAATGGGAAGAATAACGACAGAGGGCAAGAAGAAGGAGTGGACGGCATACCAACACAGTCATAAACAAAGGCTGAAAGACATGAATGGAAGTGATCAAATATCTCTGTTTACTAAAGAGATGAAAATGAATAAAACTATAAGTTATAAAACAGATGTGACACTGTTGACCAGGGGCCACTGAAACTTCTTGATTTCATCTGCTGCAGAGCTCCATAAAAAACCTATGTCTAACATCTTAAGGCCAGTGTCCACTGGATCCAGCTGTGCTGCACTCTGGCTCTGTTGTGGCTGCTGGCGATGTGCTGCCATTCTAGTCACTGTGGCAATGACCATGGCCTCATTCACGGCTCTTTTTCCTGTATTTATTGACATTTTAGTGATGAATTTCACGTGTTACACTGGCCTGTCCGGGAACTTCTTCTTGTAAACAGGGAAAGGCAGAAAGACAGTGAAGGAGAAAGAAAGGGAAAAGCGAGAGATGGAGAGAGAAGATTTTAATACATCTTTTTCTGTTCATCCCCTTGATTTTGCTCTGTGATCCCCTACACTGTGTTGTTGTGATAAAACTAAATTCATGAGCTCAGTTGCTCTCATTGACAGATTTCTGTGTTTGTTGTCAGACAACAAAACAAGTCTAGAAGAGTGATTTCATTGTGGCTCATAAATACTACATGTTGATCAGTCATTCTGAGACTGCTGCACTGCAGTGTTGATCACATCAATATTTTATGACCATAACACTGCCTGATAAAATCAGTATAAATACAGGTTATTGACCACAACTGTGATAGACTACTACTTTACTACAAATTGCCTCTGAAATGTTTCCAGAAGACTCTGAAACCGTGAAGGAGCCGTGACTGAGCCACATCCTGGGGACATTTAGCATCACACACAGCCATATGCTATGCTAAGGATGCTAAGCTAAGCTAACCCTCTGATGGCTGTCGCTTCATATTTGCAGTACAGACACAGAGAGTGGTGTCCATCTTTTCATCTAAATCTTGGCAAGAAAAGCAAATAGATTATTTCCCTAAAATGTTGCACTGTTCCTTTAGGCTTGCAATCACAGCAGCAAAGGCGGCAACAGCAACAAGCTCTTAAAATGTCCCAGCAAGTCGTGTTAGTGAAGGAGCATGCACATTTCCAGAGCCCTGAAACTGCCCATCATTAATGTTATAACTTCCACCTACTCTTTATCACTGACAGGTCAAAATGTCTCCGGTGAAAAGGCTCCATAGCATCATGTGCAGTTCATTTCTAATGGCTGATACAGACGAGGCGGTGAATTAAAGGAAAACGCTGAAAAATGAGAGGAGAAACAGGACAATGCCTAATCCAGAGGGCACGAGGGCTCACTGAGTGGTGTGATGTGTATGAAAACGATGTGAACCACATACAGTGGCCATCCCAGTCTCCACATCTCAACAGCAGAATATGACAATCAGGACAAGATGGTATTTTACTGTTGTGAAACATGGGAAAAAAATTTTACAATGGGATCACTCCAGCCGAGACGCCCATCATGCCCATGTTCACGTTCTGACCCATGAGTGCTGAGTATTCATGGGTCACCACACCCGTATTCCAACTCCATTTTGATCCCAAATGCACACCTGTAAAGTTTTGTGAATGCATCCTGGACAGTTGTGATGCTTTCACAGACAGACAGACAATCCAAAGTGTTCAAAGCCACCTCTGTGGTAGTCCCCGCTACAGTAGGTGTCTCCGGGACCACATTTTGCCATGATGACACACAGACAAGACACAGAAGGTGAAAACAATACCAGCCACGCTGTCACGGCTGGTAAACATTTATATTAAATTTAGAAGTTTAAATTTTACTACACTTTCTTTTCTAGTCCAAGGTTTGTTTGATTTTGTAGAGGTTTCTCCTGCGTGCTGAGAAAAGAGACAAGCTGCGCTGTTGGATGGAGTGTGCCTTCTTCTGTTTGAGCTTTTGGAGTCAAAGCTAGTTCACCAAGCAAGACAGCAATGTTACTTGTGTGTAAGCAGAAGCCCTCAGAGCCTGTAGCCCCACCCAGGTTATAAAATCACCAGCCGCCACTGTGTTCAATGACAACATACAAAATAATTTCTTTCTACAATATCTATGCTTGGCATCTACACCATGGTTAAGAAAAAGGAAAGAACAAAGTGAACATTAACTTTTATATTAGAGGACGTAAACATTGGTCTTCCGCATTAAATTACATTGAGTACTGGAGAAGGTGGAGGGGAGGTGCAGAGTGAGGGACATTAGGCAAAGATCTACAGGAAACACAATTCTAACAGGAGGGAAACACATTTTGACAGGGGAACAGACTTCGACTTGTTTTCCCTGCAGAACAAGTCCTCCACCTGACAGGAGCTTATTTAAACCATGTATTTACTGTACAGAGTCTATAGCTGGCAAATGTATATGTTCTAATCTGTCTTACATTACACATGAATTCAACGAAAGCCCCAATGTCCAATTTGTGTCCAAATGTCCAATTTTTCCCAAACTACCCCAAATTACACACAAATCATTGTGCATTTGTAAATCTCATTTTTCATATATAGATCATGTGATACACATTTGTAACAGTCAGCGGCGGGAGCAGCAGCTCTGACACACAGCTCATGGAGGCAGTTAAAATACTTTAACCCGACTCTTGAAATTTGTGTCAAATAATGCACTTCTCTAGGAGACATTACTCAGTCAGAACTAAACAAACAGACACGATACAGATATATTTAGATTCAGCGTGACATGCATTGTGATTAAAGCTCCATAAAGCACCTTAAAAATCCTGGAAAAAAACTGAGGAGTCTGAAAACCTCTGCAGCAGATGTAAGGGATAATCAAAGTCATTTGCATTCATCCTTTGGGCACCTCAGATGTCTGTATATAAATTTCACACTGACTGACACTGCTGTCCCCTGAACCATGTCACTAGTGCGGCCATAAAAGCCGTCTGCAAAACAAGATGTGGATCATTTCTCCGCTTTCCTTTTGATGAATTTTAAGCACCTTAAAGGCAACACAATTTCATAACTAAAAGTTTCCACCTCAAAAGACATAAATGTTGCGTAGCTTCCTCCTGGCATAAAAGTGGTGTTACTCCAGACTGTAGTGGCCTAGAGGACTGACTCAACTAAACTGATTGTCTCCTTGAATTTTCCAGAGAAAAATATTTCCTTTGTTGCCAGGGTCATGCTCACTTACTCTGCCTAATTTTACATTGTTAAAAAAAACAAAAAACCCCAAACAGTGATTTCAATAAAACAAACAGGAGAAGTGCTTAAGAGAGAAAACAAGAAAAAAACATAATAAATTCTATTCTAGTCGCATTTTCACAACTTAAAATGCAGAGGAGATTAGTGACTGGATGCTGACTGTTCTGTTGGTGCTGTCTAACAGGATAACAAACGAGGATGCATCATGAAAAGTCTTAGAGAGCAGTGCTGTAACAAACTCATCAACCACAGGTTGATCGAGAGCTGTGAACAGCCTCAAACTAAATGAATTATAATAAATAATCTTAGACAATAGGGACTGCTGTTCCATCAGGCTAAAATAACATGCCCCCCAGTTCAATTATGTATACCAAGTCATTTAAGAATCTATTGTAAGTCTTATATTATCACCAATTCTTCAGATTTGGCTTCATATCATGA
The DNA here is from genome assembly GCA_037833715.1 of Toxotes lorentzi. Lineage (NCBI taxonomy): Eukaryota > Metazoa > Chordata > Actinopteri > Toxotidae > Toxotes > Toxotes lorentzi. The sequence goes on from JBBMJY010000010.1 coordinate 18,493,343, forward strand.
ATAACAGACCCATATTTTGAGAATTAGCAGAATTCAGACAGGAGACGTTTATTCTAAACCACGGCTCAGAAAATATATGGGAACACTGCTCATAGCATTTTCAAATATCTAACCACGTGCTGCTGCTGCTGAATCCTGCTATGTATGAGGTGGGTGATGGTCTATTACCTGGAACAAAGCTTTCCTGGACAACGTCCTTATACGCCCACCAACTCTCATCAAGCTTGGATGTAATAGGCTGAGCTGCAGGGAGAAAGAAAAACAGAAAGAGGAGACAAATTCAGTTAATAAATTATATCTATCTACACATATATCTATGCATGTGTGTGTGTTTTTTTATCAGAGAGTCAAAGGGGCATTGAAGCAGAAAATAAGAATTCCACTGTTTGTTTATTTATAATAAATGTGCAGTGATGTTAACACATTTCTTTACAAGAGTTTAAACTGTTTTTTAATCATAACTTTAAAAAAAAGCAGCTCTGTTGAAGACAGAAACTGTATAATGTGTAATGAAACGTTTAAAGTAGGTCAAATGGAGATTTGTTCATACATTCACGTGGCGTATGGAGGGAATCCCCTGTGGTGGGTCTGCACCGACGCACACGGTCTCCCATAGTACACATTACTTCACACTTGCATGTCTTGTGTGTTTCTGGCCTCAGGCTGCCTCTGTCTGTGCTTTAGCTCTGCTGCCTCCCAGCTCTGCAGGTTGCACCCAGTCTGCCTGGCAGCAGCAGCACAATTAAAACAGAGCCGCTGGGATCTGATGGCTGGATCTGATGGATGGATCTGATGGCTGGATCTGAATGCTGGAATTTGAGTTGCACCAATTCAGAAGCAGGTCACATGAACCAAACATGAACAGGGCTGCAGTTGAATAGTAAGCTAAGTGAACAGCTTGCTAAACTTACATTCCCATCTATTGACAGGTTAGACTGATAATATGGAAACTCCACATTATAAAGAGCCCTCAGATCTAAACACAGCCATCATGAAAGAGAATGTCCCAGATATTATACATTTATATGAGAGAGGTTGAAGGTAAGAGCCACGTTATATGATTAACATGAACATGTATCTTAATTATTATTATGGGTAATAGTAATGGGTACTAGCTCACTAATAATTGGCCTGGTAGAAAATTACTCATGTAAAAGTGACATGAATTGGTTGAGACAGAGCTGCAGTCACAAAACCCAGAGAACCAGGACAGAAGAGGAAGAAATAAATCAGGACTGAGCAGAGCAGAGGAGGAAAATGTCCCACTGTGACATCCTCTAATATTTGCCAAAAGTAGCGACTCCAGCTACTAACAGTAGCTACTGAGCAGAGCCCATGAGAAAGTTCATGTCTGTACTGACCTAATACATCTAGACTGTTAGTCACTGCTACTATGACCGGCTGGGGCTGAGAGTCTCAAAAAAATGTTCATAGAACAACAGATAAACTACCCTTTTTCCTGTCAGAATTAACTGTATGTGGACACTTTAACCTGCAATTTTAACATGGACATTTAATTAATTTACTAGTTGTGGGTTGGACTATTGAGCCTGTGAAAACAGGTGTACAAGGTCCTCTGTGTCCCTGGATCATGGGTGTATTAGAATTTGACAGCAGCAGCCTTCGCTCTGCATTTAATTCCCAACTGAACTCAACTTTTTCAAAATGTAAATGAACCCACTCACTGTTTTAATCACACCCTCGATCTTGTTCTGACATATGGCATAGAAATTGGACATTTAATAATATATTCACAATAACGGACTGCACAGCATTTGGAGAAAAAAAAACCCATTCCATTATCTGACAATGATGTAACCAAATTTAAGCAAAGAATTGTTGAATTGCTGTACATTATTGTTTACTCCAATTCCATGTGTTAATACAATGGGACGGCCATCTCAACTTTCCTCCCACACAAGCTGCTGCAGCCTCAATGCGTACCACACTCGACACTGTTGCCCCTGTAGTGAATCAGAGGAGGCTCCATGGTACAATTCACAAATGTGTGCTTTAAAGCAGAAATTGCAAAAGCTGAAAGTGGTGTTCCACCAATCGAAAAAGAAAGTCTAAGAATATATAAAAGAAAGCCCTCTGTAATACCAGAACCACCTACTATTCATCACTGAGAGAGGAAAATAAGAACTCCAGGCTTCTTGGCTGCACTGAATCCAGGCTGACAGTCATAGATCTATTGAGCCATGTATTCCTTCAACTCCCAGTAGTAATAACTTCATGAGCTTCTTTACAAATAAAATTCAGACTATTAGAGAATAAATTCATCACTTCCTTCCCACAACTGGCACAGATGCATTGTGCAGTACAGTGACCTTGACTGTTACACCTGATTTATACTTAGACTGCTTCTCTCCTGTAGAGCTGTCTGAGCTAACTTCAGCTGGTTGTTCATCTAAACCATCAATCTTTTACACTCTATTCCAATAAGCTGTTCTGTTTTCCTTTTTCCTCTTAACACTTCCATATTAGACCTACTAAATATAACAGGCTTTGTTCATGTTAACAATGACTCTTCCATGCACACAAGAGTTAGTCATACAGTTCCACAGGGTTCTGTGCTTCTTTTCACCCTATATGTGCTTCCTTTAGGCAACAGTATCATGAAGCGTGCAGAGGGCACGATAGAGACGTCATCAACACACCCACCCATTCACTCACTGTGAATCCTCCAGACAATGACCTGCTCCATTCACACATCAGCTCAGTCAGATATCACAGACTCTATAATATCGACCTGGGAGGGTAAAAGTCCTTTTAGTGTCCAGTTCAACTAATTTGGACGTTTGCATTCACACCTACAGCTCCTCTGGGTAATGTGTAGAAAAGTTCAGGGTTGCAGTTTGAGTGTGAAAGCAGCTTATGAGGACAGATATAACCAATCAGATAGGTGCAGTCACTGGTGACACTATGTCAAGCCTTTAGCAAACTGTATAACTCTACTAGAAATGATGTCACTCTGTGCCAGTTGACTGCCCATCAAACACGAGCCAGGCTCACAATATAATCACAGCCTGAAGTTTCACCCTGAACTGCCAAAAGAACACACAACAAAAGTAAATAGATAAGGTTTAACAAACAGGTTGTTGATTCCTGCTTGAAAGTAGCCAGTCATGTCAGCAATGCAATGCATAAAATCATGCAGGTATTTATTTTTGAAACTGATCTCCTTGAATCTTCACACACGACGGTCAAGAGTTTACTCAGCATGCTGCCAAAAACACAAAAATACCCAGTGAGGAGCAGGTCTGTGGACACAAACTTCACCATGTGTTGTCCTTGTCCAGCCTGCTGTAATTTAGTCTTTTTGTATTCCATCATCCTCCTAAATAACAAAATCCAAACACGTGAACAATCTTTGTACATATCACAGTCCCTTTTTAAAACCGAATCACTCAGTCAGTGACAGGCATATGCTGTTGAACTCTAACCAAAAAGTTGCTTAGTAGGGACCACTACGCAGTGTGGGGCCCAGGGCAGTCACACCCTCTACACACTCACCTCACTCTACACCACTGGTTAGAAAGTCAAGCAGTCTATAAAAAAACAGCTGACACACCCTGAGCTCTAGTCCTTTCACTTCCCCACCCCCTCTGGACCTCCCTGTACGGTCAGGGCTGTGCTAATGCTTTTTGGGCTGCAAGTGTCCACAGGGACAAGACATCTATGAACAGAGTCCAGAGTCCAGAGTCTAGTGTCTGGGTCACTCCAAGCCTTGCCTTTTAAGCATCTAAATGACTGACCCATTGACTCCACTTAGACAAAACCTTTAAGAACAAAGAGCAGTCGTGCACAGGGAATGTCTGCAGAGCTGTGACCTGTCACTGTAAAGTTTAGACTAAAACATTTAAAACACTTTAAAGAGCAGTTATCTGCACCAAACGCCCACATGGTCAAACTATTCAAGTCAGATCACCTGTGCAGTTTAATGGTTTTTTTTTTTTAGACAGTCCTTTAACCTGATAAAGGATCAGTAAATAGTCACTTGAGTTTCTGTTTTATATTTATTATTTCAACTCATCACTGTTAAATGAAACCTCTTTTGAACCTTTTCAGGTGTAGTCAGTGAGCACATTACCAGAACCCTGCTGTGAAACTCAGATCGTCCAATCCAAAAAAAGAGAGTTTTGTGGCTCATGTTCACCGAGCTGTGATGCTGCCTGACAGAAACAGAAATCTGTAGCCGGCTGAATATTGCTTGCTTGCTGGGTTACCAAGAGATGATATTGCTGTCTGCATATCTGTTTGAAAACATCAGCTGCCCAAACTCTCACATTTTGTCAAGAAGTCGAAGGCTGACAGCTTCGGCGGTGATGAGTATGAAATTCTGACTCATCCCATAGTGGGATTCTCTGTGTGTAGTCCATCTGACTAAATGGACGGCTGCCTCACTGACACGGCCATACTGAATGAGCTCTTTGACAGGCTGCAGCATGACAGTGATATTCATGAGCTACTTATATTCACAGTCCATTTTAGTCCGCCTGTGCATTTATGCTCTATGGTATACTGTACACTGCCACCACTATGATGTGCATGTGTGTATATAGGTGTGTGTCTGAGTGCATCCAAATGCATGAGTCTGCTGATCAAAATGCTGGGTAGTGATGTGTGAGTTTGGAGGAATGGATCTGAGCAGTGTGCACTGGCTGATGCTCTGTTTGTCTTTTTACCCAAAGAGCCTGTTGACACATAAATACCGGAAACCACACACTTGATTTTAAAAAGTGGAATGACTATAGGTAATGGTTTACCTGACGGGCAGGTGAGGTTGTCTCCAATACACTATAAGTATTTAACGGTGACTTAATATTCGCAACGGCATCACTCCAGCCTTTCCCTTATATTTCCATGTTGTTCTAACATTTTGAAGGACCGTAGCTCCTGTTACCTCCTTACCTGATGACGTGCAGATGATATATGTCTGTAAAATCACAGATAAATCCCAAACGACACGCATTCTTCGTTCAATTCACGCTCATTTTCTGCAGCTGTTGAGGGACTTCGCTTTGCAGGCTCACACTTGCAGGCGACACGGCCAAACTTTGAGCATTTTCCCCTCCTCTTTGGTTCTCCTCATCCCCGTCTCTCCGTCACGGAGCGCAGAGAAGGTCTGAAGCCTCGCAGGAGATCCGCCCTCACAGCGTTGTCCTCTTTGCTTCCCGGTTTGGTGCTCAGGCAGCTTTTCAGCTTTTTTTTTTTTTTTTTTTTTAACCTGCAATTCTCATCTATTTTTTTATTTATCCACCCGTAAAATAAATAAATAAATAAAACAAATCAGCTGTAAAATCTTTCAACGCGCATTTTGCTCTTCTGCTTTTCCTTTGGATCGAGTGGATGTTAGTGGCGCACGGTTCGTCTGCGGCGGATCAGGCAACTTTATTCACAACGCAAAGCGCACCAAGAGCGCACGTACTGACAGAGGGAAACAACATATTCATGACACTGACATATATAGATGGATATAGTGAGGACTTATAAAATATTCCAAGCAAACACTGTCAGATTCCAAAGCTTTTATCCCAGTCTCATCTTTTTTTAAAAAGAGAAATAAAATCTGGGTATGACTGTCTGAATTTGGCTCATAAAAGAAACGCCCAACCCAGTGATTCATTTTATTTCCAAAAAAAATTACAGTGACATAGTCGCTGAGCAACCAACTGTGGATGCAGTGTGATGTGTGCAGATGGCCCTGATCAAAGACTCCCTGCACTGACAGTCAGTGAAACGCCTGTGGATGTTGTGCGACCTCTAGCGTTAGGTTTGGGTTTCTCCTTTCAGAGCAAGGTTGAAGGTACTGATCAGTCAGACTGAGGATGCTGTGGGTGTAAGATTACATGTGACATATTAACAGTTAGAATATGGGGTATGTACTGTGTGTATCTACAATATGTGGATAATTTGGGAGGGTCGGCCACTCTTGGCCTATTGTATATCAGGACCATGGCTGAAGACACTGAGGTCATGTCTTCTGCATTTTGTGGTATTATGTGGTTTAAGAAGAGAGAGAGCTGACATTCAAATATTAGATTTATTTTTAAGCTGATGTCAGTATTTTTAGACCCAGACTTTACAACCTGAGTCTGGCTTTGAAACAGCATTTCAAGCCTTCATGTGGGGAAATAAACACCAATGCTTAATTTTAAGGATTTCTTACTTCCTAGGCAATTGCCAGGAAAGTCCTATGTAGGGTTGATTTTAAAATGCATAAATGAAAAGAAATCAAAACAAAAATACAGTGAAATATTGAACTACATATAAAACATGTTACTTAGCCTTTAGTTTTTATTAACTGAATAAATATATTTTCATTGTGATGTGAATTGTCCATGTCACATTAAAATAAAACATAGTAAACAAAGAGCTGTATTGCATTTCAGTGTTGTCCAGCAGAGGGCAGCACAGACCTTACTAGATGCAAAGCTCTGTCAATAGTTTTAGTGTAAGGGAGTTTTTTCTTTTTAAACAGGAAGATGCATCATCAATGCCAACATGAAAATCACCTGTAAAAATCACAGCTTTGAGAGCAGAACCACAGGAAGAGCTTTTTAGCTCTGACACAAACTAATGGCTACCATGACAAACAGCCTGTGCCACAGTCAACTGGAGTCATGTTATGTAGTTTTATTTGTGGCTGATTATGGTTTTGAGAGATGGATTGTGCAGCAGGAGGCTGTAAAAACAGAGTTCTTAGATGAATTCTCAATAAGTGTTGAAACCTAAGCTAATTAGAGATATATAGCTAGTGTTAGCTAAACAGCTGGTTTAAGAAGGATAAGCTAAAGACCACATTCACACTGAAATCAACCCTTCATTCATTTGAATGCAGGATGTGCACTGACTCAGCAGGGGGAGCCACTGAGAGGGAGATCTGATCACTGAGAACTATCACTTATGAAATGGCAACCTGAATAAAGCACTGACCAGTGAGTACAACAGACATTATCACTAGTTACTTTCACTCAGTGTGAACCTGAAATGTTCCAGTGAAAAACTCTGTATAATACAGGTCCATCTATAACCTCAGTGGACCTGTTGCACTGGTTAAAACACAGAGGATCCACCAAGAAGGCTTTATTGAGGTAGACCTACAAGCAATGACATTTAAATACACTGGGGTAATGGACAACAGGTGATTCACATTAGGGTGGGGCAGACAATCTACAAGGATGGGAACGAGACAAAGACAGGAAGAAGATAGGGAACAGATATACAAGGAATCCGACTTCAAAATAAAACAGGAAATGCTGAATGCAACCAAGGAACCAAGGAACCAAAAAGAGTTCGACAAAATCCAGCAAAAGTCCAAAACAAGTTCGAACATAGTCCAGAACAGTCCAAAAAGAGTTCAACAGCAGTCACCAAGGGGCTGATCATAACAGCCTCACAATTAAGCAAACCAGCGACTGAGAATATTAAGAAATACAGACACAGGGCCGCAGCACACAGCAAACATCTGTGCAAGCAAAACTAACTATAAAGCAAGAATTCTGTCCTTGGCCTCTTCAGAACCATTCATCCTATGGACTTCATCCTTGCTGGGTGTAATGCTGGAGACCCAAAGGAAGTGCAGTTCATAATTTGGTGCAATTTTGACACAGCACATGTTTAGAATTAATAAACTTTGAATAAACAAGCAATCTGCTCAGGCTTCAGGGCTCAGATCTGCACAGCCGTCAGAGAGAACATTTCACATGGCGTTCTCTAAAAAGTGCTGTGCTGTACTGTACTGTACTGTACTGTATTGTAAAGGCACAGTTCACCATGGAAACATTTACAATGACTGAAAGCAGCATATCTAATCTTTAAAGTAAATTATTAACAGTCGCGCATCAACAAATCAGTTTATTTTCAACTTCTCCACAGGAACAAGGATGCGATGTATGAAGGAAAACAAAAAAGAAAATTTCTTCCTTTCTCTGAGTATGATGAAATGGCACAATTAATGTACTGCAAAACCTGCAGGAGCTGTCCAGCTCAGCCCATTGAGAACAGCCTGTTCCACAGGGTAACCAGAGAGAAAGTAAGAGTGAGGAGCATCAAAGAGAATGAAACCACGACTGCACACAAATCAGCTAAAGATGCTCACTCAGAAAGAGGAGCATTGGAGTCAGCTTTTGACAGAATGGATGCGGCAGTAAAAGAAGAGATGGTAAAAGTCTTCAAAACGGCCTGCTTCATTGCCAAATTCCCCCAAGCTGGTGGCTCTCCATCACACAAACGGCCTGGACCTCAACATAACACACAGCATGACCAGGCATGTCATAGTGCTCCATTGATGAGCTTTCAGGAAAAGTTACGATCAGCCAGGCTCTTTTCTGTTCTGTCTGACTCTTCAGTCCAACGATCAGTGAAGGACAAGGAGCTCATCTATTGCACCTGCCTCCAGAATGGCAAACCTGTGAACCAGCTGTGGCTCATCACGTAGAGCTAGCTGCTCTAGACTGTGTCAAACAGGTTCAGGTTCCTGAGCTACAAGACATTAAGCAAACACTATGTCCCATCCCAAGAACTACACCTTCCTGCAAAGGCCTCACAGGAGCTTTGGGAGATCAGCAGCAAAGCAATGGAGATCCCCATAGTGAGGTCAGGTAACACTGAAGATACTCACTGGTTACCACACGTCACATGCATTGGAGCCTCATGTAAAAATACAGTTTTATGGGATGGGCCTACAAACATGACTTGGCCAGTTGCACAATGTACAGCGAATATTTAATTATTGTCGGCTGCAGCAAAGCACACAGCTGAGAATGCATTTGGCTGACTTTGGCCAACAGACCACGCGTTTTCCTGACCAACACTGCACTTGAGCCTGACAAAGCGACAACAATCACACTCTCAGCTCACATTGTCACAACTTTCTCCGGAACACAATTAAGCATAACACAGGCTTTGGAGGCCTATGTTATGCTGACATCGTCACTTAGAAACAGGAAAGGGAAGTCGGAAGTACATTATTATATGCTGTCATGTTAATATAATAGTGTGTACGTGCAGTACAGTAAACCAACAAGAAGACATACTGTCACACATGTAACAGACATTCATTTAAATTTTCAGTCAAAAGACTTAACACATTTATCTTAGGGGACATCATTGCATGCATACATTACATGATTAGGTATGGTTTGTATTATGCTTTCTCTGACTCCTGGAGCTGCGTCTGTCTGAGAACTTATATTTCTCATAATCATTATGAAACTACAAAGCTCAGCTCACACCAAACCAAAAACATTAAATCAAAGATCTGGCGAGTACAGACTTCCTGGAAGAGAGAAGAATAGAGAAAAGGACATGTTAGATTTCTGATGAGTCAGTTATTTATCCATCAGCCATCCACATCTCTCTCTCTCTCTCTGTCTCAGACACACAGATATTACATAAACTCCTTTTAGTGAGTCCCTCATCCAAGAACCAGTTGTACAAAGAGATTCATTCCTGAGTAGTATGTAGAGGTGGTTTCAGAGAATTTGTGGCCTTCACCAGTTTACCTAGAATCTTCTCTTAGAAATTCCAGACCTGTCATACGAGTTATGAACAGATAGACTGCCTCTCTTTACGGGGAGAAAACAAGCTTGTTTGCCTTAAGACTTCTATGGGTTTAACTGTTTCACTGTTTCCTCCGACACATTGAGCTCAGAAATTAAATACTTAAGAGAGATGCTATACTTAACACCCCCTCCCACTCAGGCCCATCCCTACCTCTTGTTCTTTCTGCGGAGAACGGCCTTGTTGATCTCCCTCAGCAGAGTTTCCTTGTTGTTCTTTATGTTAGCCTTTGCCGTCTCCAACACAAACTCAATCTTCTCCTGGCCAAAGGGAAGCTGAAAGGTGGAGAACTCTGCCATCTTTGCTTTGAACTCCTCTGCATCTGCACAAAACAGTGAAGACATGTAAGGATCCAAACACAGGTGAAAAAATAGACTACAGGTACAGGATGCTAACGTGCTAATTAGCTCTGAACACAAGCTACAGCTGAGGCTAAAGGAAATGTCATTTGTTAAGCCAAGATAAATCTAAAACACACAACTTTAATTTTGTGGGGTCTTTATTTTCTCCCTCGTTTCTTATTTATGAAACAAATGTGAAGTAAAGCATGGCCTCCACTGAGAGAAATGGCCCCAAATCTACAGAGAGAAAAATCCATTATTATTCCAGTACAAACGCACTGACACCTCTATAAGGCAGACAGCACATAAAAGCATTTATAACACTTCCCTGTAAAATCCCTGTACAGTGCTTATGCTTAATTATTAGGCTTAGAAGTCACTTCATTGTACAGAGAAAAATGTATCCATGCTGGTGAATACATTAGACAAAAATACAAAAGCAAATCAGAAATCATCAAACACAGTTTCCTAGCTAACCCAAGGATAAGCCACACTGTTAAAATAGTTTTGTTGTATCGGCTAAATTATTTACCAAAAAAAATCCATAAACAGGTTTTCTGTTTAGTTAACTTGGATGCCAAAAAAAATCATGGTTCCTCTATGTTTCTGACCATTTAAGTTTTTGTTGGCCTACAGAGCAGCTCTGCCTTTGAAAGGAAAAAGCACTAAAAACAAATCAAGTGTGTGTAACAGACCTTTGCAGTTCTGTCTGTTGAAGAGTGGCATGTAAATGATCGTGGGCTCCTTCTCTTTTCCCTCAAACAAGTAGCAGTCCCTGGGCCACTCTCTTTCCTCCAGGATTTTGTTGTCTATCTCTGGGAAAGGCTTGTTCACCTGAGCTGCATAGTCTCTGGCAAGAGTCAGAGTCTGTGAAGAGAGCAGGGGGAGGACAGATTTTACAGCCAAATGCCAAATGAAATGATTTTATCAGCTATGTTAAGAAGTGCACACACACACACACACACACACACACACACACACACACACACACACACACACACACACACACACACACACA
>JBBMJY010000010.1:18504368-18515563 GCA_037833715.1 Toxotes lorentzi
ACACACACACACACACACACACACACACACACACACACACACACACACACACACACACACACACACACACTCACTCTTCTACCTCAAACATGTTTCCAGCGCTGTACTCCGGTGCGATGATGAGGTCGATGTCTCTCTTGTCTCCCAGAAATGGAGGGTAGGCCACATTGATCAGCAGCCCGGCGTCTATCAGGTGGAAGCTTTCTCGAGAGTGAAGGCAAGGTGGAATGGTGAAATCTGGCAACAGAAAGTTCAGTATTACTACCAAAGTTTCACATCTGCTTGAGAGATCTTAAGTTCCCCTCAAGAAGTAGACACAGAACAACATTAGCATTTACTTGGATTTGTGTTTCAGGTCACCTCATCAGTGTGGATTCAGTATTTACTCTCTTTAGTTCTGTTTTGGTGTCTGCTAACTCCATTATACTCACCAGCTAGTCACTAACTTTTTCTGCCTGCTATATGGTGCTCCGCAAGTAATGTGCAGTGTGTTTATAGAGCTTTTTCACTGTAAACAGCTGCCAGCTGCATCTGGAAACCATGCTGAAGACAGCTGTGTGACTGAAATAAAACTGGATAACCAAAACAAAGAGGAGGAAGACGGAAGTTCTGCAGAGCCGAGGTGAAGTGCAGAGTTGGGGGATTCACCGCTATAATTAAGTGTAAGAACGGCATGAGTGGCATCAGACTGAGCATGTTAACTTTCTGTGTGAAGCATGACTATAACCAAAAATATCAAAATATTCCTTTAATACAAAATGATCATAGTGGTTTTAAAAACAGAGATGATTGAGACCAAATAATGTTTTACTTTAATAAAGTTAATTCTTATTGTTGCTGAAGAGATCTGCCTTCTCACCTTGGTATTGGTAGAGGAAGTTTCTGGTTGTTCCCCACTCCCATCTCATAATCAGGGGAAGGACCTGCTTGGTAAGCATAGAGACTGGGGGGAACACAGTGAAAAGAAATAGAAGTGTTTCCATTACATTTTAGTAAAATGTGTCTGTAGTCAAATAATATTGACCAGTTTGTCTGTTTATCTGCCTCTGACCATGTGTTTTGAAAGCTCCATCCTCCAGCCTTTGGCTCCAGGTCTCTACCGCCTGCAGCAGCTCCACACTCCACTGCTGAAAAACACTTTTTCTTTCCTCCAAACTCTTAGACTCCAGCAGCGCAGACTCATTCTGGTTTACCTTGTCTGAAAAAGATAAGGATCTAATGGGCACTGTGGCTTTTTTTAGGTCAGACATTTTCTGCGTCTGTGTTATTTCATCAGAGGCCAAAAAAAAAAAAAAAAAAAAAAAATGAATTGGGAAGAAAATTGAAACACTGATAAAGTTCCTGTCTGAGCAAATTATCTCCAACCTTTTAGTATCTGCTGCAGCTCATTCAGGTCAGACACAGCAGTAGGATCCTCAATGGTACTGCTGATCAGGACCACCAGTTTATCAAGGGTGTTGTATACACGCAGGTACTCTTCAGCAGCTTTGTCTATATGCCCAGGCACTGAACCAAACACACACACACACACACACACACACACACACAGAGTGTAAGATAAGCCATGTTATAATGGAGCAGGGAATAAACACTACAATGAGGCTGTGACTACTTTTTCCAGCTCAGCCACAGATTTATCCCTGCAGCTTATAAAAATACATTTAGCATGTACAGAAATGTCACTGTGATTACCATTCAGCCAGGGAGGGATGATATCTCTGATGGTATCCTCATGAGCCAGTGCACAACCTAGAAAACCTACACAATTTAAGCACACACACACACACACACACGCTGAGTTTGAAAATGAGGACTGATATACAAACATTACTGACAATCAACGTATTATTTTAAGATATGCAAATATCAAACATGCACCTATTCTGTCACTCAGTCTCGTACCATGGACGATGGGATCCTACATGAACACACTTTTCTCTGCCAAAGTTAGAACAGTTTGGGTTACCTCACCTAAGAGGTGAGGTAACCCACCTCTTTTTGACTTTTGTTTGGTTGCTGTCAATCAAATCTGATCAAACCACACCTACACAGTCCTGATGAAGCAGATTAGCTGAGTTTTTCAGTGTTAAACCCAAAAGATTTTTAAAAAACTTGTTTGTTTAGTCATGAACATTTAATATGACAGGTTTTCACATCTTTGGTCACTGCACGCTCATGCTGCTCTTACCATTCCTCTGTTTCTACCACATAAACCTGAAAAGCCGGTAAACACACACCTTGCAGTTTGACCATGTCCATCTCTGGCTTCTTCTCCAGCAGCTCTCCACTCTGGAATTTGCTGCCCAGGAGAGATGTTTCAACAAAGAGACCCATCTCTGTGAATCCAGCCTCATGAGGGCTCACCTCAAACCATTTCCCTACGAGACAGAGAGTTCACTTTACACTTCCTGTAAAACAAATCCATGACTCACTTAGACCGTAATGTGCATATGCATGTGTGTACCTTCTATGGGGCCAGTTGACAAGCAATGCTTCTCTAAGGCACTGTAAATGGGATAAGGGTTGGTGGCATTCCTACTGCCCTCATCTGAAAGATTTCGTAAGTCCATCTGATGAAAAACAAGATTAATCTCTGAGGGAGTCATTGGAACAGAGTGTGTTGCATTTCAAATGGGAAAGATTAGGAGTAAAATTGTGCTTGTCTTTGGCCTGGTACCTGATTCATGATCCCAGCAGAGGTTAAGACCCCCCAGACATCGGTGAGAGAGAAGAACTCCTCCTCTGCCCTCTCACGCAGCCAGGCCATAGCCTGCTCCAGGTTGACCCCAGGCCCTGACAGCCTGGCCACTGCATTGTCCAAGTTGGTGCTCCACTGTGGGTCACTGTACAGGGAGGCCATGGCCCTATCAGAGGAAGACAGACAGGTACACGGCTTAAAAGAAATCATCATGAAATAAATCAGAGTTTGGTTTGTTTTTTGTTTGTTTGTTTTGTTTTTTGTAACTTCTGTAATAAAATGTGTGTTTAAAGCTGTTCCAGCCAAATGTTCATGTAATAATACAGAAATACACTGGAGCCTCTCAGGTCTGCATCCTCAGCCCCCTGCTGTATTCCTTGTACCAGTAACTGTGTGGCCACCAGCAGCTCCAACCAGCTGATAAACTTTGTGGTAAACATGGTGGTGATGGGCACTAACCATGAGAGGCCCTGGAGAGCCTGGCCTCATGGTGTCAGGCCTGTAACGTCTCTCTGAATGTAGAAAAGGGTCCAGAGGTGACATCAGTCTCACTACTGTCATTGTGAGAATGTTAGCATGATGATGTTAGGGGTTAACTCCACAGAGCTACTAGCATGGCTATAGATCTTCATAAAACAGGATGATTATCTTCTTATCACTTTTTTTTTTCAACTAGACTTTCCCATGAGGTTGAGATAATTAACTCAAGATAACAAGATTAATAAGATTGCAACTATGGCCACTCCGGGCTTCCGTACTACACTGATCAGCCACAACATTAAAACTGGTAATTGGTGTCAATGTTGAGGATGATCAGTGTATTTCAGTATAAATGCAAATGCAGTGTTTGATCACTGCTAATGTGTTAACAACATACACACTTCCTCCTCCTGAACCAGTTTGCACTGAGGCATTCCACACAGAGTATTGTCAGACCCTTCTCTACTCAACTCACTTTAGTCTTTCCTCACAATGAAACAGAGATGGTATAAAATAAAACTCAGAAACGATCAACGTTAGTCTTTTTTTTTCTAATGATCAAGCAGCATTTCAAAACCCAACCAAAGATCAAAGACCTTTTTGAAGGACACATTGCTGGTCACCCATCTGTTCAGCTCTCATTCATACACAGACTTGATTTTATGTGTGTCAGTGTCATTGCTGTTACCATGTTGACCCAGAAACTCCTCCCAGGTAGAGTAGAGTGTCCAGCAGACCTTCCTTTTCCATCTGATAGAGGGAACCCACCAGACCCACGGCTGCCCTCTGACCCCCACCTGATGCCAGCAGAGCGATGTGGGGAACCGAATCCTGGTTGGAGAAATGATGGAGAGATGCTAAATTTTTCAGCTGCTAAGCTAATTGCAGGGAACAGCTGTGGAAAATGTATTTAATTATTTAGTATCTATCATCCTTATGAGGTTATTAGTGGTCATTAGGGTTATTAGGCATTTGAACTGTCCATCCCTTTAGATGTGCTTTGCAAACAATTCAAACGCCCTTTGAAGTCAAATGAGACGCTGAACTTCAGTCTACATTGTAGTGAAACTTCTGCTTTCCTCAGACTTCTCTGGCTTTGTTGTACTGAAAGGTCTTAGCAGTAAGTGCATGCAGTTATGGTGAGCCCCAGAGATGAAACTTGAGCACCTCCACCGCATAAAGCTAAACTTTGTCATACAGTACTCAAGTCAGTTTTTAAATTTAAATTTAAATGGCTGGGAGTTAGTCTGATAACACGAAAGGGCAAGTAGTTGGGAGAGGGTGAAAGCTTTCGTCAGTGTGGAACATTTTTAATATACTCTAAACATATTAAATTTATGTGACTGGGGTATCGTACTGTTTAAGATGCTGACCATAAGCTGCAAAGTCTCTGGTTCAAATCCAACTGGGGACCTTCAGTGCACCTCGCTCTTCCTTGTTTCCTGTCATCTCTCTACTAGCATTATCTAATGAAGGTGTAACATGCTCTAAAATGTAAATAAAATAATTCAGTTGATATAGCTAATACCTAACGATTGCCTTTTTAGACATCCTGCATTCATTTGGGGTTGTGTTTCTGGCAACCTTTCAGTCTAAAGTTCGCTTTTCTAAGTTCTGTTTTGGTCTCCACCAACTCTGAATAGCTTCTTTTTAGCTGCTAAATATTCCAGTATGCTCTCCAGCAGTCTCTAACTGTCTGGAGTTAGAGACTGCTGTGCCTGAGCAGGTAGCTCAGGCTGTGCCACCTGTTTGACTGTATTTTGAGAAGGAAACTTAAGGAATGTTTTAATAGTAGTGTGTGTTGACTTATACATTGGCCATTTCACTTGAGCGAAAATAACGTTTTAGCAGAGTGCTTCAAACAGAGTGCTTTCAAACACATTTGGCTGTACCCAAATGTGTTTGAAAGCACCCAGTGTGGCAAAAACATTTTTTGCTTGGGGCCCCTAACAGGTTGATCAAGACATGCTTTTTGTGATTGTGACATATTTGCTGTCAAAAGGTGCATTGGCATCTGTTCTGTTCCCATGATCTGAAGCCTGAACAAAAGTTATTGTAAGACTTAAAAACAGTGACCATACAAGTCATGGAGGACATAGACATGTGTGTTATGAAAAGACAGACCAACACATGGCATAAATACATTTGTGCAAACATGACACATGACACACAAGAAAAATATTAAACCATTAAAAAAAAAAGACAGACAGAAATGGTCTTTATTAAAGAGGAAACAGTTTCTTTCTTACTGCAGTACAGCTGATTTCCAGGCTGTTGAGTGACTCCAGAACTACTCTCTTTCTCTGGTCAACATACTCCTGTTCACCAGCACACAGAGAGTGGGACTGATGGATGGGTCTCTGGAAAAAAAAAAAAAAAAACAATCCAGAAAAATTAGACAACATACTATCACTCTTAAATCATATTAAACTGCCGCTGCCAAATATTGCAAACACAGCTTGTGTTTAAATTTTCCACATAATTGTGATTGAATTCAAATGCAAATACACTTTTTTACAATTTCTACAATAGGACAAATAAATAGCAGTGCAGTTCAAACTTGTTGCCATGATAGTCAATAAAAGTGTACAGATAAATACACTTTTATTTATTTTAAATTACTTTTACAACTAGGAAACTATACAAATGGTGTAGTTTCCTAGTGAACGACATTAGACAGTGGATTATACATATCATGGCAATAATAAATCTTTAATCCTGTGCCATGCATCTCTCACCCATGAAGCTGTTCCATTTCCCTCTATGTTGTCCACTGCTTTTACCAGAGCTCCTGAAATCACAAGCCAAAGGCAAATATTCCTGGTCTGCATGTCTGGATGTGCTAACAAGCTTCAATGTCCAATGAAATGCTGAAGTTAAATCCACTCTCTAAGTGACGGTTCTGCCTTCCTCTGACTTCTCTGCACATCAGAAGTGGCAGATTTTTCAGCAGCTTCTTCCTTTGAGGAACTGTCCAGGCTACAGACAATCAGCTTGTTGATTTCTACCATGTGTTGGCTACAAAGGGAAGAATTTCTCAACACTTACCAGATGTGAAATTCAAAACAGTCTGAAAAGCAAGGAGGAATGATGTGGGTGGAGTGCCGGTGCTTTCAACCAAAGCGCACAAAGTAATCACTTAATACGTTTGACGAGTCAAATGCAATACTGAACCCCCACACAATCACACACCTACTCTTTCTCTTTCTTCTCACAATGCTGTTATCTGTTGATGATTAGCACTGGGCCTGTGGCTGACTTTAGTTTAGCTGGCTAATAAATCATATGATCGTTGAAGAGTCTAAGGAATCAGCAGGCAACCAATCAATTACTGATTGTATCAATGAGAATTTTTTTTTGTTTGTTTTGTTTTTTGTTTTGTTTTTTTTGTTTGTATTGTTGCACCAGAAAAGAGCTGTGATGACAGAGTGGTTGAAGTTTTGGATTCCAGGTTCAAGTGTTGCTCACAGCAAAGTCTGGCTGTATTTAACAAGTTGAGGAGCTGACTCACATGAATACTCAGATCCCTTAGTAACAGTACTGATTCACAAATGCAGAAACCATTAAAAGTTAAATCCCTGCATTCAAACTTCATGTTAAGTAAAAGTACATGAGGATGATCAACAAGATTAATACTGAAGCATCAGGCTGTAAACAGCATTTTGCTGGCTGAGGAGGAGGAGCTGCCGTATTAACAAATTATTCAGTAACACACAGAAGCACATCAAACACACTGAAAGACACTTTGACACTGAACAGAGGTGTAACAGGCTGTCACTCTGCAAAGCAACCGGCTGTGTGTGGAGCCCACTCACAGGCAGAGGCTGTGTGGCCTTAAGAAAATAACATCCTGTCAACTTGAACTTTTTCTGCAATCATACATTTTAAATGAACCCCTCTACCCCACCCCCTTTTCCTATCCCTCTATATACACACACACACCATTTCTGTAATGTAAAACCCACAAACAGAGTCTTTCTGAGTTTTACTGTCACACTTGCAAACAGGCACAGACAGCCTGTTCTTCTCAGTATGTATTTATACATGCTGTAGTGAAATCACCTGGACCAGAGTAACTGTGACTCATCATCCTTGACTCACAAAGGCATTAAGCACGCTGATGCATTTCAAGACATCCTCCTTTACGTTCTTAAGAAAACTGTGGCTGTTATCAGGTGACATCAGACTACACTGTGCTTCATTAAGTACTTTATCGTGTTTTGCTGTCAATCACGATGTGAAGAGGATCTTACAAGAGGAAAGTAATTACTTTAGCTCGGCTTAAAGGCTCATACCTCCTCTTTTATCCTTCATACATCATCTCAGACAGCCTCCATAAACTACTACAGATGTATATCCTTGTACTACAGGTGTATATTTTCAACATGACCACAGGTACACAGGTGTTTTTAATATATACTTGAATTTCGTATAATGGTGCTTTACCTAACAAACAAATGCAGGAGGATCCATTCCTGGGTAACGTTGAACTTTTCCCACCTTTAGGACTAGTCTAAATTCTGTCATGTATCAGACAGCCTTTGTCCTCTACAGTTTGAAGCAATGCTCCATCATGTCTTTGCTATGTGACTGTAAATGTCTGAGTTGAAAAATAAGCATTTTAATTCCCAAACACAGGTTTTTAGGACACCTTCTGCAACATCAAAACAATGGTTATGCCAAACATTAAGCACATAAAGACTCACCATAGCACAATGTGCTTCATAATACTTATATTGATATACTGATATTCTATTATATTCTACATCTGCCTCACACACATGTCTGTCACCTGTGTGACAGACATGTATTTTTAACAGGTGACTGCTGGTACACCCCTCACATGTCCAAATCCATCCTCCAGGGTCAGTTGCTGAGCACATTCATGTGTCAAGGGGGTGAACCATTCTGACTTCAGTGACCCCATGACCTTTCCTCAAATGTTACCTTCAGGAAAAACATGACATTTTAAACCCCTCTAGAGGCGTGGCATCATTCAAGCCAACACTTTTATATCATGATGTGTGATGATCATTTCCTCAAGTAGGAGTTAGGAGCAGGCTTTTGACATTTAGTCATGTTTATGGCACTGCAGTGTTGACCTTAAATCAGGTGTCATGGCCAGGGCTGTGACCAGCATTTTACAAATCCTGAACTAACGTACACATACATGGAGTTTGGAGTGAGAGGGAAATATATTGAGTTAACCAACGTTATTTGAATATTTATATTGTATATTTAACATTATGGGAATAATGTTTTATAATTTGAGGTATACTATGTTTGTCGTTTGACAAAAGTTAACATCATTATGAAACTACCTATCTGGTGAAGTGTCAGATATGGTCACATGTATGGACCAGACGTTACCGTTTCAGGATAAACAGGTTAAACTGTAGCAGGCTAACGCTAGTTTCGTCCGTTGGTTCAGTTACACTTCAGAATTACTGCATGTAAATATTTAGTTCAATCTAACCTCAGCATAAGAACCAGTTTGAGTGGTGCAACCCATTTTAATTTAGTGATACATCAATCTGTATTTAGTTAACACTTAAGGTAAAACTAGTCTCAGTTTGATCTTATAAACGGACAGCTGGTGCAACCAGCTCCTGGTTGTGACATCTAACATAATCACAAAAAGCAAAGAGAAGGGGATATGAGAATATCATAAAGTAAAGCTTTTCATTCATCATTTGCTATCTGAACCTAATGGATCACACACATTTCAGTATCTCAGTCACCAGTTAACTTACGACTACTGTTTTTTCTCTAGTGATTCTTAGTCGGGTCCATGGTGGAGGGCAGTTCTTCCTTTGTTGTTGCTGAAGACTGACTTCACATGCTGTGTGTAAGAAGGCTCCTTGCTCAGTGACCTTGTTGCAAAGCTTTGAGGTTAAACACACACACTCACAGACACACACATCCACCACAGTGGAGTCATGTTACCTTATGTCATTTCAAATGTCCACGTTCTCCTGAAGTGTTTTTGCTTTTTTACTAAACACCTCTTCCTCCTCCACGGTCTCCTCGTATCAGTTATTTTCTTTCAGGTTTCATCCATGTTTTTCTCTCCAGCCAAGGCAAGTTTAATTTTATAGCACCATTTAGACACAAAGCAATTCAAAGTGCTACAGAGTTTGTTTTTTATTTTTAAGACAATAAAAACAGAGACAAACACAAAGACAAACAAATAAATGGTTAAAGATTAAAAGGAGGTCACTTACGAAATCTGTTCATAAGCTGCAGCGAATAATAATGTTTTAAACCCTGTTTTTAACAGATTTAACAGTTTTAGTAGACCTCAATACCCAGGAAGCTTGTTCCACAGATGGAATAGCAGTAATAGCTGCTTGTTTGGTTTTGATTCTGGGAACACTGAGTAAACCTGTGGGACACGAGAGGATGGAGTCCAATCAGTGAAACAGGAGATCTCAGAAGACTTCCGATCAGGAATTGCCAATTTGCATCAAGCTCAGAAATGCATGTTCAGCTAAGATGACTCCAAAGGTACAACACAAAAATCTCAGTGAAGTAAAAAAGAACGTCAGAGCAACAACTAACCAGGAACCATGCTCTATGCCACTGTTCTCCAAAAAAAACCAAAAACTGCACACCTGAAGTTTGCCAATGCTGCTGACACTCTACGGCACTTCTGATGAATCTAAGGTTGCATTGTTTGAGAAGGACACAGCAATACATATGAAGTAAAAAGGGCATGGAAACATTGCCATCAGGGAGAGGAAAATGAATTCCAAGCTATCTTACAGGAGCCAGGTAAAGCTCAGTAGAAGCTGGGTAACACAGCAGGACAATGACCCTAAACACTTAAGTAAATCTACAATAGAATGTCTTTTTCAGCCCAATCAGAGTCCAGACCCTGACCCAGCAAAGATGCTGTGGAATGAGCTCAAGAATCCTAAGAATATGGCTCGGATCAGATCACACTTATCACTGATCAATTCCGAGTTTATATACCTTTTCTTGCAACTGTAACACAAAGAAAAACGGTTGTGGCTCAGGTGATAGAGCAGATTGTCCACTAACCTCTGGGTTTGCAGTTCAAACATTGGCCCCTCCTGTCCACATGTTGAAGTGTCCTTGGGCAAGACACTGATGTTGAAGTTGCTCCTGATGTGCAGACCAGCGCCTTGGAAGGCAGCTGAGTGTGTGTGTGAAAAGGTGAGTGAGAGTAAATAAACCACTACAGTAAGAAGGCACAGTATAATAAATACACAACAATTTCAGCATGTTGTTCCAGATTCTTTATTTATGTCTTTATCTCTTTGACAAGATATTTCATTTCAAAAAAGAACAAACAACCCATCAGCTGGGCAGATGCAAACAGCTGATACAGATGATCAAGGCAGCGCTTCAGGAAACGTGGCCATGCAAGGACACGGTTGTCATTCATCGACCGGCGAGTTGACGGCATCACCAACCCACCGACAGCGATGAATGTGAACCGGAACCCTGCACTGGTGGAGGACTGGTACGTGTGGGTTTTCCCCCAAGGAACCACTGATAAGGAAGCAGCTCTTCAGACATGTGAAAAGGATGGTAAGTGCACCCATCAAGCTGTTTTCTGTTTTACCTGCTCTGAATGGAAGCTGAAAATGAAAAAAAATGACACTGACAGGTCATTTTTTTTTACTCGTGTTATTTTGTGCTGAACAGGGACTTTCAGGTTTGATGCCCATCTCTTAAACTGGAGGAATGATTACAGCAATCAGAAACTACTTTAACAGACATATTGGCATGTATTAGCTTAGACTTGTAAACAATAAGGATCTATGCCCTTTAAGCTGCTTGATCTCAAGTGATATCTGGACTCATCTGGAACATATTATAATAATAATTATATGTCATAATTAAATTACCATATACACACACTGAGCACTTTATTAGGAACATCATACTAACACTGGATAGTTCCTCCCTTTGTTCTTCTTGTCATTGATTCCACATGATGTTGGAAACCTTCCTCTGAGCTTCTGCTCCATGTTGACATGATTCATCA
>JBBMJY010000010.1:18515704-18563654 GCA_037833715.1 Toxotes lorentzi
TGACATGGAGCATTATCCTGCTGGATGCAGCCATTAGAAGATGGTGAACTGTGGCCATGAAGGGATGAACATGGTCATAGCATGTATTCCTAATAATGTATTATTTGTGTATATAAATTGAGTAAATGCACTGTAGCTTTCAAGTTAACAAAAGTTGTGGACAACATGGAAGCTTGGTATGGGAAAACTTACTGTACATTTACACTTGCCTGGTGGAGCCACAGAGAACCAAATGTAGGATGGCCTCTGTTCCATTAGCTTTCATTTCTCATCTTGCATTTTCCCTTAGAAATCGTACCATGACAATACCATAAACAACTGACAGTAATTTGGTCATGACCATGATGGTGTAATTCCATAGTAATCACATGAGTTGGTACCACTGTAGCATCATGGTAGTGTCCAAATTACTATTACAACAATAACATAACATTGTACCATATCTTTGAAAGAAAATCCAGTCAATAAACAAATGATTTATCCATTTCTCATCTTCTCTCTTAAGATTTGACTTGACTGCGACTCATTTTACCCTCATTGCTGAGCTTTTGTCACATCGCCTTCCTCAATTCAGCTTACCCATAAGTAAGCCATAGGTTTCAGCTGAAATTAATCTGAGCACAGTGCACAGTGAGCGCTGTGATTTTAGAACGGTGCCAGCTGATTCCACTAACACAAATACAGCTGCAAACTGTTTACACATAAAGACACAGGCCCTGTTCAGACTTGACTTTAACATACATCTTGGGTGATCCAATCACAAAAGGATAGTTCACACCTGCTCCACAGCTGTTTCAAATAGCTAATTGTGATCAGATCTCACTTGCTCGCTCGGCAGAAAATGATTTCTGCATGCAAAGACCAAATGAGTAGGTGGTTCTGTGGCCCAGGACGCTTTCACATACACTTCTCTGAATGTGGTCTGAGGGATCAGATCTCAGTGTGTCCTCAATGTGTCTTGGATGCATTCACACCTGTACTTAGAGCTCTCCACTTGTGATCAGATCAACCAAGACGCATGCTAATGCCAGTTGTGAACACACTTTGTTTATGTGTTACCTGCATCCAACATCTCCACTCTTGCTAATGGAAAGGCTCTGGTGTCAGTTGTTTTCTCCACAGCTGGCATTAATCTGTAAACAAAGCACAGGAAGTGATTCATATTTATCTATAACAAACCAAGGATGCATATTTCTAAAATCTTCTGTATATTAACCTCCTGAAATCAAAGTCTCTTTTGGAATCAAAATATTGAAACAGCAGGATGAGCATGATGATGCTGCAGCGTTATTTATTATTATTCTTTAAAGGCTGTGACATTACGATGACATTTTTACTCATTACTACATCTAATCATCTATTGATTAACTGGCTTCTAAAAAGACTTTTATTTTGCATTTTATTTTCATGGTATACAATATCATCAAAAAGTTTAGATTTTTGAAAATCAAAAATTTACAAAAGGTGACTAAGATGGAATTTGTTAGTCTTTTCAATATTAACGAGCTACTTTAACAACTTTTTCACAGCACATTTTGATTTGCCATAGTAAGAAAAGCTAATAATGCTGACCATGGCCCAACTGCATTTGGGCATCTCAGCAAGCCATGTACGTGAGCTGAGACTGTTACACCTAAAAGGAATGCAGCCATCGTTATTGTGATTAGCTACACCTGTGTTTGGCAAGTCAAAATATGCTCCTATGTAATATCTCAATGCTGTAGAGATGTGGAGATGTACAGTATACAGTATATGGTGTGCTGTGTGTGTTTCAGCCTGATGGGACTGACGTGAGCTCAAGTGTAAGGGTACACTCAACACTCGATGGTTTCACTGAGTCACAAACTCACCGACAGCGTTGAATGTTCCCCAACACTTGAAAAACTCAGGCTGACAGCGTGCTAACACACAGCCTGTCCTCCAGTGCTACAAGGAGTGGACAGCCATGACAGGACGGACCCAAGAGGACGCTAAACAAGAAGAGACAGGAGCACTGCAGGTGCACACACACATTTTAACCAGTGATGCATTGGGCAGTAAACCTTCTAAAACCAGTTTAGGGAGTGCAGGTTACTTATATTGGTCAGCCTGATATTGTAACTTTATGAGCTTGAAAATCATTATCTTTAGGGTTGTTTGCAACTCTTGCAACTCTCAATTTTTAATTAATTTGCGGTTATGGATTTTTCATATTTACAAAAATGATGTTAGTCTCAAATCATATGGGAATGCTAGTATAAAATCAGAGTATAAACCCATTGTTTCACTGAGTGTAAACAATGGGATCTGGCATCATTTCTGAAATTAATTCACACAAGCTGCACTGACATTCTTTTTGTGGAGCAATTTACATAAAAACAAAAAATTCACATAGGTTATATTCCACAAACACTTCTTATTTTGTCTTTTTTTTTTTTTTTACAAATACCTAAATTAATTATAACCTATGTGGTAAGTTTTAAAAAATTAACAAAAAGATTGGTAAACTAACTTCATCCATTTTTATGAATTATGCTAATTTGAGTATGTTAATAAAACACACACACACACACACACACAAACACTTTTATTTTTGTTTCATCCTGCTAGAATAAGATGAAAATAATTTATTTGTTGCCTGTGGTGCCTCTAAAACTACAACATTTTCATTCATGTTTAATTTAAAAGGATCATGAAACTGAAACAAATTATCATAAATCAGATATTTCCCATAATACTCTGATATGTTGTCTTACCTGAGTATTCAACCTGTGTAAGTAAGCCTGTATGAAAACCTAAAAACTGCTTTAAGCTTGTAGCCGAACTGCTGTCTGGTAAGTTGTAAGATGACGGAGAGAAAGGGGGTGAGGATGGGAAGGGTGGAGAGTCAAGGGTGAGTGGAGAGAATAAAGAAGGGTTGGGGTAGGGAGGGGGCAGGGGTGGAGGGGGGGGTGTCTGGGTGAGTGGAGTGCTGATCGATTCCAGGCTTGGTATTTTCCAGACAGGCTGAATGGTAAAGGTCAAAGGTTAGCTGCTCTTGTTTCCTATGAAAAAGAGGCTGTGTGTGGGGGTGTTTGTGTGCATCTATGTGTGAGTGTGTGTGTGTGTGTGTGTGTGGGTGTGTGTGTGTGTGTGTGTGTGTTTTCAAGCTCTTGTGCAGAGTGGTAAATGTCTCTGCGTGGTTGCTTGGCTTTGTGTTAAATCTGTTCTTTAAATCTCTAGTAATGCAAAGCCGTGCAAGTCAGAGGATCCATCTCTGAACGCTCTGAATGCTGCATGTGTGTGTGCATACCTCTATGGTTCTATTGTTACAGACTAAATTTGTATTTTTTATCTTATTTATGTTATTTATATGTAATCCATTTTCTAACACTCCTATTTGCAATTGCCAAGCGTTCTTATCTCATTATTTTTCAAGTGACATGTTTGACTTTATAAGTTATTATTAAAAATTTAATTAAAATTGAATGAAAAATCTGTATTTCAACAATGTGAGAGGCAGCTGGCTCATAAACGCACTTTTTGCAGGTCAAACTTTGTGTGATTTCAGCATTTACTTGTGATTAAATTCCTTGGAGAAACATAATCAGAACTCCTTGAAATTTTTGCTCAATTTTCCTTTTTCTATTAGCGGAAGCTCCATATCCTGAGCTGCCCTCAACTCCAGCACACCCAGTTTACTGTTGTTGTTTAAGATGTACTTTGAACAGCATCTTCTGTTCAAGTCCTGGGAACATTCAACATGACTAAATATCCATTTAAATTTATCTGTTTATGTAATAAAAATCCAGGTATTTCTCTATGAACATCTGAACAGCAGAGCACTTTGAGCAGAAAATAACAGCTACCACAGAGTTAGCTGTTGGGTGTCTTGCTCAAGGGCACATGGGAAAAAGCTAAAAATAGTCCTGGGTGCTGCTGCTGGGATCAAATCTGACACATTTGCCCTATACTACCCTCCGTTTGCGTGCGTGTGTCTGTTCAGCTGTCTGTCTGTATTCTGCTCCATCCAGACTGAGGCTGCTCACATGGTGATGGTCACATGGCCACATAGACAGTGATGTCTTAACAACAGCAGTAAGACAGACCACATATCCATGCATAACTACACACACAGTCTCAGACACACACAGTCAGACAGCAGCATGTTGAGTCGCATCACTTGCATGTGCACTGCTTCGTGTGTGTGTGTGTGTGTGTGTGTGTGTGTGTGTGTGTGTGTGTGTGTGTCCTGAATGGGAAGACAGATTGTAGCTGTGAGGTAAAGAAAAAGTGGGGGAGGGTAAAGGGAGAGACAGAGACATGCGGTGGTTGGCGGGGTGGGGAGTGAGTGAGTGAGAGAGAGTTGGTCCTCTTTCCCTCCCTCCTTTCCTTCCTTCCTCACTCTCCCAATCGCTTACTTGCTCCCCCTCCCCCTCCTGGGACTTGAACCCGTGACCCCACGGTGAATGAGTTCATGGGAGGCACCGCCATTATTGGGAAAACTGCTGGTTTGTTTGTGTGTGCATGCATGCGTGCGTGTGCATGCGTGCAAGAGAGTGTCTCGAAGTGAGCTGAGTTGAGTTCACCGCTGTCTGTGTTTGTGTGTCTGTGTGTGGACACGTTTACTGACAGAGCTGTAGTGTTTCTTAAGTCTCGCTTTATAATCACATTACTGAATCAGAGGTTTGCTTCACTTAAATCTAACATTATTAATGCACACAGATGTGTGTGTCTGTCAGTGCGCATGTAATGTCAGAGGTAATGGAAATGATGATGCCACCCCCACCCCCCGTTTGCTGCTGGATGTGTGACCAGCTCTGCATGTCGCTACCTGGTCCAGACAGACTGGATCAGTACTTTAATCTAATTGTCATTCTCTTCAACTGGGACAGGCAACACACACACACACACACACACACACACACACAACATTTGCAACATGCAACATATTTATGTGGACACCCACATGCATGAATGTATGTATTCCTAAAAAACAAATGCACACACATACACACACACACACACACACACACACACACACACACACACACACACACAGTCACATGAGAAATTATGAATGGAAATCCACATTGTGTGAATACACCCACTGCTGTGTTAGCATGCCACCTTGCTGTTCTTTACTACACCCATTTGCATACCTAACTCTGCTCTCTCTCGCTGCCTCTCGGGGCGTTCCTCCTTGGCATTGCATCCTACATGCACATCAGTGTCGGCAAACATCCACTGACACACTGTCACATCGCATTCATGTCTGCCGGCAAGCAGAGCCTCTCCCACAGCCAGGGCTGCTCTGGGATCAGATCCTTGCCGCATGCATGATAATCCATCTGGAAAAATGAAGGAAATTAAGGTGCAAACTGACTTACCCAACATCCTCTTCTGCTGGAGCAGTAGTGTCGCCGTCCCTCTTTCTCTGCATTCCTCCGTCTCTATACCTCCTTTTTTTTTTTTACCCCTCCCATTGAAAAGCTAAGCCACCTCTCTCTCCCTCTCTCTTTCTTTCATCCTCTGTTCTCATCTTTTACTCATCACCTCTTCCCTAAATCCACACTTTTCATCACTTCCTTCCTCCTCCCTGTTTCGCTTCCTGCAGCTCCTTGTCTGTCATTTATCACAGTCTCTCTCTCTCTCTCTTTCTTTCCTCCTCTCCGGTGTCTCCTTCCTACTGCTGTAAACTGCAGACTGTCTGGAGAGAGAGAAAGAGAGAGAGAGCGAGGTCGAGAGAGAACAAGGAGCAATGGCAAGTGCGAACCAGGACACACACACACACAGCCTCTGTCAGTTTGAATGAATATTGTGCACACTCGGCTTGTCTCTCCGCTCCCCCCCCCTCTCTCTCTCCCTCCCTCCTTTTCTCTGTCTACCAGACACCCCTCCTCCACTCCTCTCTCACTTTGCCCTCCTTCGCTATCTCCTCCTCCTTCTCCCTCACTGCCTTCAAACATGTTCACACTCCAAGACTGACATTATAGAACTGCACTTACTGACACCCCACCAACACACACACACACACACACACACACACACACACACACACACACACACACACACACACACACACACACACACACTTCTCACTCTCCTGGACCCAGACAGTTAACCCTTTTGATGCAGCTGCATGTCCTGTCTGTTTGAATTATCGTCTTCTTAATAGATGCTGTTTTCCCAGCACTGGTCTGTGTATTTTTACATAAAGATGTTTTTGTATATTTTCCTAAAATAAATATTTTTTTAGTCTATAATCTACTTTATTAGTCTTAAAATAAAAAGCACAAAAAAAGTACATGTGAATTCTTGTTTTCATCTGTGAAATAAGATTTCTCACGTGAAATCCCACATGTACCCATCAGTGATTTTTACCACCTGAAACGTGCAAAATAATGTGTGTGATTTCACGGGACGACATTTTATGTAAAAATAAAATTGACCACATCTGAAATTCATTTCATGTGTACCGTTCCATGACAGAAACATGTTTGAATCCTGTGAAATGCTGTTTCACATTTTATTGTAATTGAAATTGTTGCTTTCACATCTGGACCATCTCAAAATCAGGTGTGCGTGCATCATGTGAATATAACACTGTTTCACATTTGATGAGCCGCATACACCTGTTGTTTCACATACGTATTATATGTTAAATTGATATTTTCATGTCGGTACATTTCAAATGGGAAATATCTGGAAATGACATGTTTACATTGTCAGTTTTATCACATGTAAAGTTTGTTTCAAACGAGATAAACCCCATGTGTCTGTAGGTGATTTTCTCTCCTGTGAATTAAAGCACCACACTGGATAAAAGTGAAATGTGTATCATCTGTACTAAATCCACATTGTGATTTTTTATGAAGGTAATGTTTTTATAGCCTGTAGGAGAGTCTGATCTATAAACAAAGGAAAACCTGTAAAACAGCTGTCTTTTATTTTTTTCTGAAAAATACTCAGAAATTCAGCTGTTCTAATTAGAAATGGACCGTTTTGCTTCCTGACAACATTTCTTTTTAAATGCAACAGTTGCACTTGTCATATTTGCTTTGCTTCACATGATGCTACTGTTATTATATTTGGTGCATCATCGTCTGTGGTTGGTCTAATTCATTAAAAGCATTTTTTAATTGTTCCTTAAAGTGTATCTCTGCTCCTGTGGTTTGCATCCAGTAGCACCACCCGAACACCACCCCCTTTACTTACATTTTCATTGACACCGTTTCTTTACCCTCCTCCATTTTCTGCAACTTATCCCCCACTCTCTCCATCATCCTCCCTCCTTCCTTAGTTACATATTGATTAGGTTGCTCAAAGTGTGTGTGCGTTGTGTGGTTATGTGTGGATGCATACGAGCCTGGTCCTGCCGTGGTCAATGAGGTCAACATGGTGGCCAGACAGACATCCCCACCCCCTTCAGTTTTGTTTTTTTTTTCACTGCCTCCTCCATCACCTTCTGCTCTCTCCTCTCAGGGTTAGCGAGGTAAAAGAAGCGAGGTAAACAATAACGCCCCGCGTCCTTTACAAGCTCAGCTAACAGCTAGGTAGATATCAGCTGACAGAAAATAAATGCACTGGCTTGTGATGTAGACCACAGCATCACACCACGAGCTTAATGTGTTCATGGGGCAAGAGGAGAGACCTGACAGTCTGAGCAGTGAGGTTGCTGTTATACCTCACTGAATCTTCCTGACAGAGAGAAAACGCAGTAAAGAGTGAAAAACGAAAATCTGAATATTAAGAAGAGGAATTCAACACAATAGTGAAAAACAGGCAAACATGTCTCACATTCTTTGAGGACGGTCAGGTGACGTCCCACTCCTCACTGGCCTTGTCTTTGCATGTAGAGAAGAAAAAAGCAGTGTGTTTTTCAAACACCACTTGACAGTGGCCGTCCTTGCTGACCCCTATGGCCAGTAGACTCACAGTCTGGGTGGAGGAGGGGGCAGGATGGATAGGAGTGCAGGGGTCAATGAAGGCCATTAGGCAAAGATGCAGACAGAGGAAGCTTGAAAGGACGAGCCACAAGAGGGAGGCAGAAGAGACAAGGCAGCAGCACCATTTATTCCTCTTTGTGCACATTTTACTTACTTGCAATGAGACATTATTATTATTAGAGACATTATTATTAGAGATCTTTTGTTTATATTTATATAATAAAGGTTGATTTTCTGTTTTACCTTAACAAATAGTCATGGTCATAATGCTTTATATCTGGTTTGTGTTTAGCACTAATAAGCTAATGTAAGCATGCTAACACCCCAAACTACAAACATGGTTATAGCTAAACATCATCAAAGCTCTAAGCACTGCTGTGACTAAGTAGTGGTGCCTAAGTCTCGCAGAGCTGCAAAGCATGGTGGTAGACTCTTGCAGGTCTGTGTAACACTAATCAGTTTGATTTTCCATATAGAAAAAAAAGAAAATTAGAAAACTGGAAATTTGGTTTTCTAAACCTGTGTTTTTCATCTGTCCGATCGCTATATAATACAACATAAGTTTCCGTTCTATCTAAGGAAGGTTGGACAGAAAAATGGAAAGAAAAGCAGACATTCCATGTATTTTTTTGTGGTCATGCCTTGTGTTGCTTGAGAGGGTGGGATCTAAGCACCCGGTTCAGTCAGTCCCACAGCCAGCTAAACTGCTAAACCTGTGCTCAGGTCATTAAAAATGATCATGAGAAATGATGGAACTAGATTGATGATTTTTTTTTTTTTTAATGTTTGTGAGATTTTGCTGCACCAGTTGCATAATGATTTTTTTTAGATTTACATTTACATATTTTTTTCAGTGTGATTTTCTTGTTAAACCAATGCTAAATAAACTAATTATAAACCTACTGGTTTATTGTCACAAAGCTGATGTGTAGGAAGGCAGATTATAGTTAGGCATAGTCTTTGACTTCACTGTTCTTTGAAACTCAGTTGAGTTTTATGAAGTACAGTGAGTGTAGAAAACTGCTTTTCCTTCAGAAGACTTTTTAGATCTGTGCACAGCTGACTATTCTGATACTGAAACCTGTGATAAAACGTCAGAAAGAGTGAAGGCCGGAGTTCTGCCCTGATCTAAACAACCTGAAACAGGCAGCTTCGTTCCCATTCATCAAAATAACTTATCTGTTGTCTTTATAAAATAACTCTGGAGTCTGGCTGTGTGGTAGCCAGTGGTTTCCAACCTTTTTGGCCTGTTGTCTTACAAAAAGCAGTGTGTAATCAGGGTCACATTTCAGATGTCTGAGCCGTTAACAGCTCCACTAAATAGTGATTAATGGGTCTGGCTCTCCCCAGCCTTGCTCCACTCATGCTCAGTGGGTTGGGTGCTGCACCATAAAGTCACTGTGACTGGCTCGTCCACCTGAAAGCGCATTACAATGACTTGCTGTTGCATGTGCAACTGTTCTTTAAATAGTTTAACTGTTGGTGTGACTGTGTATTATTTTAGGCAAATTTGTAGGATGAGAACAGTAACCTGAACCTAGAACTGCACTGCACTGTACAGACATTGGGCTAATCTGACCCAAGAAAGAAACAATGAGGTGAGACCACAGCTGATACGACACGAGCCAACTTAATGTTTTCAACTCAGTGCACAGAGAGTCAGTGAAATGTGAAATATGAAACTTTAGGTTTGGGCCGCAATTGTTCTAATAGTTTAATAAACTCAAAAAAAGCTGTTAGTTACATTTTTAAAGTTATGTCACTTTATAGAGTTTTACAGTGTAAAGCCCTGAAGCAGCCTGTGTGATTTAGTTACGGCTGAGAAAAATCTGAACTTTTAATATAAAAAATATACGATTTTGTTGTTCTGAAAGTGTTATGAAATAGAGGAGTTGTGCAAAGTGTTCAAAAATGTGTATGTCATCTTGGTAGAGTTAAGATTGGAGCTGAACTGATCGGTCAATTAAATGATCGACAAAATTAATGGATACTATTTAATCGACCAATCGCTGAAGTGATTTTCTTGATTCCTGTGCTACAGCCTCTCAGTTCAGTGAGGATTTGCTGCTGCTCTTCGTCTGATGTGATAGTAAACTGAATGTGTTTTCTCTCTGAGGAGGATTGTGTTGGTTTTGTGTTGTTTGGACAAAACAAGCTTTTTGAAGATGTCACCTTGGATTTTAGGAAATTCTGAGAGGTATTTTTCACTATTAGCTGACATGTTATAGACCAAATGATGAATCAATGAATCAAGAAAATAATAAGATGCTTATGACTCTATATAATTTGAATGTCCCTGATTCAATTTCAGTCAGGGACCTTTGTTGCTCTCTCTCTGTCTCTCTCTTTTCCTAAGTTTCCTGTCAGCATCTTGACTGTTAACCAAAACTCAAATGTAAAATAAAAGAACATAAATAATGTTTTTTCCTGTTTGGTCACAGTGGTGAGTGCACCTTCCTGTAGCCAGTGAGGTGTATTGATTGAAGTGTCATGTCTCACCCTGGTTGATTGAGAGAACTGTTCATTAGTGTAAACTGGTCATTGTTCCAGTTTTCCAGCCTCAGATCAATCATTGTATCCTGTTTTAGGCACACAGGGGTAGAGAGCAGGGCAACTCATCCATTTCTACGCCTGCTTTCAAGGATTTACATCCAGTCTCCTAAAACTAATGTGGATGAGTTACACCAGCTTTATTTCATACGTAATGCTCTCTAGCAGGATAAAGACTGTGTGCTCATGTAAATACATGAACGTACAGCTACATGTGGTACATTTAACATTTAGGAGCCTGCGCCTGCAGTGTTTATAGCATGAGGAATTCATGCTATAAATGTCTAATACAATGTTTTTGAGTAAATGCTTCAGCAGCTGACTTATGATCTTCTCTTTTGTCTACATGTTTTGATCACCCTGCTCCCAGACTGTCCCCAGACTGTCCCCTGCAGATCCTCTTATCTGAACTCAGGACATCAAGGTTCCTACAGCATCACAGCTGTCTTTATAAACATGTCTCGGTAAAGGTTCATCCTTCCTCAAGCTTGTCTCACTGTGTTTGAGAAGACGGTGTTTGTGTCTGTGTACAGTGACAAACAGTGAGTCATGCTGGTAGAGCCCGACAGGAAACTGACGTCACTGCACTGTAGTTACACACACTTAGCACACACAAGATGACCCACTCCTCTGTCCCTTTAGTAGACTTTCTCATGATGAGCTGATTACGGCAAAAAAAACAAACTGCTCACCATCATCATCGTCGTGCAGGACTACTTTGATCAGCTGACATTTTATTTTTGTGTAGACTGCATGAGATGAAACTACAGTGCTGGGCAGAGAAACTGCCTCTGTTTTGGATCAGAGTGAAATTATACCTCCAGACTCCTAGTCTAAGAATATTTCCCAAACT
Source organism: Toxotes lorentzi (assembly GCA_037833715.1). NCBI lineage: Eukaryota > Metazoa > Chordata > Actinopteri > Toxotidae > Toxotes > Toxotes lorentzi. The sequence goes on from JBBMJY010000010.1 coordinate 18,527,015, forward strand.
ATTCCCTTAAAGCTCTGATACTTTCAGTTTTCAGTTGTGCGTGTAACTGAAAGCTTCAGAGCAGCTACTGAATGGATTCTGAGTCAGTGTCATTTTGCCAAACACTCTATTATGTTTACACACCAACTCAGAGACAAACAGGAGTCATACATGGATCAAACTGGGCTCCAAACAAAAGAAAGTAGATCCCTCAGTGATTCTGCAGCTCAATTATAAAACTCATGTCGACAAAATGCTTGACAGTCATTCAGCGACTTATTGCTGTTTCATAACCGATCTGCTCACTGTTCCATATTAGTGTTTTATGGAACGTGAAATTGCAGTTATTAAGCAGCAGCCAGTGCATTGAAGTGTGCTGAGGCTGCCTTGGCTGGCACCGGACTCATAATTATTTGGCACTACAGCGTCCTCTGGTGGCAAAGTCCAAAAACGCCACCTGTCCTCGGACTGAACAGAAATCCAGAGGCAGTTTATCAGCTCACTGCTGAAAACCACAGGCTTAACTCTGACCTGTGACTTCCTGTGGGTGACATCTGATCACAGTGAGTCAGAGTGTGACATCATGAGCCAACTTTGACCCCATTATCATGGCGAGGGATCAGTTGGTGCTCAACTCAATACGTCCACTACTGTTTACTGCATTTCTATTGCTAATTATAAAAGCTGCTGTACTTTCCAGGTTAAAAAGTTTACATAAAAAAAGCCATATGATGACCTAATAAAATGCAGTCAAAAGCACATAATTAGGAACATCATACTAATTCTGGACTAATCCACTGTCATGTTGAGGAAACCAGTTTGAGGCTTTAGCTTTGTGACACGGAGCATTATCCTGCTGGATGCAGTCATTAGAAGATGGTGAACTGTGGGTCGCCGTGGTAGCTCACCCAATAGAGTGAGAGTCCTTACTGGGTTCAAATCCTTCTCTGCGTGTTTCCCCCCCACACTCCCCCGACTTTCCTGCTCCTCTCTACTGTCACCGTCAAATAAAAATCTGCATGATTTTATACATTGCACTGCTGCCACACTGGCTGATTGAATAATTACATAAATAAGCAGGTGTCCAGCTGTTTCTAAAAAAGTGCTCAGTGAGTGTATGACACACTGTTAAAAAGTTCACTAATGACCTCCCACCTTTATTAAAAGCAGCCTGCAGTCGGCTCCTTGTGTGAGCTGTTAGCAGTTCCACCAAAGAGAGATTTCTCAACACAGCAAACACTGGAAAGAAGTCCAAAAAATGAAAACAAATTTGTGTAGTAGAACTTTGCTTTTTTAATTCTTTCCTCTCCCATTAATCTCACAACCTCAGATTTATCTTCTGACACTTTGACCTGACCCCTGTGTTGGAATCCACTGGACAAAACTACCTAACTGTATATTAGGTTCTTACACACTAATGCATCAGTATTAACAACATGAAAAAGTTAGATATAATAATATAAGGTGAATCACATTTACTTTTGATACGTACCACACACATAATATTGCAGTAGCTGTACTTAAGGATTTAAGGCTTTTTACTTATAATGGAGTATTTTCACATTGTTTTATTGGTGATGTTACTTAAGCTTCAGCACATTGAATTTGAAATTAAATAATAGATACTACATTAGAGTGCAGAGTCTCAATTTTGAGTTGGTTTATATCAATATAGAAAGAACTGTGTGGGAGATAAAGCCCATTTTGTGTCCACGTTGCAACTTGACAGTACTCCTCAAACCCTCAAAATCCAAGTTACTACTATTAATTGAAGAATAAAACCAAAAAACTGTTGAAAGGGAACATGGGAATCCTGGTATCCCTGAATAAATGGTTTAAAGTGTATCCTGGATTCCAACAGAGGAACTTACACAACTTAAATGTGGCAAAATGCAAATTGATTTGAAGACAACAACAAGGCAGTTTGAGGGAGACAACATAGAGTAAAAAAGTGGCAGAAGTAGGAATCACTATTTAATATCCAACTTCTAAAAATCCTTAAAAGTAAAAGGTAAAAGGTCTTTATAAATGTGTTGTGAGGCAAGTGAGATAAAAACAAGATACCTGACAGATTTATTGACACATGTGGTATAAATGCAAAACGTTCTGTGAAACAAAAAGCACGTTGAAATAAATAAAAACACAAGTGAGAATTCTGAAGGGCTGCTTTTACTTTGATGAGACACAGGTGTGAATGCTTCCTCCCTCCGTGGCGGTTTGTGGAAGCAGTAAACAAAAGTGGACAAAAGTGGACAAAAATGTCAAATGGTTTGCTGAATCCTCGCCGGTGCAGTCTTCTATCCTGTCCAGTATGTGTTTGTGACGTGTGAAATATTTTCTGTTATCCACACAGAACTTAAGCTTGAGTCTGTTCCTCTTTCAGTGGTTTTGTCTGACTCTCTTCACTGACCCTCTCCTCCTTCCTGTTCACTACATTTGTTTCTTTCTCCTCGTCCTCCACTGTCAGTGCTAACCAGGACTCTTTGTGCAACCTCTCATTCCTTTCCACGTCCTGAACACTGGGTGGTGACGTTACCTGCATGTGAGCCGGCAAGTGCTTGAACTCGTCCTCGTTCACGTCAAAGTCCTTCATCTTCGAGTCCAGGATCCACCAGCGGCCGGCGAAGCCCACGTCTAGCACCCGCTTGGGGAACTCCAGCCAGGGTGCTGACAGGTTGGAGCACTGGGCTTCGTACAGTGTGACGTCGGGGTCGTACCTGGCGCGATAAACCAGAGAGAGAAGACCCAGGCTGGCATGGTGGAGCCGTCCCTCACTATGAAGCTTCAAGAGACTCTGCACGTGCCCGTCTGAGGTCGCGCTGCGGATCCATGGTGACAGTAGGGCCAGCTGGTTGGAGCGCTCCAGCAGGGCTGCCTCAAAGGACGACTGGTCCGGGGTTGTGTGGAAGCAGGCCCAGGCCCCGCCCAGCAGACTCACGTACACTGTGGCTTTGAGCGGTCGCTCCCAGGCACCAACCACTATCTCCCTACATGCCTCTTTATAATCAGAGAACAGGCTGCGACACCACACGCCTACAGACAGCAGAGGAGAAGACACTTAGTCCTAAAAACACACACACACACACACCACTGGGGACCTGGGGTCCAAAATGTGGGGCCAGTAAGCAGCTTTCATCTTAGCCAAACACTGAAGCAGCTTGATGTGTTGAACCAGCTACAGAAGAGTAAGGAATAAAAGACAGATCCTGTAAAGTGAAAGATAAATCCTTCACCTTCACTTGTGATAGTTGATTTGAACTATCACTGAATGATACATTTACACCACTGTTTCTTGTGATGCATTTCACCAAGTTTCCTATTGTATCATTTATTTACTAAGAATATCTTACATTGTTGTTAATTTCGCAAGTTACTTTCACAGGGAGGATTTTGCACAAATAACACTAACTTATTAAAAAATTAAAATGACAAATTGTTACATCACTGAGTTAACAATAAAGATTTTGTACTTAAGAATCAAACAATATGGCAGATGTAGTTTAACCTGCAGCCCTGCATAAATTTACACACTCTTTTTGGACACTCAAATAAAATGGCCTACAGTGTATATATAGTACAATATATAACATGAGTAGGGAGTGATTTCAAAAGGCTCCAGGATTAAATGTGTCTTATACTTCACACTTGACTTGTGAAGAACCTTTTGACTCCTAAGCCTGCTCTCTAGAGCAGTCTTAAGTATCTTCTGTCATGTTTGTAAATACAGGACCTGACAACTGTTTCATGACAACTGTTGGTGAAATGTCCATACAATTAACAAACACCTATAAACAAAGAGTATAGCATTGATTGTGCTAGTCAGTGATTAGCATTTGTATATTACAGTCTCAACTCACTGATTCATTTTTCTTAACTGACAGAGACGAGCAAACCTTTAACCAATGAACATGAAAAAACTTTGACTTAATAACAGGTGAACAAATAATGAAATGGGTCACACAGTGACAGGACAGTCAGTTGCTGTGGTTAGCAGTGGTTCTGGTTTGGTTATCATGAACCTGCTGATAACAGTTACAGCAACATGCGCCCCTACTACATGGAACATATTATTAGTAAACTAGGTTAGGTTAAACTGTTTAACTTAAGCTTTATGTTAAAACCTAACCAGTAATGTCCCTGTAACCTCACACCGCTTAGCTGCGGCCTCAGTTTCTCACCTGCTTTACTGTTCTTCAGTGTTTCCCAGCGGCTCTTTGCGGCCGGAGCTGCTGCTGTTTCTGCCGCAGCACAGAACATCCTCGTCGCTACACGCAACGAAGCCATTTCAACTGATTTTAGTCACTAAGAAGGTCAACTTAACGCAGAGGAAACATGCTGGTGGTCAAGAGGACAACTCACATGGAGCCAAAATGGCCGAGGTGAATCTGTTTTGATCTTCCGACAGAAAGCTCTACCTCGCAAACGTTCCGCTTGCTGTCCCCTCAACGCTCAGTCCTTTCTTCTTTTTCGTTGATTTTAATCGCGGGCGTGTGTAATATCAGACGAGTTTCCTTTAAATAACGATATAATTAATAATTAAATAACTATATATAATTCCTGTAATTTAATAAAAATCTTCTCTGGTTTTATTCTCTGTCTATATTGCTGCTTAAATAACTTTATTTGTTTTCATTCTTTTTCTATTCCCCCTTTTTTGTCGTTTTCTATTCATCTTTTTTTTTAAATTTCAAATAAAGATGTCTTGTGTTTAAAACAAATAAATAAATAAAGAGAAGAATGGGAAGAAGAAGGTGATGATGATGCTGAATCACGTGACCGCTTTGTTTACATGGAGACGTGTACCGGAAGACACGCTAAGTAGACTGCCTTCACTAAGAGCAGTTGCGCTAGCTATGACAGACAAACGTTAGCAGTGTTTTATTATTTGCTGCCGGTTAATTAAACCTACTTGTTTTCCGCGTTGTCATGTATTTACGTTAGCTGCATTCAGATGTTCAAACTAATCTGAAACAAGTTGTGTTTGTGTGCGCTTAGCCTAGCTAGTTTTAGCTGTTACTGCCGTGTGGACGCTGTCACGCCATCACCATCAGGTTCATCGTTCTGCGGACAGGTCAGCCTGTGCTTTTTGTCTCACGACTCAGAGGCAGAATTTAAAAGTTACGTGTCTTGATTAGTTTTGAAAAAGGCCTTGATTGCTGTATGTTTACGCTTATATTTAAAAGAGCATCCTGATAGCTTAGCCAGCTGCTTAGTAAATTAGCAAATGTTTGGTCTTTAAAGAGATAATAACTGAGTAATAGTCTCTGTCCAGCCTTCAGGGAGCTGTATTATGTGAACATAACGTCTCACCTCAGTGTTCATCTTCACTCTTAGGTGCATGAGGTTTCTGTTTGACCACAGAAAACATGGCCAGTCCAAATGATCTACAGTTCCAAGGTAAAGACTTCAACATATGATTCTGCTACACCTCGTTTCTTTTCTGCCCATTTGCTATTTTTGTTTTACTTACTTCATGATAGCCTGCTTTTCATAAGCTTCAACTGTTGGAAACTAATAAAATCATTTTCTGCCCTCATACTGAACTCTGCTGGACAATGGATGCTTCTCATTTGTTTTAATAGTCTCCACATAAGTTGAGTCCTTTCCTCAGATCTTAGTCCCTTCCACTTGGAAGGTAAGGAGAGATGGACGGAAGAAGGGAAAAGGAAAAAGGATTAGAGGAAACATGTTTTTAATTAAATCAAACGTGCTTCCTTCTGAACTGTGATCAGCCAATAATAACTGATTGGAAAACCTGATCTGGAGTAGAGCAGTGTGTTTTGTGTATATCTGGGCCTATTGTAGCACCGCCTCTAGCACTTACTCCCTGTCTTCCCCTCTGTATGCCTGTAGAGTTTGAGGAAGCAGCAGAGCTGCTGTCTGCAGACCCAGAGGCCTCCACAATCTGTTTGTCTGCGCCAGACAACCCCGCTACAGCAGGAGGAAGAGGAGGAGGAGGGGATGTTAAATTAGACCTATCAGAGGACGAGGAGGGTCAGGGGGAGAGCTCAGAGGTGAGTAAATTATCTGACTGAGAGTGTTGATGTCTTGGATTGACAGCACCTGACAGATGTCTTTGCTTTCCAGTTGTTAGGAGGACAGAAACCAACTGGTGGCTTCTGGACCTTTGAGTACTATGAGTCTTTCTTCAATGTGGACACTGTGCAGGTATGAGCCACTCCCTCTCTACAAACACAGTCCTTATGCTGCTGAAGTTGTAATGGAACCGTGGATAAATTAACTTTTCTAATTGAGACAATAGTTGTTTATAGTTATGTGTAATGCAATAGTTTGCGTTGCTGTTTGTTTGACACTCCATCATGTGATACAGGTGCTGGACAGACTGAAGGGATCAGTGTTGCCGTTACCTGGAAGAAACTTTATCAAACACTACCTTAGATCTAACCCAGATCTGTATGGTAGGCCAATAGAAACATATTCTATTATTTTCCTTTGATTTCAAAACTGTATGTGTAAATGTTTATGAGATTTTTATGAGCTCTTTCACATTTTTCTGATGTTTTTTTTTTCTAGAAAGATTTATATCATTTTTAAAAAAAATGAACAATAGATTTGTTTTTACTGCTAAATACCCAAGGAGGGTTAAAGCTTTTCCTCTTATTTTAAAATGATTAATGTGATTAATTATCAGCATTTATATAGAAATAAGCTACAATTGTGCTACAGTTATGAACAAACACAATCTATTTTAACTAATAACAAACAAGTCATTGTGTTGGAAAAAGTATGTGAACCTTTCGGCTAATGACACAACTCATGAACATCTCTGTTCATGAGTTGTGGTGCATGGTAACAAGCTGCTGTTGTCCATAAACACATCGCTGTGTACACAAACTATGTACAGTGACAGGGAAGGAACGTTTTGCTGTGCAGTTTTAGAGGATTTTAGGAGCCTGAGCATTGTTTTGGGGCATTTATTTTATGTAACACTTCTCACAGGTATGATATGTTGGAAAAGGGTGTCAATTTAGGCGAAAATTCACAGGAAATAAACACATTTCATTTCGGATCAAACAGATCTTGTGAATCCGATCTTAGAACTCTGATTTAGTTTATAAATCTGAGTTTAGGAGTAAAATAAAATGATAGTCTTCATTTATGGTGTCTGTGTGTGTGTGTGTAGGTCCATTCTGGATCTGCGTGACACTGGTGTTCTCAGTAGTGATAAGTGGGAACGTGTCCACCTTCCTCAGTGAAATGAAAAACCCTGCCTACCACTACAGACCACAGTTCCACAGAGGTCAGTCCTGCACATTGTCGGGCTCTATGGTCAACCTGAAGTCACTGTGTTACTTTTACTGCGTCACTGCGTCTGCTTTGTTTCTGATTCCTGCTCTTTTGCTTGCAGTAACTATAGCTGCAGTAGTGATCTTCATGTATGCCTGGCTGGTGCCCATTGGTTTATGGGGTTTCCTGACGTGGCGGCAAGGGACTGAGAGACAGACTGGAGGATACTCCTTCCTGGAGACAGTGTGTGTCTACGGCTACTCCCTCTTCATCTATATTCCCACCTCAGTGAGTGCATCCTCCCTCCTGAAAGATTTACTAATAAGTGTCAGGTTCATAACAAGCTGTTTTTACACAGAAGAACTACTCCAACATAAAACACAACATGTTATTGCTTAATCTTGAGTGTAAAAAAAAGTTGGCCTCATGGAGACAGACTGAGACTGTCTCATTCTGGTTGTTTAGTCTGCACCACACTTTGATTGACAGCCCGAACAAACCGTACTAACTCAGCACAGTTAGTTTGAATCAAACCAAACAGGTTAGGTGTGAAAACACTGTAACCCTATCATCCTCAGGTTTTGTGGATCATCCCATTTGAGTGGCTGCGCTGGACGCTGATCCTGGTTGCCATGGTAATCTCGGGCTCAGTCCTAGTCCTCACCTTCTGGCCTGTTGTCCGTGATGACACCAAGGTGACGGCTGTGGCTACAGTTGTGACCATAGTGGTTTTGCACACGCTGCTGGCAATAGGCTGCAAGGTTAGTGAGCTGGGTGGGTGTAGCCTCATATCTCCTGTGCACTGTTAACCCTGACCACACAGTTCATTTCCTCTCTTTTCTTTCAGCTGTACTTCTTCCACATAGATGTCCATGCACCAGCACCAGCACCAGCAGTCTCCACAACCCCCCCAGTTCACATAACACTGGCCACCAAACCCCACTGACCCAGGGGAAGGAGGAGGAGGGAGCGCTGGCTGATATAAATCCATGTATAGACAGGCTTGTTGAGGCATTGTGTGATTTGTTGTACGTTTCCCTTATGTGCTGGGATGGGTGTGTGTGGTCTTGTTAATTTATTCTGAGGGTGGTTCTACTGTAACTGAAGTAGCAATTGTTCCTTGCAATAACTGTACATTTCTGCTGTGCTGTTTCAGGATGTGCTGCATGTAAATCGTTTAGAAAGATTTCCTTAATGCTGATTTGCCTCATTTCATCAGAAAGACTAAAACGCAAGATGCATCAAGAGAATCATAACTCTCTGCAGCTGCCAAACGTTCCCTCTGACACGTCACATGGGCAATAATGAAGTTCTTAAGCTTAGAGAAATAAACTATGGCATCAGAGGAGTACGAGTTACTTTGATAAATTTATTGTTGGTTTGTCACAGAGGTCGCTGATCCAAGAAAGTGATGACACGTCACCTAGTTTGCAAAATCGTGCTCCTCTTTTAAAATCTGCTGAAACTAAAATACTCATGTGATTGTGTGGGTTGTGTGGGAGCAGCGCAGCACTGTGGGATTATTTTCATTATTTTTATTGATGATTTTCACACACAACACTTTCTCTTCACTTTCACACACTCTGAATGGAGTCAAAAGCAAAAAGCATCCAGGTCTGAGGGTCACAGATAACATCAGGATACATTGCACATACCATAAAAACCACAACAAAACTACTACAGATGTTGGGGTGCCATGGAGGGCTAACTCATTTTCATTCCAACCAATCACTTAAGCCAGTGATTTCCCTGTCACTGATACTATCAGCAGTTAAATATTCTCTCCAATAAAGCATTTGGAATTTCATCATGAATATGTGCTGGATACTGTGATAAACTGTAAGCTGTGAGCAGTACACATTTGGTAACAGATCAAATTTGTCTTGCTGTATAATGTCTTTGTCCTGGTTTATAACAGAGACAGGGATGAATCTGGGTCGTGGTCATACATGATTCAGATTTCTAAATCTTCTCATCTGAGTCTGTTTGACAGCAAATGAGCACATTTCACAGAACGTGGATGGAAATGACTCTAGAGTTTGATGTGCTAGTGTGTGGAGCACTGGACACACTAAGTCTTCAATAAGGAAAAAAAATCTTTTAGCATCGGTACATGTACTGTAAATAAGTAAACTAACATGCAGATAGAATACACTCAGCCAGCCTTTTATTAGGAACACCCCTACACTTGCTTCTTCATGCAATTATCCAATCAGCCAATGATGTGGCAGCTTCAGTTAATGTTCACATCGAACATCAGAATGAGAAACTGGGATCTCAGTGACTTTGACTGTGGACATTGTTGGTTTGAGTGTTTGTGAAACTGCTGATCTCCTGGGATTTTCACTCTCAACAGTTTGTAGAGTTTAACTCTGAATGGAGTCAAAAGCATCCAGTGAGCTGCAGTTCAGAGGAGGTTTGGCATCAACAGCCTGAATCCATGGACAGTTTGAGTGGTAGCTGCCTGGTTTATCAGCCTTTGGATCATTAGCCATAATAATTTGAACTTTGTAAGCAACTGGAAACCTCATTGTGAAATTTGAGCTCTTGAAATAATATCAAAGTGTCATTGTCAGTCAGTGTGTAAGAACCGTGGCCTTGGAAAAGTTCTGTCTCATCTGCCCACCATTTGTTCTGGGGAATCTAATGAACTCTGGCAACCAACAACTTGAGTTGTCCTACACCTGCCACGTCCCGCTTTAATTCCTCGCTTTGGATCCCAGGCAACATCATCATCGTCATCTGGCGATGACGTCGTTAAGACTAATGACGCGCAGCCAGATTATATAAATAAGGAGCTTTCCTTCATTCACTCATCCAGGCTCCCTTCAGGGAAGCAGGGACTGCTATGGTGGTCTATGAGTCGCCGGGGCCTCAGCAATCCCAGATGTCGAGGCTCTCAGCACCATAGATCCGCTTACTGGAGGTGATGAATCCTGCTGATTCATGGTTCACTTGTGAGGATCGGTCTGGTCAATATGCAGGCTGACTAAAACAGACATGACCTGGACCATGAGAACCAGTCCCCTCCTCTCTCTCTCCCTCAGGGGAGAGGGAGGAGCAGAGAGTGAGACTCTCTCTCTTTGTGTGTGTGTGTGTGTGTGTGGATGTGGGATTCTTCCTCTCTCTCTTTCGTTTAAAAAAGAACTCTCTCTTTTTTTTAAAAAACCCACATCCACCCACCCACCCACACACACACACACACACACACACACACACACACTCACACTCATACACACCCACCCAGAAGAGGTGTGCAGAGGATCATGGGAAGTCCCCCAGCAGCATAGGCCTACAGCATCATGACTAGGGGATGGGTCAGTTGTATATTTATAACAGAAAAAGAAGCTAATGTAGGCTATTTAAATTATGTGACTGGCACCTGCTTTGCCAATGCCATGATATATATTTCTATTCTGCCCTCGCAGTACATTTTCAGCTTTGTACAGTGACAGACAGCTGACATTATGAAGAAAGAGGAGGCTGAAGAAGTTTCTGTTTGAGGATCCGTCTTTTCTTCTCTTTTGTCCTCAGTTTATTTCTTAGCAATTTCTTTCTCCAACTTAGTTTTAAGACTGAAAGAACAATAAACAGAAAATAAACATTACCGACATATAATGTCTGCTGTGTCTGGTCACAAGAAAAGTTTGCAGCATCTTTAACATATCAACATATTTACATTACGTTACACATGTTTTCATGTATACAAATGTAATAAAACACATACAGTAACAACATTAACGTTACTCTCTTTCTCCCATAATCACGGTGACTGAACAGATGCATGTAAACAAAGCCAACTGAGTAGCCTGAGACATGAGAAACGATGCCCTCTGGCGGACAGTCTAAAACATTGCATCACCATGCAAAAGCATTAACCACAGTCAAGATAGATCCAGTGTTGAATGACTGTAAACCAGTTCAGGACTGAGCAGGGCCTGTTTCAGAAAACAGGGTTAACAAACTCTGAAACTCTGAAGTTGATGAGTTGATGAACGCTGAGATGGAAACTCAATATCTCAATGTCTTCATCTCTGAACATGTTCACTCTGGGTTAAGTGCAGTGACTTAAGTTTGGTGAATGAACTGTTCATATGATAATAGATGGTATACGACAGACATTGAATGTATGAGAGGAAGCTACTTGAACCTACAGTCCTTCAGTAGCCCCCACCACTGGTTCAGGCTGGGGCCTACTTGAAATCTGAGATACAACCTTTGACATGTCTCTCTGGTTTGTCCTCAGACTCTGGCATCACAGCATCTGCAATGAGGAAAAGAAAAAAAGTTATTTGTAAGAATTAACAGTAAAGTTGAAGTTTTACACATTTAAAATGCTTGAGCTGACATTTTGTTAGGAGACAGGCAGTGGTACTTCCTGCATACGAATCCTTCATACAGAAATGTGTAGGACAAAAAAACGAAATCTGTTTAATCTGTTTCTTAACCTACCGAGTATGAGGTTTTGCAGGGATCATCACTGTTAATATTAAAGGTGGATATCACTGCACTGGTCACGCGTTTGTAAGATAAACTCACAACTGTAGTAATTAAACCTCCTAAAGTAATCCACGTGTGAGCCTGGGAATACCTGATACACACTTTTAAAGGTACAGAGGAAAGAACTGTACAACATGTGAATTTCTGCCTGACACGTTTCTAAATTTAAACTAAAGCTAATTAATGAAACAGGATTAAATGTCCTCATTACATCATTTACTCATGTGTACCGGAATTCAGCAACACACACAACATAATAAAAGCTCCAATGTATGTGCCATCAACTTTGTTTACAGTCAGGCTTCACATTACATTAAAGTATAAAATGGGCTTTGCAGAAATACAATTAAGAAAACAAAAATCTAAATGTATAATTACTGTAAAGTCCAACAGAACCGCAAGACCCTCTGAGTATCGGAGGCATGTGGCTTTGCAGTGCGAGTCTCTTTCTGGTCCACTCCACGTAAGTGATGTTGATGAGCTTTGACTCACACGGACGCTGAAAGAAATTAGTAAGATCATGAAAATTCACAACATCACTGACCACTATCCCATCATCCCTCTTTTCCTCTGCCACAAAGAATTTCTCTGCTGGGCTGTGGTTACTTCTCACCATTTTCTTCAATGACCCTAAAGTGGTTTTTGAAGGGAGAGACTGATATTTCATTCAGTGAGAACTTGAAATTCTTCACTCAAATACCGACGAAAGTGGATGTTGTATACAGGAGAGGCTTTGCTGGGCCGTCCTTCTCTCTGATCTGGATCCGACTGTAGGAATATTAACATAGCAACTGACCCTCAGGGAGTTAGAAGGATTAGAAGATTGAAATGTGTGCAGTTTAACAAAGAGGGAAAACAAAATGCAAAAACATGAAGGAATTTGTGTTTGTATTGGAATTAGGAATTGTGTGTGTGTATGTGTGTGTGAGAGAGAGAGAGAGAGAGAGAGAGACGGAGAGTTTTCACAAGCTGGTGTTGATTTTACTATCACCAGCCAAACACCGGCCTCTCCAGATTTGTGAAGGATGGTTCCTTGTCTGGCCAACGTTAAATCTGACAGCCTGAAGAGTTTAACTTCGAATGGGGCCAACAACTAAAAGCATCCAGTGAGCAGCTGTTCTGCTGATAAACACCTTGTTGATGAGATTGGTCAGACTGGTTGGAGCTGACAGGAGGAACACGTTAACTTAGATAACCCTGATGAATCTCAGTTTCAGGCGTGGGGATGTTTTCTTGGCAGACTTTAATACCTATCATCTATCAGATCAGCACACACACACACACACACATCATTGTGCACATACAGTCCTATTCTAAGTATTAGGACAGTTCCATGTATTTTTGCTCTTCAGGCTCTGAGCTTCAACACATTCACTTTGAAGTACTGTGTCAGGTCTCTGTTTTAGTTTGAGTAGGTTTATATAAAGAACTGTGTGAGAGACACAGGCCTTTTAACACAGTGTCCAAACTGCAATGGTTCACAAGTAACTGATGTAAAACTACTCCACTTGAAGCTAAGAGCTAATGTAGCATCCATTACTTTATTTCAAACTGAACTGAGTCTGAAGAATAAAAACTGTGTAAGAACAATGTGACACTGTTTCTCTTCCCAGCAAGTGACAAGTAGAAACCACAACTCATCATTTTTACACTCAATTTTTTTGCACAAATTCAACTAATGAGAGATAATGTTTCAATCACTGAGCTGTTGAGGGGCTGGTAGCTGGAATATATCTCCTTTGGACAGAACCAGGCAGCTTTTTACCTCCAATTCCAGTCTGCTAAGCTGAGTGAAGCCACTGCTAACGCTGGCTTCATATACAGAGTGGTATGATATTCTTAACTAGCTCTTGGAAAGAAAGCAAATTTACCAAAATGTCAAAGTATTCATTAATATTGTGATATAACTTCTTTTGTTAAAAAAAAACAACAAAAAAACACAAAGGTTATTGTGGAAAAACAGTAAGTTGGCAAAACTCAGGTGTCTGCACTGATATTGAAATATTTTAAACACTACTCAGCACTGGAATTATGTTTCACCTGCAGTAATAATACTACTAATAATAAAAGAATCAATCAGGATGGCCTCTGTCTCTGTGGAAGTGCAAAGATAGCAGTGTTATAGTATTTGTAAGGATGTAATGTTGTAACGGATGTGGGACTAATAAAGATACATCTTATCTTATTAGCATTAGCTACTATAGCTAATACAGCTCACAAACAGAAACAGAAACATGAAATGGACATTTTCATGCCCACTGGGAATCCAGGTCCCTGCTGTGACTGTGTTAAACCACTCTGGAGTTCACTTCACACACATCATGGTCTTTTATTTCTCTACAGCTTGGATTCATTTTTTCCCTGAACTGTTGCAACTGTCTCCCTGTTGTATACCCCTTCCCATTCCTAATCCTGTTTAGATTAGTCCAGTGGCTGCTAATCTAACCTCATTCCCATCCCATCCCCTCAGCTGTACTAGCTTCATGCTGAACCATAGTGACCATGGAAAACATTATCTTCCACAACACGTCCTTCAAAAGCAGCGAGCATGACCGTAGCCTCTTCAGCTGTGTCCCAGATCCATACTATGTACTACACACTAACCATAGTCCTTTCCCGTGATCTATTTTAGTATTTACTATACAAAGACATAAACAGGAAACTACATAATATGTGTGGCTGGCTGTCAATTGGTGACACTTGCATGTCTCCACCAATAAAATGTCACAAATAGACATCAAAATGTTTTTTTCCCAAGACTTAATTGGGATTTTTTCCCCAATATTTCTGCAGCTGTTTTCCCACCATCCACAATTTATTAGAATTTTCTTTTTTCCAGCTGTAGGCTGGGTGACCAGAACCCAGCACTCGCTCTGATGGTGCTTCAGACGTTCTCTGCAGAGACGGGGGAACCTGCTGGAAAAGAGGACCATCTGACGGTTCACCTTTCAGCACCACAATGATGTGAAGCACACAGCCATGATAGTGCTGGACTGGCTTCAGGGACCGGTCTCTGACTGACCTTGAGTGGCCCAGAACCTAAAGCCCATAGAACATCTGAGGAGAGACCTGAAGATGATAGTGCACAGACACTTTGCATCCAAACTGACAGAACAGAAAGGATGTGCCAGGAACAATGAGGTTAAAGAGTATGGGTGATGACAGAGAACAGGAGGAGGCTGAAACCAGCTGTGTGTGTGTGTGTGTGTTATAAATTAAAAGTTATAAATTAAAAATATAACTTTTGTGTCGTCTTTAACGTTTTCTGTAGTCACACTCTCCAAAAACATTATACTATTATACCATGTTACCAGCAGTTCTATTCTTAATCCCAGTTCAGGACAGACGTTCTCTGACTGTGTGTAGAGCAGAAGAGTCGATGTCAGACAGTGAGAAAGGTGTTATTACTGCTTTTCCAACACAGAAATACCAGAACATGACACAGTCTTCCTTATACACTTGATAAAGGTGGACGCCACGATTGACTACACAGAGCAATGATTCCAAGACAAAAGGAGACACCGTGGCTATAGGCTACCACATGGTAAACATCTGGCGTGTCTATTTCAAGAACTGGAGGGAACAAATTAAAATACTACAACACCTGATTCCAGGATGAGTTTTGGAACATCTCCACCACATTTAATTTGCTCTCTTTTTTTTTTTTTAATTGTTGTTTTTTTTTGTGACAGAAAAAAAACAAAACAAATAAAGACAACAACAAAAAAAAAGGTTAATCCTACAAAGAGACATTTTTCAGCTCTCTTAAAACTTTCTAACTCATAAATTCCAAATGAACCAAGCCCAGAAGTTGTGACACTGGAAGCAATGCATGTGTCAGTCTTTCTCTACTCGACTAATAAAAGGGGACAAGGGTGTCGGGCGTGTTGGGGGTATGATATGCTGGCGGTCATATATAGTGAAGGGACGAGGAGGGAGGTGGGTGGACAGGCCCAGTCTCCCATGCCTCGTCGATGAAGTGTCTTTGCGACAGTCTCACAGTCTCAAAGGAGGTTGGGAGGGAAAGCAGGGGAAGAAAGTGATGATGTGAACTAGGATGCTGCAAATCCACCTCCGCTTTTCTCACTCCAGCAGCCAGAGGGCTGCCCACCCCCGGGTTATTGGTCCTTAGCAGGCTCGTTCTCCAAATCCAGATCTTCTTCCTCAAACTGCTGGAGTAATCTGGCTCTACAAATGACTGGCCGCGGAGGAGCTGCTGCAATGTCCTCTCAGCTAAAAAAAACAGATACGAACTGAAGATGGCGGGAGATGGGAGCTGCAGCGGCAGGCTTGTTTCAGGTTAACAGGACTAAAGTGTTCTAGCATGAGACAACAACAAGAAGGGTTTGGGAGACTTTCTCACTGCTCATCTTCCATGAAAAGACAGGTCTGAACTTCTCTCTCAAGGTCTCACTCTTCATAATTCTCACGACTGACACTTTCTGCATATGACCAGAGTCTGACAGTGTTGTACAAAGACACAGAGCCTGTCGGGTGAGATAGTGGGATGCAGCCATGAGGCTACGACGAGTACGGCCAATCAGAACAGCTACAGACACTTTTCCCTTGAAATGCAATCTTACAAACACATTTGAATCATTTTAGGAAATATGCTCGTTTGCTATCAAATCCAAACCCAGTCAGGTGTTTAAAAGACCAACAAGTCAGACAACATATGTCTTCCAGGGAGTCCTTTTTTAATTGCTTATAAGAGATAATAAAAAACGTCACCTGGTTTTTTGTTCACTTTGGACAGTGCTCAAACCTGGCAACCCCAATACATGTATGATTAAGATGTAAAGACTATGACAGCTTTGAAGTTTCTGGATAGAAACAGAGAGCTAAGCTAGGCTAACCACCTCACAGGTCTGGATGTACAAGTACATGTAAAGCTGCACTAATCAATATTTCTATATCAGCAGTGGATCAAATGACTATGTGCTCTATAGCAGGTGTGTTTTGATTTTCTACTGCAGACACACAGATGATGATGGTGCCTGTTTATCTCATCACTAAACATGGAAGATGACCAGCGTTCTCCAAAACCTTGATGTATGTGTGAACCTTAGTGGAATGCATCAACACCAAGTACAACTACACACTGGGTAATGAGAAGAACCGAGATGGTTAGTTTGTCCGAGTCACACACACAAAAAAAAAAACAATTTCCACAGACTCCTCAGGGTTCCTGGGCGTGTAGATAGCTTCAGGTTTTCTGATATATCTGCCGCTGCCTAAAAACAAATTATCTACATGGAGCAAACACGGAAATATGTTTTGTGATTTGTGTGAACTGTAAGAAGGAACCACTTTGTCTGTCTCTTGAGAGAGATGCGGACGCTTTGAAGTTTGTATCCGATATGAAAAAAGCCAAGATGGTATCTCAGAGATGATTGTTGATGATGATAGTGTCTACTACACAAACGCATGAAAAGCTTCCGTGTAGGTCTGATACAGAGGTGAGGAGAATTGTGGGAACGGACTGATGCTGGTATCTGGCAACAAGTAGATTCTTAGGGAAGGAAAGGCTTGAGGAAAACTTTGGGGTCATCATGATATAAAAAAAAGTAGGGGAGGTGGAGGGGTTGGGACAGCAGGAAGGGAACCGATGGTAACGGCTGTGTATCTCAGCTGTGCATATGTTGCAGCCCAAATCCAAGGAGGAGGAAAGGGAAAGGAGGTTTCGGCTGTTAGCAAGACAAGAGTCTGGACGGATCCGAGAGCGTTTGACCGTTCATATCGTTCATATAGTGAAGGACTTAACGGGAGCAGAATGTGGATGACGAACAAGGGGACAAAGTGCCAGCACAGCACTGGTTTTGGTATATTGGTTTTGGCTGCGGATGGTGGATCAGTCAGGGTTGCAGGGTGGAGGGGTGGCAGAGTGAGGGGCTCCACTGGGAGGGGTCGGGAATCTCTTGTCATGCGGGGGCTAGGAGGTTGAAGAGGTCTTTGCGAAGTCCTCGTCTTAACTGCCGTAATGCATGGTGTTGCTGGGGATGACCATCGGCGAGGCCATGGAGATGGCAGCGCCCCCCATGGTGAACTGGTTGGTGACGGGATAGTAAGTACCGCTGCTGCTTGGACCAGACTGGCCCGTAGTGGCTCCTGCATGGAAGAACAAATCATTACATTCACAAAATGTCTGTTAAACTGCACGATTCACTGATTTCATCGTTCATCTCTGTACAGGTGGACGTACCCTGGACAATTCCTGTGCTCATGATGGAGCCCATCCTGGAGTGGGTGTGGTTTACGATCCCTGTGTTCACTGTGACCAGTCAGAGAGGAGAGCACAGTTAATGATACAACAGATTTAACTGGACCTACAAAATACAACCAATCAGATCACAGAGAGAGGCATTTCTGAAGGAAATGTAAATGTGCAAGCTGCTGGATTTTTTAAGCTGAAAAACATTATATTCAAATACTGACAGAAGTTGAAAGAGAAAGTGCTGAAAGAAGCTGCGGTTTCAGTTTAAGGGTAAGGACTGGATAAAAGTGAAGTGTCAGCTGAAATGAAAGAACTGAAAGGGCTTGAAGATTCGGTTAAAGTTCAAGCTGAAATGTCAGCTGAAGAGCTGCTGATAAACTGAGCTGAAAGTGTCCTGGAATTACATGAGAGCCAGTTCAAACAAACACATGCACACATCTACAGGTATACAGCTGTCTGCTGATATAAAAGCTCTGAGTAAGGCTCTATGCCAAAATATGTCAACAGATTTCTCAGCCTACTGATTTTAAATTTTAAAAAAATCAATCCATGAGGTGATTCTTTTTGCTGTCTTTTAACTATGGAGTGCTTCCTTTTTTCTTGACTTTGTTCTGGAGTATATAGACTGTGTAATTTCAAAGGCAGAGAGACCAGCTGCTATTTCCTCTTATGAAATGAGATGTCATTTGAAGAGTGAGACATGAAAGCAGCAGAAAGGTCAGTAAAAGTAAAACTAACATGTTAAAAAGAATAACGGGCTAACTATACACTGTCACACTGTAACATGTTATCACATTATGAACACTACTGAGTTACACAAGTGTTCTATGAATTATTTAATAACTACGGTGAGCATGACATTTACATTTACTGAACAGACACCAAGCATTAAGTTAGAGGTTCAGGCTAAAAAAAAAAAAACTATGTCCAGTCCTTAAACTATGTTAAAAAGCCCAAACTTCCACATAACTGTCTTTTAGCTCGTCACTTATGAGTTCATATCATGTCACAGCTGTCTGCTTCTAAAACTCATGATCGTACAGAATATATTGTTTCAGCCTTGTGATAGTGAGAATATCTCATCATGTTCTCCACATCATACAGTCCAAGCACTGCTCACTACAGACTTGAACAGCATTTCTGTGCTGTTTTCATCCACACCTGGTACGTTAGGCTGCACTGCAGACTTTGTCTGTCGCTCTGCTATTTCTTTCCCACGGGATGTAGAGAAGTCAGGAGGAGTGTGATTCGTACCTAGGGGGATGAGGTTGTTGTGAGACACAGACGGGCCGCTGCCAATGACTGTACTGAGGTCATAAGCTGCAGGCATCCCTGTAGGGTACACACAAAAAAACAAAGCAATAAACATTTACCCCCCAGATTAAAAAAATTTGGACACGTGAGGCTGTTTGCTGCCTTTATAAAATACAACTGCCTCACAGTAACATTAGCCTGTAACTCAAGTGAGCCAGTGGAGGCACCATGAACAACACAGTTTAGTGTTAGGCAGTTTAGGCTTTGTGTCTAAAATAATTAGGGAACACGTTACATGTGTTTTCATTAAAACTTGTGCTTGCACACACAGCAAGTACAGTTTTTTTGTTTGGTTCTATTTACTTACTCTGGCAAACAAATAACATATGATACTATGACACTTCCTGCATGTGTTTTTAAATGTGGAAGTGGTGGCTGGACTTAAAAAGTAAAACTGGACATGTTTGGTTTGTAAGGAAAAAGCAGAACCATGCTCAGGTGACGTGGTTTAGTGTCGATATGTAGAAGACATTCGTTACATTCGGCCTTTTCCAGGTGGACACAAAGGGGACAGTGAATGTGACACTGGCTCAGATCACCGCTGCTCACAGCAGCTCAGCACTGTTTGTCAGGACAGTAACTGTTCACGACACCCGTGCTCCTACCATGGCTGCTGCAATGTAGTGAGAAATTCCAGAAACCTTTGGATATAATTAAAACTTATAGCCTAAAAAGGACAGTGTACAAACATCCTCACTGACAGGTAAGAAATGATGCACACACAGAAAATGAATAATCAATACTTGGTGTTACCCAATACCTTGAGTCTCTTAAATCTCTGTAATATTCAGGAGATTCTCTAACAGCTGGAACATCTGAAGCTGTTACCCTCTGCAAAACACATGGAGGATATGTTTCATCTGCCAGTGTTTATATGTGTGTTCACCTGATACAGCCATCCCCTGACTCATGCTGTAGGCTGCGCCCGTGTTCCACATATTCTCAGATGGGGAGGTGTAGTGTGAGCCAGGAGGAGGGTTGGGGGTGGTGCCTGTGTACCTGCAGATACATACACACACATGACATTAGAGAGGCAGACAGTGATGCCCATCTCGACGCTAACACAGTGCCATCTGCATACAGGTGTGTTTACTGGGGGTCAAGAGGCCAACTCACCTGAAAAAGGGGTTCTTCAAGTCCAGGAGGTTGCTGGACTTTGATCCTGTCTGGTCCACCTGGGCAACAATACTGATGTCGTAGCTTTGTCTGTCGGAGAGGAGATAAGCTTCATGTTATTTGATGAATTAATACAAATCACATAATGTGAAATGCTGACTCAGTGATACAGCAGGGTGCCTCAGGGCCTTCAAGGAGCACTTTGAAATTTTGAGAAATACACTTATTTGCTCTCAAGTTGAGAGTTAAATGTGAAGATAGATACCGCTCTTATGTCTCTGTGTTAAATATGAAGCCACAGTCAGCAGCTAGCCTGGCTCCACCTACAAGCACCTCTAAAGCTGAGTAATTAACACGCCGCATCTCACTGTGTAATCCAAACAGAAAAACCAAAACATGAAAATAACACTGTCGTGTTACAGAGAGTTTTCACATAAAAACTTTGTGTTAGGTTGCTCTTTTTCTTTTTGCACAATTTCATTAAGTGGATTTCTTTCATTTCCATTTCCTCTTTTCTATTCCTTTTCTCTTTAAAGTTGCCAGTTATGCACTTCCTATTTTTTAGTTTTCCTTGTAGTGTAATTTCTGTGACAGAAGAACTGCTCTTTGTCTTTGATTTCAGGGTCAATGCCTGAATTAAGCCTCTGACTTGAAATTGGCACAAAATGGACAGTGCCAGAGAGAACTAAATTATGTTTAGAGTACACACAGCTACCATACCTCTTGTTTGCCACCAGCAGTGCGGTGCCAGACAGTGTATCCCCAGCCTTGGTGAAGAGGGGAGACTGCAGCAGACAGCGCACCTGGTACCAGTGGGTGAGAGGCTCGGTGGGTGCTGTGGACAGCCACACTGTCATCCTGCAGGAGGGGCCAAGAGGGTTGTAGTGTGAGGGTGAGTCAGTTGTGTGGGAATAATTAAATGCCTGTCTTAAGATTCAGCACATGTCAAATGTCCATGTAACTGAGTTACAGGTTGACTTACACTGATCCCATGAATGCCACATCAAACCAGAAAGCTAGGCCATGAACCAGGCCAGAGTGCATCATGTGGAACTTAAAGGGAATCTCTATCCTGTGATCCAAAAGAAAAGGTATGAGAGACATGTTAATTACACTGGGGAAGAGACATAGATTTAATTTACTTACTCATATACAAACAACCACACACAGACACACACACACCTGTAAAGATCCTCTTCTTTGGCCTCCAGGAAGTTGACTGTGTATTTGACCGATTTGGCCATCAGAATACGGATATCGAATGTGTCCTGTGGAGGGATGTCTGAGCTCATGATACAAGACCAAAGCACAACAACAAATCCAATTTCACACACCTAACAGGTAAGACTAAGATCCCAACCAGAGGAGACTATTACATCACTTTCCTACGAGCATAAACGTCTGTGTATTTGTGAGGTGGATTACGTACCACAATTGGCTGGCGGAAATACTCATCCACAGCTGCCCCCCGCAGGGCAGAGAGGTCTACACCATGAAAGGAGGGCTGGTACCTGAGGGCCAGAAGATCAGATTTAGATTTGTTTAATTGCTCCTCCTTCAACGGCTAAGAACAATGTTGAAAAAAGAACTAATTTTATTTGTCCAATTTTATTTATCCAATTTCCCCTTTAAAACCTACAGATCTGACTGTTAGGGATGTGCCAGTGTTTATCACAATAATCAGACACTTTCCTGAAACACTTTCACACCATGTTTCCATCAGTCTGTTCAAGGCGGGAATATTACTCCCTTCTTTATATTCTGTACAAACACGGAATGGGGTTCGAGGACATTGCTGTTCCACCTTAAAACCTGCAGCAGAGGTAGTCACAGAGAATCACATGGCGGGAGAGACGCCGACACTGCTGTGTTACACGTGATACCATGATACCTAAAATCACACACTGTTGCTGCACCTTGTTTGGTTCAGTGTAAACAAGCAAAGATGGCACAATGAGGGGTCTTCTGTACCCCTTCCCAGTGTTATGTAACAGTGACGAATCGCGCCACTATACTGTGCCTAGTCTGCCACAAAGAAGATTTGCCACAGGCTTTATTGTCATCAGTCTGTGTCTGCGTGACTTTATCTAGAAAACATGCTGCTCTGTTTGGAAATGAAGGAATGGCAAAAAGCGCTGCACACAATGGAGGAGGAGGAGCTGGTAAAAAGGACCAGTGTAACTTCCATTACATGGACATGGTTCGTGTTTAAAAAGACAACGAGCAGAAAACAATAACAGGAGTTTTTTCTATTTACCATTGCAGTTTTGACAGGTCATGTTCTTAAAATACCTCTGTAATAATAATACAGTTAAGAGTACAGTCATAGCTGCCATGCAGCTGCCAGTACTGTGCCCAGTACATAAGCCCTCCAGAGGCATTTATATTGAAATTTTAAGAAAAACTAATATACCCTGATATATACGTGTCTGTTTCAAATTATACTGTGATATTCATTTTCCACGCTGCACCTGCAGAGCATGCAGCCTGCAGCGGACCCCTCCCACAGTCTGTTGTCCATCCTGCTGTCTGGGAAGAGGCACAAGAGCGTCAACGCCAACACCACCAGGCTGCTCAACAGCTTCTTCCCCCAGGATGTCAGAATTATGAATACACTGTCCCCACAAGCATGACCACCCCCTTCACACACGCCTGACCACCTCCCTCTTATTTTAAATAACTTGTAGATGCCACTTCAGAACAAATCTGTTCATATAAGTGGTTGTTGTGAGAGGCCCATTTGTGCAGTGGAGCAAACCAAAAAACTATGAAATGGTTCAGGCTCTATTTTAGACAGTGAATGACCAGGGCTGAAAAACCAGACAAGGTTCTTAAAAGTTCAGGTTCCAGCCCCTTTCCCTCCTCACCAGAAGTTGGCCTTGGTGAACTGCTCCATGTAGAGCTGCTCGTCTGTGAAGGGGGCCAGGTGGACGTCACCGATGGTGGGGAACATTTTACCTGAAACACACACACACAGAAGAGGTGAGTGAACAAAACTAATGCACTGCCAGCAACTTACAACACAAATTGAGATTTAGAAGTTTCTGAAGTGACAGAATAGTTTTGACAGGTGGCATCTCAACAGCACACTGTAGCTGCCAAAATGATCACACAGTTGAATCAACACCACTTTAACACAGTTTCAGTGAAGACTGAACATTAGAACATGAAGATTTATTACAGGACTGTATTGGACTGCATTAGTTCTAGGTAGGTGTTCCTAATAAACCGAGTTTATTTTCCCATTATCCTGTGCTGAAAATCTCCTCACCACTGGGTTTGAGGAACTTCTTGGCATGCAGGTAGCTCTCCAACATGCGCTCATTGAACAACATGTAGCCCATCGGCTCTGAGATGATGATGTCAACCTGCTCCGGCAGCGTCACCTCCTCCACCTTCCCTGGGATGACGACCACACGCTCCCCTAAACGGTTACTGTTCACCAGCACCTGTAAGGCAGAGGATACCTTTACTAATGGTGGTTTTAATCTTGGTGAGAGCAGAGTGACACATTAAAAGAATCAATCAACAATCAATCTGTGTGTGTGTGTGTGTGTGTGTGTGTGTGTGGTGGACCTCGGCATGCTGAGCCATGGTGCTGGCCTCCACAGCATAGACCTTCCTGGCTCCAGCTTGAGCTGCAAAGAAAGAGAGGATGCCCGAGCCACAGCCAACATCCAGAACCACCTGGAGAAAAGAGAACAGGAAACACGACGTCAGCGGCAGTTACAGCTACATTTCCACTGAAATGCTGAGCAAAGGTTACATAAAGTTTGGAGGGAGACTTCAATCTGAAAGAAGTAAGCAAATACATTTCCTCAAAAAAAATAAAAAAAATAAAAATACAGCGAGATCAGCGGCTCACCAGTCCAGTCACTATATGATGAAATGATATCAGCAGGACTTTGTACTAAAGAACAAACCCAGTGTGTGTGCTCTACTGCTTGTTTGCATGGTTCCACAACCTGCAGCATGTAGACAAACAAGAAGGTTTTGTCCAAACCTCCCTGTTTCCTCTAAACATGATTTCTGCAGTATGCTTCAACCAAACTACTTGACAGATGGTCAATTTTTTTTTTTTTTTACTTCTGGAAACCACCTCACATAATGACTGGTCTGGTGAGTATGCAAGTCTTTTTTTTCATCCTCTTTTATCCTGAATAGCATAAAGTCCAGATGGTAAATATCTGGACAGGTGCACACTTTTTGTGCTTCAGGAGCTTCAGCACATTAAATTGGAAATAAAATAATTGACACTACTGCTACACTACGAAGTTTAAAGTCTCAACTTTAATTTAAGTAGGTTTCTATCAGTATGTAAAAAACTGTGAGCAAGAAATAGTTCTTTAAAAAAAAATCAACATATTTAATAATAGTTAGTGACTGACTTCTATACTGAGCCTGAAGAACAAAAAAGTTTATTTCAAACATACCCCAGCCTTTATTAAATGGTGCATCTATCCAGTGATATAAGTTTACCTTGTCCTTGAAGTCAGTGTGGTTTTGGAGAATAGCCCGTTGGTAAGTCCCTGTCCGAACGTAGTCCTGCATCATGTTCTGTTGCTGGGAGAGGTAGCCATAAAACTGCAGAAAGAAAAATATATTAATACACTTATTACATGGCATCAATGTTGTACAAGCCAAATCAGTAAGGACACAAATAAACAAATAAATAAATATCTGGACATTTCAATAAGTAAAATACAAAATACATGTGTAAAAAATGAGATTAAGGTGGGTTAAAAATGTGCTGTTAATAATTCTAAATATTTTTAAATAACAATACCAATAATACTTTAATAATTATTCTTAATAAAAGAGGGAAAACACATCCTGTTCTCCAACAGGGAACTGTAACTGTGTAGCTCTTATAAAGCAGACAGACAGGATTTTCTTTGCGGTGGTGTTGAAGCACATGGACCAATCCAGCTGGCATTTGAACCAACCGACATTTCCAGGCACAGATTAGCTTTTAAGCTTTCCCGTGTGCTACAGCTGACTCTCTTATTACCTATATAGTCTGTAATATGACATTAGCGAGGGCTCTGTTTGTTTGGTAGCTCCTTCCGCAAGTTGAGCTGCAGGACAAGTTGAAAACAGAGATCATTTAAAATAAAATGGTTCCACAAGCAGGTTTTTTTCCCTGGCTGA
This sequence comes from Toxotes lorentzi, assembly GCA_037833715.1. Lineage (NCBI taxonomy): Eukaryota > Metazoa > Chordata > Actinopteri > Toxotidae > Toxotes > Toxotes lorentzi. Next base: position 18,552,537 of record JBBMJY010000010.1, read on the forward strand.
ATGTTCCTAATGAAAATTGTGAAACTATAAATAGTCAGTGAAAGACAACGTCAGCACAGTAATTAATGGACAACTGCTCTGTGTTTGAAGCAGCAGACTGGATTCAAACCTGTCATTAAATGATGAAACAGAGAGACTTAAAACGTTTTCATGTTTGAGACAGCCTGATGTCTACTGCATATACTGCCATCCTTTTTTTGAGAATCCACTGAGGCAGAGCGTGCGTGTGTGTGTGTGTGTGTGTGTGTGTTCCTCTCACCTGGAAGTACTGTACAGCAGAGGACTCCTCTGTTCTGTCGCTGAAGACTGAACGCTCACTAAGATGCCCACGACAGTTCTTCAGGAGATTATAAAAGGACTGAAAGTCTGAAGCACAAACACACAAACATGAACAATTAGGTCATGAGGTACCTACATGAAGCCTCCATGGGACGAGGACAAACTGCGATTGCAATGATAATGTCTTTCAGCTTTTATAGGTATGCTGCTAACACAGCCCCCCAAACACTGAACAGCCTATGTCTGCTGAATAAAGAAATGAAATATGGTAAATTATTTCAAACATGCCCTTATTGAACAAACTGCACATGAATAACCAACCACGTAAGCAGACCATTAAATCAAATAAGACACTGTAACTATGAGGAATAAAGGTTTACATTTAAAATACTCACAGATCTGTAGAAGGCTGTTCACAGATATATCTCATCACTGCAACTCCCTGTGCACATCTCTCCCAAAAATCCCTGAAAGTTCCCTGCAACTTATACAAACTGCTGCAGCTAGACTCCTAACTGCTTCCAAAAAATGTGACCACGGTATATCCATTTTAGCCTCCCAGAATTAGTCTCCCCTTATTACCAAACAGTAAGTCTCACCTAAAAACCAAAGGTAACTGTGCATTTGCAAAATGGGATAGACATGAGGTCATGGTGACCTTGACCTTGGACCACCAAATTCACATCAGTTCATCCTTGAGTCCAAGTGGCCTGTAATGAAAGCTGTAATGAAATTCCCTCCAGGAGTTCCTGAGGACAACGCTGTTGCCAAAAATAGTATATTCACTGTCCTATATTTTCAGAGAGATAGATAAATTAAGTAATTTATGCTTCTACATTTAATGGTATAGGTGTCTTCTTCCATTTAGGCCCCTGACCACGGTTCTATTCTGTTTACATGAGAAGTTATTAACCATTAAATTGAGCTATCTAAAATCAGGCAGAAATAAACTCAGAACAGCTACTGCAGGAAGTGGTTAAACATGCACATGTTGGCTACTCAGAAACTGACTAAATCTAACAGGTCTCAAGCAAACAGTCAGGATCCTCTCCAGTTTATGAGATATGTTGGATGTGGGCATAAAGAAACAGTATTATTCTTGTTACTCTTGAATTGTGTGGTAGAGCTAGTTAATCCTAGTGCTTTCAGTGAGAAAAACGGAAAACAAACCCAAGTTATTTCAGTTTAAAAGATCCATTTGCCTGCTTCGTTTGCAGCTGTTAGATTTATGCTTTATTGTTTGGATTTGCTCACTTTCAACATAACAAGAGAAACTCTCATCCTCTAAGGAAGAGGATTTACTGATGTGCTTGCCAAACTTGCCAACACTACTTCAAGTTAACACTGCTTCCCCGAATCCAGAGACAGACCTGTTTACGTTACCCTAAACTCAGGTAGAATACAGCACAGCTCTTAAAAGTAACCCGTAATCCCACAAAGTAACGTATTGTAGTAATGATGTGACAGTTACCACTGTAGGTAGTAAGAAACTTAGCCAGACATGCTAATATTTACAGCTTATGGCCTGCTTGGCTTGTTACAGTTAATAGGCTATAATTGGGCAATTAGGATTCAGGGGGTGTTTGTCAGGGTGAAGTGAGTCTCACTGAACCTGCTCCACACTCTGTGGAAGGTGCACCAGGTGTGTGGGAAACACATTCTCACTGCTTACATAACAAACTTTTTAACACTGACTCACCCTGAGGTTATAAACAGACAGAAAGCAAAGCCAACATGATGCTAGAGAGGGGTATTTAAAAGTAGACACTGAGGAGGAACACATCTGTTTAGTTACCTAAATTCTTCACTAATAATATTTTTATATTATTCTTTCATTTTTTCCAGTGCATGTTTGATTACAAAGGAAATTACTTCTTCTCTGTTAGTTTATTTAGCATATCTGCACCTAAAATCCTGATATTCGCAGAAATCAGAGCTGTAGAACGAATTCTGGCTCATGCATTGTGTTGTGTTTTGTTACTCATGTACAGTGTGTGTGACAGTCTTATTGTATTGGGTAATTTTCTGTTTACCTGCGGGTGAGGAGAACTGCAGCAAGACGCTGTTGCAGCCCAGTGTGATGATGAATGACTGCTTCCCCACGCGGCTGCACTCGGTCTCCCTGGAAACCGAACACTTGAACACACTCGCATCCTCTCCTGGAATGAAATGGAGAGGATGGAAAGAGTTAGGACAACATGAAACATACTTGCATACAGCTACTCAAATTCAGAAAAGACCTGTGTGATGTACAGTACTGCCGCTTAAACTTTACTTTGTTTGGATAAATTATTTCACAATGTCCGCTATTGTTTTTAAGGTGTCAGTTTATTTTTTCTGCGTTTTGCATGACGGACAAAGAGACTGTTTTCTTGCTGCTAGTCACACATTTAACACAACCCGTTCCTGTGTGGGAGAGCTGAACACAATGCAGCCTCAGCCTCTTTTATCTCCTTCCACTGCTCACACATACTGTAGGATATGCACAATTCCTGAAATTTGGTCTTTTTTAAAAGCTAGAAAAAAGGCAAATTAACAGGAATCCATGTGCAATTATATCTCAGATAATTCATTTTTAAAATGTAATGCATACGTCTAGGTGAGATTTTCCCACACCTACTGATGATATCAGTGTCTTCTGTTTCAGATTTTACATTTGCATAGATTTTTATGTCTACACAAAACAGCAGGGATACAAGGCTGAATGTGCTACGGGTAAATGCATACAGTCCGTGTCCTTCTATATTTTTTATAACTGCCAATAAATCCCATGAAAAGCATAAAACCAGTAACGTTAGTGAGGTTCAGTCATTTCCAAACATAGCTGGGCTCTGTAGGTTTTAGAAAACATTTCTCAGAGAGGAGAAAACAGAAGTATTTCTTCGATATATACGTGCCACTGCTGAAATTTCACAACACTGAAAATTCACAGCAAAAAATTCACTGAAAATTCACAGCAAAATGCTACCAGCACAACTTCTGCTTTCCACAACACATGCAGCTGACTGGGGCTCGTACAATATGAAAGAGACCCTACCACACAACAACCACAAACAAATACAAGTACGCACACACACTTACGTCACTGTTTCGCAGTTCAGCATAGGCTGTCATGGGTGCGTGTGTAGCAGCCGGCCAGTTCACTTGGATGAAGCAACATACAGTGACAAGGTAGACCTACCTACCTACGTTTAGGGCTAATAACTTGAGTATTTCTGAAGCTAAAATGTTTGGTTTGCTTGCACAAAAACGCACATGTGCAAATGAAGGAGTCACCACTTTGACGCCCTTTGGGTGTTTAATTCCACAAAAACAGTGCAAGAACTTGTTTTGCCTGCACAAAAAAAATTAGATCTCTCTAACTTTGTAATGATCGTTCGTGTCACACAGTCTGCTCTGAGTGTTTCTGAAAATGCTGATCTCCTGGGATTTTCATGCACAAGTGGTCAGAGTTGACACAGAATGGTGTGAAAACCATGAAATTTTTACTTCCACACTTCCTGTGGAAGTGCCTTGTTGATAAAAGACATCAGAGCAGAATGGCCAGACTGGTTCAAACTGACTGGAAGGCTACAGTAACTCAGATAACCACTCTTTACAACTGCAGTGAACAGAAAAGCACCTCACACCATGAGGTGGATGGACTACAACAGCAGAAGACCACATGAGGTGCCACTCCACCTATATTGAAAATCTACGGCATGCTTAATAAAGATGGCCTAAATAACATGACACTGACACGCAACAAAAAAAGCTGACGTAAGTTTATAGTTTGACAAATTACTTCCTGAAGTTCCTTCTCACGCCTGTCAGGTAACTGACAGTAAACACGGTGTTACGTAAAGCCAACACGATGTGACGCCCTTGTAGTAAAACACTAATAGAAGAGAGCGTTTGAGGGTTTAGTGCCATGACATATTTCACTCTGTAGAAGCTGGTTTTCATACTGTCCAAGAATGAACGATGACTGTGTGCTGACTGGAACAATCTCATCAATGTTGTTATTGCAGTCATCGTTTCCTGTCATCACATACTTGGCGACTCTTCATAATAACTGAGTAGGGGTCTGGGAGATTCATATGTTATACATAAGGCAGGCTCACAGGACTCCCTCTGTAACACTGCCGTATGCAAACATCTCCAAGCTGCAAATACCTCCTGGACATACATCAGGCCCAGTATGGAGTTATAAGGTAGTCTAAATTTATCTAGCACCTTTAAACAGATTAAGGGCAGTTTTTCAGATGGAGACAGATGCACCTACAGGAAATTAGCACCCCAGTTCTCCTCTCAATCACTTACTAATGATAAAGAGACAAAACACTGTAATAACAATCTCATCAAACATGAGACGATAAATGAGGTGGCAAAAAAACACGAGGTGAGGAACCTTTTTCATTATAAATGTCGCCTAAATAATCATATAAGTCAAGATAAATAAATAACAAAATTCAAATCAATCAAGCTGGGGAAAGACATTTAGGAGAGGAAATAATTATATGAATATGAAAACATGGGGATTCCAATGGGCAGCATTTTATTAAGTGCTTCAATGTGTTCTGTGTGTGGTTTAAGCTGGAAAAACAGATTCTAAGTTTCCCATCATGCAACTATTAAAATCTTTTCATCTGAGCCTTCCTGCCTCATAAATGCCCACATCTTCCAAACTCCACCCCGGCAGTTTGGGACAGAGGTTTTCTGCTCTAGGTTTGGAGTCTCATCCCAAGCTGAGACAAGCCTGTGACGTTACTGCGGGATCATCAGGACATTACCATGTCAAGTCTGACAAAGCTCCTCCAGAGCCACAGAAGACATTATACAACTGTTTCCACAAGCTGAGTAGTTCTGACTGCGAGGATTTAACTGACTTAAAGTATACGAGCCAAATCAGAGCGCTTCTCCTTTAATGACTGTGGAGGATATTTCCTCTTAAAGTAGATCCACTTTTGTTAAAAACACCTCTGTTAAATGAAATGAGACAAAGCCAGTTCTTCAGCTTTCATACATCATCCCTCTGATGTTTACTTTCCTCCCTGTATTTCTGCATGTTGCTGAGAGAAACAAGCCTTCTGTCCTGACAATATTTTGAACCTTGATCAAATGAGTCAGTGCAGCTGTTGTCTTTGAACAGAATCAGCTTTGCTTATTTTCCACCATACTGCTTCCTCTTCACTGCTGTTCTTGCTGACTCAACCACACTGTTGGTGGTTTGTTCTGCTGCTCTGCATCATGGATATACATACACAATTGGACAGGACGCAGCAACAAAATGACTACATGCTAGTCTGCTGCTGACAATGCCACACCAGTGAGAATAAACAGCTGTAGACGAGTGCTTGAGTGTGAGAAATGAGCGTGAAAATATGCAGCTAAATACGACACCCTAAATGTATATATAAGAATTTATTCTAGCAACAAAACAAAACAGAAATTGATGTAAAAATGTAACGTATGAATTAACATCAAATTAAATAATGCAAGAAAACAATAAATACAACTGGTAGTGTTGAGGGATGAGTTGTAGAGCATTTCCTTGAACTCTATTTACAAGCCATACGGACAGTGTATACTTGTGTGTAGAATCGACGGCGCACATACGTCATAGCCGTAGCCAGACATAAAACGCCCCAGAAAAGTAAGTACAAGTCGCAGCAACACAGAGCACAACAACTGTGATTGGTCCACATGCTAGAATGTCTCTCAGTTTCGGTCGGAATTGTTTGAGGTACATGAAGAAACTCAACACAGTGGCACAGAAACCCCACCAACAACTAGTATTTTGGTTGTGTTGTTGTGGAGCGACACAGACATCAGTGCACAAGTATAAATGCTGACAACATAGACACACTTGCATAGGCTGTGCATCAATTCTACCCAGAAGTATAAAGCAGCCTTTCAAGGCACCCACTTTAAGAAGCACTTATCTTCACTGAGTCTCAGTAAATGTATGGCAGCCCTGGAAAGGCTGGGTCCAACTATAAAATGACAGCAACGTGATAAATGATTTAGCACAACACTCTCACCAGGACTGGTTAATTAAGCCTGGTTAAACTAAAGAAAAAATGGCCTGCATGATAAATCAACAATGAGATTTTATTGTGTTGTAGGCTTAATTGTAAATGGATTTCATAGCCATGTTTACCCATCAATCCACACTCAATTATCCATGATGACGAAGTAAATATATGTTTTTAGAAATTTATGAAAAATCAAAAACCCTCACTCTCTCATTAACAAAAGTATTCAGAGTCAGTACTTTGTATGAGTCCTGCTAGCAGCAATTACAGCTTTGAGTCTTCTTGGTCTTTACAAGCTTTGCACACCTGGATCTAGACAGATTATCTAATTCTTCCTGGCAGATCCCCTGAAGCGCCCTCTGATTGGATGAGAGGCACCTGTGAACTGCCATCTTCAGGACTCTCCACAGATGTTCTATGGGGCTTAAGTCTGAGCTTTGGCTGGGACACTCAAGGGCAGTCAGAGACTTGTCCTGAAGCCATTCCAGTCATTGTCTTGGCTATATGCTTCAGGTCATTGTCATTCTGAAAGGTGAATTGTCACCCCAGTCTCAAGTCACGTGCACTCTGGAACAAGTTTTCTTCAAAAGCCACCTGCAACAGCATAATGCTTCCACTGCCACACTCACTGTAGGGATGAGCTGCGTCTGGTGTTCGCCACAGACAATTTCTGCCTCTTCAGAACAGAGAATTTCTTCCCTCAAGCTCTCAGAGTCCTTTAAATGCCATTTGGCACACTCCTGTCAGCCCAGAACAGAAATCTGAGGCTGCAGGGGACACTGGTTCACCAAAACTGAACAGCTGAAGACTGGAAAAAACGTAGCCTGGTGATGAATCTGGATTTGTGCTGAGGCTGCAGATAGTAGGGTCAGAGTTTGGCTTCAACAGTATGAATCCATGGACCCAACCTGCCTTGTGCCAACAGTCCAGGCTGGTGGTGGTGGTGTGGGGAATGTTTTCTTGACTCACTTTGGGCCTAAATACCAATGTCCAATGAATGTCATAGTCTGAGTATTGTTGCTGACCATGTTCATCCCTTTATGGCCACAGTTCACCATCTTCTAATGGCTGCATCCAGCAGGATAATGCTCCATGTCACAAAGCTAAAGTCTCAAACTGGTTTCATCAACATGACAGTGAGTTCAGTGAACTTCAGTGTCCTCCCCAGTCTCCAGACCTGGATCCAGTAGAACACCTCTGGGATGTGGCAGAACAGGAGGTTGAATGATGTGACTACCCAGTATTAGTATGATGTTCCAGATAAAGTTCTGGCTCGGTATTTACACATCCAAACAACAGTAGCCTTCCAACTTTGACTTTCCCAAACAGCTACTTGGCCCAAATACAGGAGATCTTAATTCACAACTAAAATTTAATTCCCTTAATTTAATATGATATAAATGAAATTTTCTGACTGTGGAAAATGATGTGAAATGACCAGCTGAAACTTTTCCTAGAGAACACTCCTCCTCACTAATGAGGGCAAAAAAAATTAATTAACTAATCTTTTCTACAGCTACTCTTGTAAGTTTGATACACATCTGATCTGTGTACTGCCTCCAGGAAATAGCCATGTGCACACACTCTAACGTGTAACATGACACAAGCTTTCATCTGCTCTGCTTTTATATATTACCACATCGGCTGCTGCTGATACCGGCTCTTGTATGTATGGTTGCAGCCCTCAACACTTCAAGTACATGCTGAAGTGCATTTGCAAAATATGATTCCTCACATTGAAATCTGACATATTTCCTCACAACTCTGCAAACTGGAATGATATGACAGTTTACTAGATATGCTTCCTGCATGCTGGAAACTGAACAACTGTTTCTTTTTGTACCTGCTGCCAAACTGCAGTACGCCAAAGAATGGGAAGAGACTGCATGGGAGCTTCGGTGCTCACCAGATTCGTTCAAAAGACAGAAGACTCAGAGCTTCTTATATTCCTGGCTGCCTGCAGACTTTGTCAAGATATTTTGCAGCAGTTTGGTTGAGAATTAGACAATTTTTGGTTGCACAGGTGACACGACATTCAAACAAGTTGATAGATATTTGTTATTTAAAAAAAAAATAACACACATCGCATTGACACAAATATCACAGAAAGTTCAGTAAAAACACTTAAAAAAAAAAAAAACTCAAAATACTCCACACATAACACTTGAAGATCCAGGCATTACTCCTCACTGGGCTGGAATTGTTAAAACTACAGAAACATTCATTACAATCTGATTTTACAGCTGTGTTACAGAGTGATGCTACTTTTGCTAAGTTATGTCACAAGTTTCATTTTCACAAGTCATTAAGTTATGGAATTAATGTTAATTATCAGCAAATGCTACGACCTGCTGTTTGTCATTTTAACCAGCAACAGTGATAATCAGCACTGGCTTAAAGTGTGAATACTCCACCTTAATGTGTTGTACACTGACCTTTACATGAGTGTGTCAGATCTCAAAAGTCATTTGCACTGGTGCACACAAATAATTTGTCCCTCTGGCACTTTATAAGTGCTTGCATTTAACATTTAGTCTTAAGACTGAAACGATGCCAACTCAAGTGACATCCTTGAGGCAATTTGTCAGACTTCACACCGTTCTCTCCGGAGACACAAAAGGCTTTACACAAGGCTCGTCACACTTGCAGTAGTAATATCCAACAAATAGAAATAGACTTTGATGTGTAAAATAAATGGAGTATCGCTTTAATGCAAATATGTAGTGTGATATATTTAGAGACTTTTCATACTAGATGTTATTAACATTCTGTGGACTCCACCGCGGAGGCAACAAAATACTACTCGAGTGATAGCTTAATTAGGCACAGCGAAGATTAAGAGATTTTCATCTCAGTGTGATTTTCAGCAGCATACCAGTGGACTTTTTCAGGCATCCATGTCCAATTCCTTAACATCCAGCCTCTGACGTGGTTCCACGCCTCAGCATTTCTAATGCATCACAGATGCCTAACGCTGCATTTGTGTACCCATTTTCTACATGCGTTTTCGGTTTTAAATCACATTATTTAACATCTCCAAGGGCCTAAATTTCCACATGTAGAAGTTAAACTTCTTCTTTTTTCATTTGTGCTGCAAGGGGTGAGTGGCTCTGCCTCGGTACATCAAACTAAAACTTGATGCAGAACTGCTCAAAGATCTACACTGAAATCCTTTATTTAAAAAAAAAAAGTGCGCTTTTCTTTAACTTAAGCATCACAGCAGTAGAGGCCGGCCGCGCCACAGTTTCTTTTCAGCGGGACATCCCACTGAGTAACAAAGGCTGCGGAGGAGCGAAGCGGCTCTGATCCTGCGTCCGCACAGGAGGGAGGAAGGCGGCGGGGAAGCGTCTATTGTTCCGATGAGAACAAAGATGAATGCATAAGTAATGAGGGCCCGGTCTCCCTACGCCACCAAAAAAAACGCCAAGACCGTTTTCCCAGAAAAAGTAAAAGCTTTAAAAGTTTTATGCTAACCGCTCTGAGATAAAAAAAAAAAAAAAACGAGCTACTGTCTAAACACAGTGCTATAGCAGCGGCAACCGCCTGGACCACAGCGCCCAGCGGCGAGCCCAGGAGTGATGCCCTCTGCTCTCGGCTCCAAAACAATCCAGATAAGCTAATTCACAAGCTAGATAGTAAAGCACCACTACACTGCTCTAATGGGGACGAAACCGAATAAAACCGAGTAAAAACACACACTGAGCCTACTTATGTGAGAAAATAAACGTTAGTGAGCCCTCAAGGGCAAAAGACGTTAGATGCGAGGGGGTCTGATGCACGCTAGCGCATCACTGCTGAAGCCAGGCTGGTGGCTTTGTCTAACTAGCATTAAAGTACATATTACTTAGCTGCGTTGAATGTGTTGCGCTATATTTTTTGTCGAGGTCCCCAAGCCGATGAACTTATGTGGGAGCCCAGAGACTAAAGTTAACAAACCCCAAGACCCAAAGGGACATCGGGAAATTTAGAGTTTTATGGGCTCCCTCGTGACAAGCAGGGGGAGGCGACGTGGTCTCTCAAGAAGGGTTAGCTTCTTGGTGGCTAGCGCTACGTATGGCCAGATTAGCTGTATAAGCATTAGCACGGCGTAGCATTAGCACTGGCAGTTAAAACAGGCCGACCAACCGAGGAGCAGCTGCGGAAAAGGTCAACTCACCATTGGAGAGATTGATGAGGGCAGCATCTTGTGTGGTTTTGACTTCTAACCGCAGGGGCTGCTGCTCTGAGTGTCGCTGTATGTCTCCATTCGCGTCTCCGATGGAGAGGAGCCGCACGCCGGGGAACACCGAGACCGCCATCTTCGATCTGGAAGTCGAGACAGGTCGGTGGCGCTCACATCCAACCACGCACTGCTCTCTGCTGGAGGCAGCCTGGGCATCAACATGACGAGCCGCGGCAACGGCGCCACCCAGAGGGCTAAACCCGCTATTGTGTAAACACATACGTCATGACTTCATACCATCCCGAGGGCTCTCAAAGACTTCCAGTTTACAATCTTAACCAATTTTCCCCAATTACATTTGGATTAATTCCTGTTTTTTTTCCAATGCTGTGAGCGCCACAAATGAAATTCACCTCCATTATACTTGAGTCCGTGAATCCACACAATAAGGTATCTCAAACACCAAAACAATACGCATATGATAAAGCAATATCGCAGTCAGTCAAAAACAAATTGCATAGAGCAATTCAATGCAACAACAGTATTGCAACGGCAACATTTAGCATAACAATGTCAACATGTGAAAAGAATCTTAAATCCTAATCCTCATAAACATCCCACCATATGTACACAGGCGTCACTTCTCGGCCGTGTGACTCT
>JBBMJY010000010.1:18572013-18595729 GCA_037833715.1 Toxotes lorentzi
CCCCCCCCCCCCCCCCCCCCCCCCCCCCCCCCCCCCCCCCCCCCCCCCCCCCCCCCCCCCCCCCCCCCCCCCCCAAGACTATGGAGCCATCTTGTTCTGTACCTCCTTGCTGCAGAGATATCCACAGGACCTTGTATGACCTGTATTTGAATATTCATATTTGTAATAAATATGAGAGTTTTGACCACAATTCACAAAACTGCTTGGACTGCTTGTTTTTGAACCATAGTAGTTATTCACTCTTCACTCTGGTGTTTCAAACAGTGACAATCCAAAGGCTGCAGATCACAGGCCGTGGTTTTGAATGTTTAAATTTTATTTGATGCGGTAACAGTTAAACTTCCAAACTATACGTCCTTCATGCAAGTGGTATTTTATATTGAACTCCTCCTTTATCTGCAGGCACTAGCACCCTGAGCCTTTATATTAGTGAAGACTGAGCACCATATTCAGTCCGGACAGTGCTCTGCAGAAAGCCAGTGGTAGGTCCTGATTGTGCTATTGCTCTGTCCACTGTGTAGAGTTTTTCAAAGCTGGAAGGACCTCAGAATCTATACCAAAATCTGGTGTGAATATAACATAGTCCTAAATGGATTTGGGCAGACCTTCTCATTCAGTGGTTTTTCTTTATTCTTATTACTTTCTACATTATAGATTCATACTGAAGACATCAAAACTATGAAGAAACACATACAGAATTATGTAGTTAACAAAAAAGTGTTAAACCAACCTTTTGCTTTGATGACAGCTTTGCACACTCTTGGCATTCTCTCAGTTTCATGAGGTAGTCACCTGGAATGGTTTTCCAACAGGCTTGAAGGAGTTCCTCGCGAGTTTACTGTCGTCGTGGTAACAGTTGTATACATACCACCCGATGCTAAGGCTAACGTAGCCATTGATGAGCTGCACAAAGCCCTGAGCAGCCAGCAGAACTCTTATCCTGACCCAGTGCACATCATAGCTGGGGACTTTAACCGCGCTGATTTAAGGACAGTACTCCCCAGGTTTTATCAACATATTAAATGTGCAACAAGGGTGTAAACACACTGGACAAAGCCTATAGCAACATCCAAAAAAGCTATAGAGCAACCCCTCTACCACATCTGGGTCTGTCAGATCACATGTCCATGCTGCTGCTTCCTGCATACACCCCCGTCAGGAGGAGAGCCCCCCCAGCCACAAAGATCGTAAAAACATGGCCAGAGAGTGCATTACACCAGCTGCAGGATTGTTCTGAGGGCAGTGAAACCCAGGAAGGCTGCCAGACCAGACAGAGTGACCAGGAGGGTCCTCAGGGAGCGTGCAGACCAGCTGGCCAGGGTCAGTCCTCCACTGTACACTCGCACCCACGCAGACAACGCCGTCATTAAGTTTGCAGACGATACCACCGTGGTGGGGCTCATCTCTGGTGGCAATGAGACGGCACACAGAGATGAGGTCCAGAGGCTGGTGTGGTGGTGTGCGGACAACAACTTTGGTCCTCAACACCTCCAAGACCAAAGAACTGATCATTCACTTCAGGAGGAGGAAGTCTGACCTGCAGCCCATCTGCATCAACGGGGAATGTGCGGAGAGGGTGCCCAGCTTTAAGTTCTTCGGTGTGCCCATAGACGCAGACCTCCAATGGAGCTCTAACACCACAGAGGTTGTGAAGAAGGCCCAGCAGCATCTCTGCAGCTTTCTGAGGGGAGCTGCTGACCATCTTCTACCGCTGCTCCATTGTGCTGACATATTGCATCTCTGTCTTTCTCAAGTTGTACCACGGCACACAAGAAGGCACTACAAATTATCATTAAAACACCGAATGAGAAGGTGTGTCCAAACTTTTAACTGAGGTCAGAGAGGGTAACTGAAGTGGAGTGGCAGCCAGTCCCTATCTGCCAAAACAGAGTGGGAACCTGCAGAGATGATAAGAGTAAGTGACCTGACTGGATCATCATATGTTGGTGGTTTCTGAAGCTGCTTGTTAGATCCTCACCACTGCTGAGTGGGGAGCACCCCACAACTCTTGCTGTTCAGAGATGCTCCAGACCAGTCATCTGACCAAATGATCTGCCCCTTGTCAAACTCATACAACATTTGTAGCTCGGTTCGGTAAATCAGAAGAGAGTGGGTTTGTAAGGAGGAGCTAATATTCCCTTTTTCAGTCATACGTTCAGCTGAGGGGCAGCTTAGCTGAAAACAGGCAGTTTGAGATAAGCACTTTCTTTAATCTTGTGGAGTCCAGGAATAAACAGTTAGAGCTGGAAATAAGCATATAATAAATAATATAATAATAAACTGTCACGTGGCAGCAGAGGCTCAGTGTGGCCTAGAATGAGAACAAATAAGGACCTTATCCTTTCTGTTCTTGTACAATAGCAATTTTCCAACAAATCTGTTCGGCAATAAAAGTAAAATTTCAAATTTATTTACAGTATTTCATGAAAATCAATATTAAAAGACAGACAACAACAACTGCATAGATACCAATAGAAAATAAACCAATAAACTATCAAAACTATATAATAAATTCTCAATGACACTCAAATGAAGTTGTTAAAGCACTGTGACACCATTCTCACCAAGTAAGGATTTCAGTGCAAGAAGATTAAAATAAGCAGGCAGTTAAACCCCTGGAATATAAGATATGTGAGCCAGTGTAAAGGGTTTTAAAAAACTCACCACTGAGCTTTTCTCCTCTAAACTGTGCAAAGCTGAAAACATGAGCTCAGAAAGTGAAGTATGTGGCATAAAGAGCACAGTGAGAACAGGTAGGAATTTCTCCAGTCAGGAGAAAACACAGGACAGAATATATTCTAAAAACACTGTAGATACAAAATTATTAATTAAAACGTTCCACCGCCTGTCATCACATGAGCGAGCAGCTGTTCTTGGCCGAGGTGGTCCAGCGCAGCCAGCTGAGTTTGTTGTCACTGTAAGGTGGGTAACGCAGACCATTGAGTCTCTCCAAAGCCCAGCCTCGCAGCATGCAAGCCCGGCGGTGGCTGAACGTCTCGAAGCCCCAGCGGCCGTGGTAACTTCCCCAACCGCTGGCCCCTGGACGACGTAATAAAACCACAATACCAGTCAGAAAACATACACACTGTACAGATACAGAGTAGACAACCTGCATATTCCAGTCTCTCTTCAAAATATAAAATCAGACAATAAATGACTGAGAAACCATAATTTCAAGGGGACTCTGGGAAGATTTTCTGACATGATCAAATGGACTAAGAGTCTCCATCCATGGTATTGGCTCTGTGTGGCTGTAAGCAGGCAAAGGCGGTGCTCTGGGCTAAATGCTAACATCCTTCCAAGGTGGATGGATAACCTCATGTCGGATGGTCTAATACTCAGTCTGAAGAGCCTTGCTCAGAGACTGCACACAAATCACCCACATATAAAAACACTGCAAGAGCAGGCTCTCTTCCAATCATTAATATACCTTCAAAAGTAAAGCAGAGGTTGTAAGGGAGAACCTCTAGACCATGGTTGCACCTACCTACACCTCCAAAAGGTAAGCTGGGCAGGGTCATGTGGACAATCCCGTCATTAGAGCAGAATCCTCCACTGCTGGTCTTTTCCAGCACAGTATTTACCACCTACAAAAAGGAAAGACAATGCGACGTAAACTCTAAGACAACACGTCTAAAGCTATGAGGTAGGAGGCTGCAGAATCCAGTGTACTTACAGATGATTCGTCAGAGAAAACGTAGAGAGCCAGTGGCTTCTCTTTACGGTTGATGAGGTCGATGCCTTTCTCCAGAGAGTCCACGGTCAGGATGGGCAGGATGGGGCCGAAAATCTCCTCCTTCATTAGGGCATCGTCTTCAGCCACGTCCACAACCACTGTGGGAGCTGAGGAGAGCACAGTGACAGAAGCCAGTACAGTATGTGTGTATTACTACTACACTTTCATTCTCTACGCAGATGATGCAGAAACTTTGCTTTATCGTTTTTGTTCTTTTATATATTTTTATCATAAACATCAGTCTTATTTGTGAAGTGACATTTGATGTAAAATGAAAGGTAATGTTTAAATTACAAATTTAAAAAAATTAAACAAATTGATTCAACAACTCATTTGTGCAATTGATGTGACGGTTTCTATCGTCACTGTCTGCCTCTCCCTCTTCTTACCCATTATATTCATCTCTTCTGGCTGAAATGACAGTTTGCTGATGGTACACTTTCAGGTTCCATACCTTCTCTTTTCTTTTTTTATGGTGCGTATGGTGCTGCCAACTTGCTTAAATACAGAAATGATGACAGAAGGACATTCACGATGGATGACAGGCGGATCCATCAAACGTATAGGAAATGCTACTGCTATATTTTAGGTTTAATGTTGGAGTTTAACGCTTGTCTGGAGAAGCAGCTAACGTGCACTTCACATTAAGCTTTGTTTTTAAACTGAGCTCAGTATAAAACATTACTTTGTGTCCGTTGTGACTGATGTGTTTTTGAATATAAAGCACAGCTTACTGGTACTTAAAAGTCATGTGCAAAGTGAAAAGAAACTCTTAACAGCATGTGATTGTACCCACTCTGGGAACATGGAGAGATTTAAGAGAAATGCTCTTAGAAAATGATCTTCAGACCCAGATGATTTTCAACAATTCCAATATTTCATGTTTCACTCATGTATGATCATATGAATGCAACACGTGATGTGCTAGTCAAGGCCAGTATCTGCAATGAGGACATAAGGTCAGTTTGTTAGTGATGCAGGCTGGTGAGACTCCTGAGGCTAAATGTCAAAAAACACAGTATACAACACAACTGAGAACAATATTACTAAAATGTTTAATGATTTCAAATTGTTAGACATGTGACTGCATAATGTCAATGATTTTTTCTTTCTTTAGGTATTATGTACTTGTCCTTTATAATCTTTATATTTAATTATCAACTTCATTTGTTTGAGTTGGTTACACAACATGGAACCTGTAACACTCCAAACACAGGTTTTGTGTCGGGATGTCATGAGGCGTGTCCCAGATGCACCACCAGGTGTCATGCACCATTACACTGTGTGAGATAAAACAATCAGTTGTTGCATACAATGTTCATTTTTGGTCCTGACCTCCTTCGTCTGTCGTGCTGGGCTCTTACTGATTACTACTAAACCAGTACATAATATAAGTTTATCAGTTGGGCTTCTTAACCTACCAATATACTTGTCCTCCTCGTTGCTCTCTCCTCCTATGACAACTTTGCCGCTGGACTTCCCAAGCAGGTCCATCAGACGCGTCCAGTGTCGGGGGGACACGATGCGGGACAGGTCAGGACAGGTTTGCGGCTCCTTGCCATAGAAATCCTCCAGGGCCACACGCAGCGCAGGCAGCAGGGCCTCCTGCGCGGCCGGTGAGCACAGCACATAGTCCGGAGCCACACAACTCTGGCCGGAGTTGAAAAACTTAGCCCATACAAGGCGGCGAGCAGCAGCTTCGATGTTCACCCGACCGTATATGAAGCATGGACACTTGCCGCCCAGCTCCAAGGTCACTGGGGTCAAGTGGACTGAAGCTGCCTGCAGGATGCTGCGCGCCACAGTCTGAGAACCTGAGGGAGAGCTGAAACGTCAACGGCCAAAGTGGAAAGGATTCTTCCTCTGATGAACATGAACTACATCTCTACATTTCATGACAATCTGCCTGCTAGTACTTTGTTTCAGTGTTGTTAAAGCAGCATGGAATAGCAGAGTGGTCTGGATCTTAGCATTTATTTGTTGTACTCCTGACCAAAGCAAATTCCTGACATTTTGGTCTTGAGACCAGTGTAAAGAACAATACAGACATATCTACAACCTGATCCATCCCAGAGGCTTTTACCTGTGTAGAAGATGTGGTCGAAGCGATTCTGCAAAAGCGCTTTGGTCTCTTCTGCTCCACCACGAACAACTGCATAACAGTCCTGTCAAATTAAGAGCCCCAGTTTTAGAAAAGAATGATCCTGAAATATTTTTGGCCATGTGGGACAAAAACCTAAGATTATGAGATGGATTTAATTTTCTTGATTACATCACAAGTTACAAGCTTCCTGTTACTGTTGAAAAATAATGACAGAACTGGCCACGCAACACTGAAGCTGTAGATTTAACAGGAGAAAAAGGTGAATGAAAACATCTGAGAATAAAAAAGAAAAGCTCACAAGTTGTTTTACCTGAGACAGATACTTGGGGATGAGTTCTGCCATCAGATCGTCTGTGGCAGCACTGACCTCTGAAGGCTTGATGATTACACAGTTTCCTAGTTGGAGACATCAACATCAGCCAGCCAGTAACGACGTCAGTGACTGAGTCGACAGTTACATGTGTTTCTAAGATTGTTTAATATTGTTTTGAGACCAAATTTAGCTTGTAAACCCTTGTAACCTCACTTTGTGATAAAATAACTACTTAGAACTAAGAATGGTTGGACACAGGCTGACTATATCAAACTGGCTCTGAGAGACAGGCTGTTTGGAGTCTTCAAGACAGTGACCTCTGACACATGACAGTCAGCCACAGAACAACCTCTATAATGAAAACCACAAACAAAGATCTATGTGAGGCTAAAAAGCTCCATGGAACCGAAGGGATAGTTCTCACTAAGGTCACCCCTTTAACATTTGATATTGTCCTTTGATTGATTGTAATATATGTAAAAAACATTTATTATTGCAGCTTTGACAGCTCACATATGGATGTGGATGATACCTGCTGCGATGGCTCCAACCATGGGTAAGATAAGGAGTTGCAGGGGGTAGTTCCACGCCCCAATGATTAACACAACTCCTAAAGGTTCCCTCCGTATAAAACAGTCATCTAGCTTTGTGGCCTGAAAATACCACAGATATAAAAAAAAATAAACAACAAAGCAATACAACTGTTTGAAAAGACAGTACGCAAAGTTAATTTCTTGAACATGAGAAACCACACACACACACAAAATAATATGAAGACATCACTTAACTATGATAAACGATAAAACACATTAATGCTCCAGTTTTGATGAATCATGGTTCAACCTACCAGGTTTTTGCTGGCATACTCCAGCTGCATCCAGCTTTTGAAGTTAGCAATGGCATGGTGCAGTTCATTGATCACTATATCAATCTCAGACAGGATGGCCTCAAATTTTGGCTGATGTGCAAGAGAAGCAACCAGAAATGGGAGTTGGTGCTTAATGACTTGTAGCAGACAAAACAAATATATTATATATACTGAGATTCAAACACTGAGTGTGTGCTTTTCTTGTACCATAAATGTACAAATTAAAGAACATTTAAGTACAAAAGTACAGTTAATAAAGTGTGAATATATCACAAAGAAAAATGTGTAGCAGCTCTTAGTTTCAGAAAGTTGTTACAAGCATTTAAAAAAAACTGAAGTGCAAAAGGAGGACTGCGGCCAGAAAGAACTGCTGTGCAAAGCAAATAAATCCAGATGCTTTAAGTTGCTTTATTATGAAATGAGGAAGTAAAGTGTGTGTCTGTGTACGACTCATGACCACAGTCTCGTACCTTTGCGAGGTCTTTATGCAAAGCCTTTAAAATCTGTTCCTCATTGTCTTTGATCATGGACAAAAGCCTGGTGAGCTGCGTGCGTCGAAACTGCTCCGGTACTGTCATTCCTGAACGAAACGACGACCTCAGCCTTTCCACAGCCTGGCTCTGGTTTTCCATCCTGTCACCTGGATCACAAACAAACCGAGAAACAAACCTCATCTTTCAAATCACTTGAAATGGAGAAATAGGAAAAATAAAAATCACATTTTAGGAGCTTTTAACTTGATAAATGACAGTCTATTATAACTGCAGTCAGTGTTGAAGTGTCATTTCAGTGTTCACTTCTCTTACATTTGTTGAATAATGTGTCGTTTCATGTATTAAGCGTGTGTTTTAAATATTCCTCTCTATAATTTCTATTGAAGGATACCTGATGGATAACCTGTACCTGCTAGCAGCCCTGTGGGGCTCAGGTTCACTTCATTTAGTGAAATGACTCTTTGAATATTAACCCTAACCCACAAAAACGCCAAGTGAGTCTTCAAACCCCCGCTAAGAAAAATAGGGCTTTGGGAGGCGCCTGAAGACATTTCACAGTATTTCCCAGCGGTGAGGAAAAATGTGTAACATATCTGTAGGCCGAATTAACCAGGAGATTTTACTGTTTCACCAGATGTCTTCAAGTATGTGGCAGTTCTTAGCCATATTTGCGGGAAAGCAAATAAATATAAACTGTGATATTCCTCAATGGAGGTTCGCACAACGCTGTCAGAGTGGCGTGTACCCAACTCGTGTTACTCCATCACTGGTGCAGACAAGCGACAAACATACGACAAAGAGCTAATCTGAAGCTTCCAAATGAGAAGTAACGAAGTTTTTAACCAACACTGTGTCAAAATTATGTTTAATACTAACGAAGCAACCGTGCAGTTCAGGCTCTGTGTGGAAAACAAAGTGTGACTAATGCAGATGAGTTCATGATTACCTGGCGGACTGGCAGCTGAGGAGCGGGATAACGTGAGAACAAATCTTTCCCCCTTTTCTCTGGAGTTTAGTGGATTTTTAAAAAAAATAAGAACTCGTTATACTAAGATATTCATCCAAGGCTGCTAGTATCTGGCAAAATGGACAGAAAGTTAAACGAAGAAGAAACAGAGCAGTGTCTGGTCTACCTGTTAATCTGGGTTTGGTCTCTCAGACTTCCAGCCCCGTGGCCCCCGCTCCGCTCAAGAAAGCGATCTGTGTAGTGTTTCCGGGTGTTGCTCTTTTTCTAACTACCGGTTCAGATTGGAGATCCTGGATGAGGGAGGCGGAGCGGTTCTGGTCGAGCTTGAAAAACTTGCCCTTTAAAAAAAAAAAAAAACTTCCTGGACGAGTGAGCAAGCGACCCACAAAGTCTGGATCAGTCTGGATCTTCATGAGTGGAATGGCCGCACAGAGGGCTCTGCAGCCCGGGTTTCACTCTCTCTTTCACCCGCAGCATATAGTCCCTTCAAACATATTCTAGGCGCAGTGATAGACACGATTTATTTATCCAGAATAGTTCATGAACACTGGGGATAAGAGGCCTGCACATCCCGTTAGATCAGATTCCCATTTAATAAATAGTTATCAGACCATTCTAATCACCTATGTAGAGATTTATTTATTTATTTATGCTTTTATTTTTTAGTATCATGACTACGACTGCACCTGGTGCAGCGTCACAGCTCTGCTCTGTAATAATGGCCATTAAGCAGCAGGCCAGCTGAGGCAGAGGAGGCCGGATGTCCAGGTAAAGCGAACCAACAATGGTCACGTGACAGAGGAACGGACACCTAGTGTGTTGTAGAGTGTTGCTGTGGCAACGCGTCGGGGAGATCTGATCGCCCAGACCACATTGAGAGGTGGTCTGGGCCCTGAGATCCTGTGTGGAGATGGTAGGAACTCCACTGATCTGGACTTTATGGTGTGGAGTGGTCAGACAGAAGCCTCTCCTCAGAGAAAGATGCATGAAAGCACACAAATAAACATTACGTACATGTACACACAGTTTTACAACTACAATCACGTCACAGGTCATTAAATCACACCTGACTATAAATCAGTATTAATACAAAAACTTTATTCTCACAATATCAAAATTGACAGACCTACAGAGATTTGTAGATTAAAAGGAATTAAGAGAGAAAACAACTGAATATAGTGACTCCTACTGGGAGTCATTACATCAGTGGTATTTATTTGTGATGGTGCTGAACAGCAGCACTGGGTATGTTAAATAGAGACTCACATGACAAATGACAGTTAAAATTAAACATAAGAGCAAAAAAAAAAAAAAACAGGGTGGGAGGGGGATTGGTCATTTTGCATTTAATCCTGTAATCCTGGCAGCAACAATTATTACAAAAAAAAAAATCAAAAACAAAGAACATATGCACTGAAGGAATTTATTAAATGTTAAAACTGGGGAACTTCCTACATCTGCATATTTTTGGAAAACAAAAAGATCTAACTCCTTCCAAATACTTCTAAAACTAAATGACAATGTTCGTCATGAAAAAAAAAAAGACCACAAGTGTGGTGAAGGTTGAGTCAGAGAGAGAGAAAGAGAGAGGGGGGGAGAGAGAGAGTGTGTGTCATATCTACAGAGAGTGAGAGGAGGACAGCAGGTGGAAATGGAAGGAGGCTCAGGGCAGAAAGAAAACGACCACCTTATGAAGCTGAAGAGAAGTGACAACAGTCATGGGCCCAGTATGAACCTCCACCCTACTCCTTTCACAGTGACTGCTCTGTCAGGCTTGGGCAGTGCGGCAAAAATCCAGCTCGACAAGCTGAGGCTGTGTGGAGCTTCAGAGGGTTTGGCAGGTTTTCTGTCTAACTGCGGAGAGTTCAGACTGACAGAACCGTCCAGCAGCAAGATGGAGTGCGGCGGGTGTGAAATGGTATCGGAGGTCTCGAACACATCATGGCTGTCTACTTGAAGACTTCACAGGAAATAGTCAGCTACTGGCTTCTTGGAGGGGATGCCCCTGGTCTCTTGCGGCGCTGCCTCGAATATGATGAACTCCCGCTGTAGATGCTCATCCAGTTCCAAGATGGCCGCCACATTGCCACATCTGATCATCCAGAGAGGGATACAAAACTAGTTAGGACATTCAGACAAAGGGTAAACCTTACACACTGCTGTCTGAAAAATATTGATAGTGCCACGTAAAAATAATTTATATTAATGGATTACTCTGATAATAATTCTTTGTCTCTCATGCTCTAAATTTAAGAACTACGGCTCCCATAATGCTTCAGGAAATGTAACAGGAAGTATGAGAACCAAATAAGTTTCCAAGTGCCAGTCAAACAGGACAGAGCCGTATTGTACAAACACTGTTACGTATTAGACGGCTCCTCATACACAACACACTGCACATGCTGTATTCAAACAGGGACTGTATGAGTTTGACTGTAACTGTGTACCTGTAGCAGTAGTTGGGTGCTGACCACACAGTGAGTACGGTCTCGTTGAAGTGCCACTTGTAGCCCTCCATGACCAGCTGGTGTGCTCGGCAGATCATGTGGATGTCGTTGGCGGCGTTGAACTGGGCCACCACGTCGCTTCCAAACAAGTATCCAGCACCTCGGGGACTCACCCCCCACCCTGTGGTGTCTAGGAGCAGGGAGAGAAAACCAGCGAGGTGAAGGTCTGATTGTTAACGTGGAATCAGGAGCAGGAAAAAACTTTTGTAAACTTTGAAAATTCTTGCTGTATGCAGGGTTCACACACAGCTTGGCCATCACTTTCTGCTGCTGTTTCTGTGGGGGCCCACAGAGGTTGCTGCTGGAAAATGTGAGTTTCCTTTTGTGCCCACGCAGATGGACGCATGTTCACACACCACACGAATATCTTTTCTGAGATGCAGTTCATCAATACTGTCGCCCTTTGACTGTGCAGCAGCTTGATGCAGCTGAATTCACACAAAGTCTTTGGACAAACAGTCCATTCAGATTGAAAAAAAAAAACCCAACACTAATCCCCTTTAAAACGGCAATTAATATGTTTCATACTTTTTAAAAGGCCTTAATTTTCACTACATTAATTTATTACCTTTTAATACACACAGACACACTGTGTCCATGACTTTGCCAAAAAAAGACTTTTATCATGTTAAAAACTGTTTCCTTGAGCAGTAATAAGAACATAAATGAAAAAAGCAGCATTTAAAAGGCTGGGGAGTTTCCTGTATACCTTCAGGGTCTGACCACAGGAGGTCGCACATGGGTCCATCATGGGGCACCTCCTGTTTTCTGTCAATGGTCCGAATCTGGTCCAGTGTTTGAATGGAGGGAGACAAGCCACCGTGCACACAGAAGATCTGAACGACAGAGAGAGGAATGGATGGAGCAGATATAAGAGCACATCAGTGACTGAGAAGCTTCTCAACCAGATATTAGAGCAGCAACACCTCTAAGTCACAAGGAGAACTAAACAGTGAAACTCACCTTGCCATCAATGATAGCAGAGAGGGACAGGTAGTCAAAGATCTCAGTGCAGTATCGCCAGACAGTGACTGAGCCGTATTTGCGGAGGCACTCGTCGTAGAAGCCGTAGACCTGGGTGATTTGCCGGGACTCGTGGTTTCCCCGGATCAAGGTTATCCTGTCTGGATAACGCACCTTTGGATCACAGAAAGAGCAAAAAGATGAAGAGATGAATGTTAAAATATAGCATTTACAGATGTTTCCTGTAAAAATAGACCAGACTTAATGAAAATTAATCCAGATTTTAATTGTCCTCTTCTAATCTGTTTACTATGAGCACACTTCTTCCATTGATGCCAACACAGAGGTGAGTGATGCAGTTCAGCCGTGATCAGGGACTAAACTTGATGTGTACCTTAAGGGCTAGCAGAAGAAGGAAAGTTTCCACACTGTAGAAGCCTCTGTCCACAAAGTCGCCCATGAAGAGATAATTTGTCTCTGGAACATCTCCACCAACCTGCAGAGCGGAAACATCATTAACAAGTAGATTAAAAGTTGGATATTTTAGAATTCAGACCCGAAATATGTCACTGTTCTCAATACTGTCACCAGCAGTGTCAGTGGGAGAAGACCAGTATCAAACTTCACCCTGCATTAGTTTGCCAGGAGTGCTGCCTAACAACAGAGTCTATCACAACCACAACATGTACCTATAAAGCCCCACAATGCAACATAATCTATCTACACCTTCTTTCAAATAGTCAGGTTAGATATAGGCACTCTATAACCCCTTTTTCCTCTTTGTTCAATATCATTTAGACACAGCAGATATACAGCACACAGGGTGAACAAAGGCACTAAAGTACCAAATTAGCTTTTAAGCTATTAAGTTTAACTGCAGCTATAAAAGTCTAAGTGCAGTAAATGTGACTGCATTAAAACTGTGGTATTGAACTCTGTTTGGACCTGTGTGTGTGCCTTTTAGGGTAGTGCTGATGGCTGTGGTGAAGTCAGCAAAACTATTTTAAACACCATTATCATGGAAAAAGCAAACAGAAACTTACTCTAAATAGCTCTTTCAAGTCATAGAACTGACCATGTATATCCCCGCACACCTATGAGAAAAATGAGGAGAAACATGATTACCACATTTATCTGACTTTATTTAAACTCTGAGCAAACTAATGCTGAGAAACTGTTACTTACTGTGACAGGAGAGTCTACTCTCTGAACATTGCTTTCTTCGACCAGAATCTCTCTGAAAACACATAAATATACATATGAAATGTGATTTCATGTCCTACTAAAGCTCGTTAGGTTTAGCTATACCACTAGAACATAGCATGAGTACTTCAGTTTTCTTTGTGTTTCTTTATGTTACCTAAATGGACAGATAATCTCAGAGTCGAAGTTCTGATGAAACTCTTCTGAACATGTTAGCATGACAAACATTTGTTTTGTATGGGTCTGTATTTATAGGTCAAGTTTACCTGGCTTTGGCACACAGTGCTTTGACTTCATTTTCCTTAATGAGCTCACAGCGTCTGAGCTGCTCTATCTGTCGGTCCAGGTCACTGATGTCCCCCATTGTCACACACATAGGGAGAGCTGCTTACACGCACTATGGTCACACACTCCTCCTCTCACACACCGGGGTCACACGCTCAAATAACAGGCTCTTTATTTCTCTGGGCAATGGAGCGGGCAGTCACAACAGTCTCTCTCCCAGAAATAAGCAGGGCTCTTCAACTTTTGTACGTCAAGCTCTTGCAATGAGGATGTTCAGAATAAGGGACTGTAAAGGGAAAAACACAATTTACAGTGAAGTAATTCAAGGCAAACACATTCACGTAACCAAAAGAAACATGTTCAGTTAACGTCTGCTGCTTTTTTTGGACCCGAGTTTCCTCAAACCGGTTCTTAACCGAACGATTGGGATCATCTGAGAAAAGCAACAGGAAACTCATATAATAAGATTAGTTTATTTACACGGCATACAGATGAAGTGTATACCAGACAAAACTGACGTTATTCGTCCAGTAATGTGGGGCCTATGGGCGTAGCTTAGCATTGAGCTAACTATTAGCACGTTAGCTTACATCAGCGCTACCGACGTCAGCGAACTACTGATTCTTTGATAACTTAGCCAACCATTTTGTTTGGGAATTTGTCCTGAAGGTTAACGCCAGTGTCTGCCAGAGATATCGAACGACTATACACCCTCAATGTGCTAATTAAATGAAGTAATCCGTTGAGTTTACTTGACGAAAAGCTATGTGTTAGCTTTCTAACTACAGCTCTCGGAGCACCTGGCTAACTTGAACAGGCGGCGTCAATACTGGTTAGCGCTTCTCGGCTAATTTCACGAGCAATCTAGCTAATGCTGGCGAGGTATAACAAAACGACAGACGAGCGGCCGCTAAATCGACGAAACAAAAGTTAGAGTAATTACCGTTAAGTGTGTGGTAGCTGAACTTTGACAGGAAGCACACATCAGTGTGTTTCATTCCGTGGATTGTGTGTTTTTTCGCCGTCCACCGGCTCCTCTTCTCACCCCGGTCTATGCCGGTTCTCTCGCTCCTGCCGTGCTCATGAACACTAACGACTTCACTCTAACTTCCGGTGTAGGGGACGCGCATTGCACGTGAAACACGGAGGAGCCTGAGCCCAAAGATAAACGATAGATAAAATAAGGGAAATGTTCCCCCTCCTGCGACACATTTTAAAATTAAGCATTTTGCAAATCCTTAGATTTGGATTTTTTCAATAAAGGAGAGTGGAAAGATGACATTTTAAGACTTTTTTTATAAAGGAAAAGTTGCCTTTTTTATATAGAAAAAATAGACACAAAATACTGTTCAAAACATGCATTTTTATGTATTTTTAAAACATGTCTGGAGAATTTATATCATTATCTAAAACGCAACAAAAATGTTTATTTGTCGCTGTACAGTCAAGCTCAACTATCGGTTTACAAGAAAAGCTGAAGAAATAAGTTCATTAATCTATTAAACTGAAAACGATTCAGCAATTTTAATAACTGAGTAATCATTTGCATTTTTCAAGCAAAATGTTATTTACTGGTTTCCCTAAGATCACCTTGCACTTGGGCATTTTTCACTGTTTTCTGATACTTCATGGACCAAATGATGAGACCATTAATTGAGAAAATAAGTGGCAAGTTCATTGTAATGAAAACAACAGTCCTCAGTTTTATCAAAGAGCAAAATGGTTTCTGAATGGAAATCTAAGATATTTAGGTGGCAGGCAGATAAGGTGTGTTTGGACTTGAGTGACTCACTAACGCTAACATTATCTAACACTATGACTCATGGAATAGCACCGTGCCATGTAATTTCAAATGACCAGAGGCAACAATCACAGCGCAGAGTATTCACCTCTATAACCTTATAATTAAGACCTTGTTTTTAAAATGTACTTATCTTCCAGTTACCCAGTTCAGTCCATTCAGTCCATGCCTTTTGAAAAAATGATTATGTAATAACAGCTTATGTATTTAAATTAACACCAAACTTCAAAATATTTTAATTCTGCAAAGATCTGTTCAAACAAGTACATGCTTATAACAATTGCAGCATAATTCACAATTCAACAGCAGCTGTATCATATAAAATGTTGGTAGTTAATTTCAGTAAGAATGTGTGAAAGAGAAAACAGAGTGTATATGTAAAAAGTATATCAGGACAATTATTATAATAAAAACTACTATTTGTAAAATCAAATTTTAAACCATTTCCTTACATGACTTAGAAAGTAGAAAACTGACAGTTTCAGAACAAAAAAGAAGAACTTGAGCAAAATGTGATCTAAAAAGTGCACAGCATAGGCAAACAGTGCTGGTGACAGGCATACCCAAAACACGTTCCTATTTTTATTATTACGTCCTTTCACTGACGTCATTTAAGATGAAAAGAATTAGCATTTTAAACCTCGGGACATTGTCCCTCTTTCCAGATTGTTACAGTCTATACAATATAAAATGTTAAGCCACATTTTAGTAGAAACAGTAAAAGGCATTTCTGGTCACTTTAGTCATGACCTGTTTTAATAGCAGCAGTGACTAAAATGTAAAACAAACATTGGTCAGTTTGTTAAGCAATAAGAAGCAGAGTTTTATCAGTTCACATAACTCTGTTACTGTTATTTCCACTGTGTTAAGCCTAAAATGATGCTGTAATGGTCTTACAACAGTCGGTATTCAACAAAGAGTTCTTGGGTTGTGTCCCAGAACAAAGGACACAGAATCAAAATGTAAGAATGTTATAACAGAGAGTAAATATCCCACGCCATCAGTATAAAATATAAATGAAACATTTAAAATGTCTAAATACCATCCCACAAATTTAGTTACGTTGTCATCTAAGTCTTTATCACAAACCATTTTTTTCGAACAGTTTTGGCTTTAGTTACTGTCGGTGATTTTGTGTAATGCCAACTCTCAAAGGTAGTGAGAGGTTAACACACACTTCGAATACTTCAATACTGTTTTGTTTTGTTTTTTTTAAAAAAGATGTGAAGTGAACAGTAGTTTTACTGTTCATCCTAAGGTCAGCTCTTGTGCTGTAGTCTGGTGTTTGGTTAGTTCAGATTGAACTGTTACTGTTCAAACTGTTTGACAAGACAAACATATAGTGGGTGTAACACAAGAGTTTCTGTCCTTCAGAAACACTTGTGTTCAGTAAACAGTATTAAATTTAAATATGTAATAAAAGGATCATTATTTGTCCCTGAGCTTTGTACACAACTAATACTGGTCTGCAAAACAAGCCATG
Source organism: Toxotes lorentzi (assembly GCA_037833715.1). Taxonomy (NCBI): domain Eukaryota; kingdom Metazoa; phylum Chordata; class Actinopteri; family Toxotidae; genus Toxotes; species Toxotes lorentzi. Next base: position 18,588,738 of record JBBMJY010000010.1, read on the forward strand.
TCTCTCTGGCTCACTCATGGTGATTAAGAATCTGCATTAAATACAGTTTGTGGAATCAATATTATGTAGGAGTAAAGTCTGCTTTTGTCATTTCACATTAAAAAAAAAAAATCCCTTAAATGGAACGCACCCACATCTTGCTTATTCATCCTGCTGGTTCGTGTGTGGGCTGGGTCACAGGTTACAGAAGTAGCTGTGGACAGGGAAAGCAACAAGTCCAGCCAGAGCTATGCCCAGACTGTCTCCTACACTGGCAGCAGCCATGGCAAACTCCCTCTGTCTGTCTTCAGTCTGTGGGAGAAAAGACACAAGTCAGGATGGACACATACTTTATACTTTATTCTTACTGCGGACTGAGAAACAACACAGCTGCTCAGCAGTATACTGCTTTTTCAGCTCATTAACAAACACACAGAAATCATTTCCCATTAGTCAAGCAAACCTATTTCTAAAATAAACACTGAATATAAGGCAGACGACAGTTGAACTGTGAAATACTGTCATTAAAACCTGATTAAAAACCTATTCAAATATTTAAAATAGGTTTGAATAGAGTTTCAAGTAATAACAATAAAGGTTGTGTTAAAGAAATTACCAGGACACATTCACACTCACCACTCTGAATTTCTCTATTTAACAGAAATACTGTTTTTGCAGGGTTTTGAAAACATTTGTAGGACGTGTGGAGGAAATGAAGGAGGAATGTGTTTTCACGACACACAGGGAGACCCCCAAATAACAAACCCGCTGACACACAGTTGACCTGACCTCCTTGCTGATGAAGTAGAAGGTGTTGACATACGCAGCTCCACCCAGCAGACCCTCATAGACGATAACAGCAAACACGAGCCAGGCGCTGGGCAGGAACTGGTAGCGCACTGCAAATAGAAGGAACACGGCATTCACCACCTGTGGAGGTCGGAGAAGAGGGCACATGTTAAAAACAGAGAGCAGGGCAATCAGCACTTTCATACAAGACACAGGCTAAACTGCACTGAAAAACAGGTGGGTCAGCAGTCACAAGCTGAACCTCTACAGCAACGTGACAACTTATCAAACGCAGCTCATTGGCAAGTAACGTGAAATAACCAAGGTTTGTGGCTCATCTTTGTATTACAGATATATTCATATACCATAGATATATATTATATTTGACATTTGCTACTGAGTGTCAGTGTCAGTCAGGACATGATACTGAATACTCTGATAACTGTTCTGGCCTTTTTTATTAACGACTTGGTGATGGGGACAGACGTGTGTGGTTCTATGGAAAGCAAAATGGAAATACAACATGCAAATCAGCATGCAGGAAATCAGCATGCAGTGCTAAGTGAAAACTGACTTGCAATAATTATAAACCCAAGTAACGATAACAAATACAGCAGAAATAGTTAAGGTGATTACAATACTGACAACAAATGCGTACATGTAGTTATCCTATAGGCCTCGGTGGGCACCAGACTCTTCTATCATCCTTTGTCATCAGCTTAACTTCTGTAAAACAGCATTTTTCCATGACAAGATCAGCTCTGCTGCAAACACAAGGAAATTATTTTCCACTTTCAAGTGCCTCCTCCACCCTCCGCCTTCTCCACCAGCCAACGAGACAACGGTCCTAATTGGCCAGTTCACAGAAGCACCTAAATGTAATCCTCTGATGCGTCACTGCATTTCTCCCTCTGACTAAGGAGGATGTCTGTCAGCTCAGATCACTCCACCTTTCACTACTCTTCACTGACTCCTTGTTGCTGCTTGCGTTCAGTTAAAGTCACCAGTGCTCACCAACAGAGGGGCCAACAGCACAGCACCCCCCCCCCACCTGAGTTCCCTCATTCAGGTGTATGAGCCTGTTCATTCACTATGATGTTCAGATGAATGTAAACTGGTCCTACCATCACTGCAAGACAGGAAACGTCAGTCCAGACTCCTCCCATGTGTGATCCATCAGAGGTGAAATGAATTACCAAACTCAGTTCAGTCGACAGAATCCCTTCCTGTCTCCAAAAATCACTACTTCTTTAGTTTAAAACACACCTGTAAAATAAAAAACCCCATTCTCTATTTCTCACCTGTAGCAGAGAGAGAGCCCACAGTTTCCTGATCTTCACACAGCACAGGGAGGATCGAGACACCAGCACCCCACACTGGTACAGTGTCTGGTACCTGAGAACACACACAAATAAAAACCAAACTCAAGTCTATGTCCTCAGACGATTTAAATAAAGTGATTCCTTCAGAGCACTATTCCAGTGAAGTTAACTGACCAGCGATACTGCTCTGCATGGGACAGGAAAAAGTCTGGGAAGTACAGGAGCTCCATCTGGAGAAGGAAACATCTGCATCATTCTAGGTTCAATATTATCACCGGCAATGTCTTTTTTAAATGCATGAAAACTACTTTTCATATTTCCACACAGCCTAAGACAGAAGGAGGTTTTCACAACATGCAGTAAGATAAATATGATGCCACATAGCAACAGAGAACTCACCAAGCCCTGGTTGATGAAATACTCAGCAAAGTAAACCAGCCCCAGAGGAAACACGAACTTCAGCAAGCCCTGTTCACAGGAATCAAGAGGAATAATCATGTAAGCACACAAATAATCCAAGACTCCACTTTGATGTAAATGAAGTGTACACATACTCTGATGATGTGGAGTTTCTCTGTGAAGGTGAGAGGTCCCGTGCTCCTGTCCTCTGATACATTCAGGGGGAAGAGAACATGGCCTGTGTGGTTATTCCTCAGTTACTGAACAGCAGTACTTTAAAATGACATTTCCACTCATAGAAACAGTGTGGCGCTGTGGGAGAGGAAATCAGATTACAAAAGTGTTGCTTCACTGTGGAGAAGCAGCACAGTCACACTCATTCAGACACTGCAGGTTCACACTATTCTGCACAAGAAAACCGTGAATTAAAACTCAAAGGTGAACTCCAACACCTGCATTTTTTTTATGTTAAAATATTTGTAATTATGCTTATTCATGTACCTGGGGCTGATACCTCCTGCTCCTCTTCTTCTGAATCTTCCATCAGCTGCCGTCTCTCCTCTGAGCCCACAGCTGTAGACTCTGTCTGCCTGTTTTTCCACTGAGGTAACGAAGGTGGAGGAACCAGCAGGACGAAATAGCTGGTGGAGGATGGTGAGACAAAGCCAAGGAGCAGGACAACAAAGAATCAGAAGCAGGAGAAATGATTTGTGGTAACACCTGTTGGTGACAACTTTTACTCTCACTAGCATCATTTCTTTATGGATGGTTTATCTTGTGACCAGTTTAGTTAGTAGGTAACAGCAAACTATGCCACATCTGTCACTGCCTGGTCTGCATTGTTAGGGACTACTGTGCAAATGTGATAAATCCTTATCAGGCCTTTATTGTCTGAGGAATAAATTTAAAAGATCGTGACAAAGATTTCATACAAAACTTGTTCTGTACGTTGTTTCTGCATGTCATTACACGTAACAGTCACAGGAAGGTGAAAGGTTGGAGGAACTGAGAAACACTGATTAGTAAAAAAAAGACACACAGACTTTTCTTATAATTGTGCTTGTGCCTGTAATCTTACCTCATCAACATAGCAAATGGGACCACCAGCATAATGAGCAGTGTGGCCTGGGGTAACAGGCCAGCTTGGGTGAAGGCTGAATAGAGCAATGCTCCAAAAACACCAGCACCACCAGTACCTGAGCCCCAACCTCCCAGTACATCCCTGAGGAAGGCACAACACCGATGTTCACAATCTAAACTTAACATGGTCAGAAGACACATCACTCTGTATTTAATAACCAATAACTACAAACACACACACACACACACACACACGTTTGTTTGATCATCAGCAGATTCTTGATATCACTGCTGACAAGTTTGCGAGCTTATGATGAGGACTTTTTTATCTCTCAGGAACTTGAGGTTTGTTTCAGATAGAATCATTACGGTCACATTATTGTGAAACTGTATTTCAGCTGAGAGGAGGGATCATTTCAAAGCTTCCTCCTTGAAGGTGCATTCAAAGAAACTCCAACATCAGGGATTTCACAGTCAAGTGCATGAAAACATTTACTGGCACAGTTCTGAAAACAAAGGTGTCAGATTTTTTTTAGAAGTTTACACGTTTTTTGTTTTTTTTTTTTAAACAGTACCTGCTCACACACTGTGAAAGACTGTTTCTGACAGGGAAAGAGATAAATGGAGGAAAAATAAAAAGGAGAGTACGTGTTTACCTGCTGAAGAAGACAGTGAGAGAGAGGAAGGACAGTTCTCCCAGGCCAGCACTGATACTGGCAAAGACCACTCCTACAAACACAGTGGCAGAGAGAGAGAGCAGAGGGGACAGAGGGAAGGACAGAGGTGGATTTAAAAAGTAGCTCTTATTCTTTTGTTTTTACCTTTAGAATAAAGCTGTTCTCAAGCGTGAATCGTTTACCTTCAGCTCTCAGTTTATTAGGAACACCTAGCTAAAGCTAACTTAGTCTAATACAAAAGTCCTGTAATAAACCCTGCATTAGTTGAAGCAAGGTGTACCTAATAAAGTGACAACTGACTCTATACATCCATGATAAATTATTGGCATAAATAGACCCAATCATGTTACTTCTCCTCTGCCACTGTACTTTACAGTTGCTCAGCAGAGTCTAATTTTCAATTCCAATTTTGGATTTCTGTCTCTGACCTGCTCTCTCAAAACATCAGTATTTACTTACTGCTGATTTCAGCTTCTGTGATCTAATTATTACCACTGTAATATCAGAGAGGCTGTTTGAGCTGAGGCTTCTTCCACTTATTCACTTCTACCCATATAACTGACACAGCTGGAGTAAAGGTTCGCAGCACAGTGAGCGTGAAAATGAGATTTCAAACCTGTTAATTATCTTTATTTTGTGTTATCACTGACAGCTGCAGAGTTTCACAGCTGCAGTTTTTGTATCACTAACATACATGCAATGCATTACATGCATACACACTTTTTTAAAGGGCAGCATATAGTGGATAAAATGCACTGGACGCAGGCCTGTGTTTTGTTAATATAGCTGTTCACTGTGAGCATTGTCATTACTGTGTGTAAGTAGATGTAGAGCCATAAGAAATCAGAGCCAAATTCTTTGTATGAACAAACATACATGGACAACAAAGTTGATTTTAAAACAGGGGCCTTCAGGTGACACCTTCATCATTACGTCAATTCAAGGATTTCTGCATCAAGGCCTGTAATTACCCGCACTATGTACATATGTACATCTACATCTAATTTACTAATCGGGTGATAAAGCAGAAATATATGTCAGAAATATTTCTGGAAGCAGGTCATGATAAGAACAATCTGGTATCACGTTTCTGTGGAACAACCGCAGCTGCTGCCACTGAGATAAGATGACCAAGAAAGGAAACCGAGGCCAGCCACTTCTTTAAGCTGTAGCTAATCCATCTTCTGAATTCTTGACACGCCACGAGTCAGTTTCACCACAAAGAATGATAAAGGCTATAACTGAAATAAGTAATAGCTCTGTGAAAAAAACAAAACAAAAACAAAAGCAGTGGCTTTACCCAGAATGCTGATCCAGACAGCTGAAGAGAAGGACACAATGAGGAAACTTGTGGCTGCCATGAAGAAACAGACCAACACCCGGAAACTAGAATTAAAAACAGAAATCAGGCATGAAATTTGTAATGTTTAGGTGCTACAAAAACATGAAACAAGCATGTTCACTTTCCAAGTATTTACAGACTGCACTGTATACAAGCCAAAGACACATTTCAGACAGTCAACCAATCTGCATGTACTGTAAATAAAAATAAAAGTTAGGATTTCAAAAAAAAAGCAGGAAGTGATGACTTCATTGATGGCTGCTTAACAGAGATATAAAAACAGTAAAGCAGATGCAAGTAGAAAAAAGCTAATTCCTAAAATTTGCAACCTTAAAAACTATTTTACCAAATTCACCAGTGGATTTGAATTAAAACAGAGAGTAGTCAGCTGTAAACAAATGGTTAGAAGTAGAGATGATGGTCTTACCCATAAGGCAGTTTGTGGATTACAAAAGGAGCAGTGAGCTTGATGACAAGTGTTGGGAGGATGTCAGCTAACAGCACAGCCTGAGAAGAAAAGCATTAAAACTCTCAATCCGACCTCAAACAAATGTTAAGAAACCTTCAACACAGACTGAGACGCCGAAACCTGAGCTACATTCAGTCTGTACAGTGAATACAGGAAATAAAAACACAATGTCGGCTCATAACAACATGAGATTCTCTTGGACTAAGAACTGTAAGGAATTTCGTTTCTTGTACTTTCATTTCGAGATTTATTCCCATATTGGTTTCAGTACCCGTTTAGTCATTTCATTGTTTTTGCTCTTTCAAAAACGAATGTCAAACAGACAGCAGAGGAAGCCCTGCCACAGTGTGTATCTTTATTGTGTTGTCTTTCACAAAACCTCACTGTGAGACCCTGTGAGACCCTTCGTCAGCCTGCGGACTGACTGAGGTTATTCAGGGTTGTGTTGTGAATCTCCATTTACCGCAGTAGAGACAGGATTACAGTCATAGCGGCTGCTGTTGCTGCTGTTCCCACCTTGGAAATCTGCAACCAGTGTGGCTGGTGTCTAGAATTAAAAGAAGAAAAGTGAATAATGAGCTTTATGTCTAAACAGACTTTATAACTTAGTCTCTTTGCAATAACAAATACTGCTTATTCTAAATAAATAAATAAAAGAACACAAATAAGCCTTCTTACAGATGCTGTGGTGTTTTTGGACTCTTGTTTTTTGAGGATGTCATGGGCCGCGCTCAGCATTACCACATAGGCAAAGTTGTTGCACAATCCGAGGAGCCTGAAGAGGTAATCAGAAGAAGAAGAGATAGATAGATAACACAGAGTAAGCAGATTCACATTTATCAATAACGGACAACTAAACCACAGACTGCAAGGTTTTTTTTGAGAGAGCAGAAAAAAAAACTGCAGATCTTTATCAGACATTTTAGAAAGCTTAT
>JBBMJY010000010.1:18604333-18620245 GCA_037833715.1 Toxotes lorentzi
TATATATAAACAAGTTGACCGGTATATGTTTAGTTAATCCTGACTAATGGTAACAAGATCAAATTATCTAGTTAACTCTTCTAAATCGCTAAATCTGGATAGACTATATAATAATATAAAATAGTTAAGGTCTCCTGGATGGGTCTTGGATGAAGTTATCTTGGATACGTGAGCTTTTAGTTTGAAAAGGAAGTGTATTTTTTCTGATATATGACTGGTAGCCTAAAGTCCCAAAGTAACAACACATGCCAACCAGCTCCAGTGGATTGTGTTACCTTTGGACAGAGGCTAGCTATTTTCCCCTCTTTGCAGTCTTTGTGCTAAGCTAAGCTAAGTTAAGCTACATGATTTCCATACAGATGAGGGTGACACCAGTCTTTTACTAAAGCTCTCGGAATAAAGCAAGTGGGTGTATTTGCCAAAATGCTGAACTAAGTACCTGTCTGTGCATTCAGTACAGAGATGTTTAGACTAGTTTAGTACGGAACTAGAACCACAGGAAAAGGCTCCATCAAAAGTTAGTTACCAACACACCCAAAAGTTCAATGTGTAAACAAAGTTTGTATTTTTTGTATTTTTCACTTTTGATGGAGCTCAGCTAAGCATCTTTGTGCTAAGCTAGTCTAAACACTTAGATAATGAGCTTATCTGGCTGTAAGATGAAAAAACTATTTGTCACGGTGTTCATTTTCAAAGGCAGAAAGGCCTTTAAAGACACTTCTGTCGGATTGTGTCGTCACTGAGCGTGTCTCAGACAACAGCAGATGGAGCACCACTTTGATCTTCCTCTCCCTTTTTTCCTCTAATGAGCTAAAGTTCATATCTAGATAGGCAGTGGTATTTCTCATCAAAAGGCACAAACAGTCAATGCACTATAGGCAAACCTAAAACCCCCAAAATAAATAGTTGAACTAATCAGGTGAAGATGCAACCACATTCAAGACCTTAAATGAAAGCAATAAAATCTGTCAGGTATTTTCTGCATCAGTCTGACAGAAACCCAGCCTTTAAACTTTGGTGGCCCAGTAACAACTGCGACCAAAATAATGTCCAAAACGTATCGTCACACAAGCTTTCTTATAAAAAATAACAACAATAAAATGACAGAATTAGTTGAGAACTAATTCATTGTCGTGTCCCAACTTTCCTGCCGAGGAAATTCTAATTATTGTTCTGGAAACCCACATCAAATAAAAAAATATTTCTTTTTACTTTATGGTTTTGGTCTGGTGATCAATGTTGTTACTCCAGTCTCTTCCTGGAGAACAACTGTCAGTGAGGTTATTTAGCAGCGGTGTATACTGTCCTTGTACAATGTCCTGACTAATCATTGGTTACCTCTACATGCACACACTAACCTGCTTACCTGAAGTGTTCACCCTCTAATTGCGTCTTTCTTTTGCCTGAATAAACACAAGCACTTATCCACTGTGTTCATCACCAGCAAATTAAATTGAAGCACGTCCACACAACAGCCTTCCTGCAATGATTTTTACTATGACGAAGATCTGAACTAACCTGTTCGTCTAACTGGCCTAAAACAAATGACCTTAGTCCGACTTGTACGCATGACAGCTCAGAACCGTATTAACAGCAGTATGGTCTGTGCATGTAGAGATAGCCGTAGTCCTGCTCATAGAGGCAGATGTGTCTGTGACTGCTCCTGCAGCTCTGTACTTGGCTGTGGGATGGGCTGAGGCGAGCTGTTGATCTCCTCTGTCTCTGTTGCTGAGACGTCCTTCCCGCTGTCCTCGTCGGCTTTCCGTTTCTCTGCCTTGGTCTTGAACCTCAGCCCGTGACCTGTCAATCCAAGGTAATAAAGATTATATTCAGTACTGATTCGTTTATTTTTTTCCATTAACTAATTAAGTAATGTCTTCAAGTGACCCAGTCCAACCAGCTGTCCAGATGTTCATCATTTACAATGATATGAAACAACACATCTTCACATCTAACGAGGCAGAACCAGCAAATGTTTGGTGCTTTTACTTATTATTATTAATCAAACTGGTTCATTGACTGTCGATTGATGTTAAATTCATCAATGAATAAGTTAAGGGACTATATGAAAGTGCAGGTGTGGAGATGGGGAGGGAGGAAGGAAAGAAGAAGAAGAGGAACTTTATGTTTCCCTTTTTAACAACAGAAGGATTTTCTTTGAAACCAAAACTGTCCCTTATAATATCCCAAGAAATTAACATGTACAACTCCTTTAATAAATAACTAAAAGAGGAAAAACATCAAGAATTGAAGGTGTGCTCCAATTTCGAACAAAAACTGTGCAGGCTTATGAAAAAATGACCTGTAGCACACATGAAATACCCCCTACCTCTACACCTCAATAATATGCCTACAGTCCCTAATCAACATTTCATTTCAGCTTACTGTGACTGGCTTTATGTGTTTAACAGCAGCTGATGAGAATACACCACACACCTCTCATCTGACACTGTGTGTGTGTGTGTGTGTGTGTGTGTGTGTGTGTGTGTGTGTGTGTGTGTGTGTGTGTGTACTGACTGGGACAGTCTGCCACCTCCTTGTAGGCCTTTTTCTTACAGCAGCCTCGACAGAGGTTGAAGACACACTTATTTCCCTGCAGAGCAAAATAAAACAATATCAAGTGCTTAGGTTGAATCAAACACATGAAGGGTCTCACTGAGTCTCTGATCAAGTATAAATACATAATTCAACACGTACAGAACTTCATGCATAGATGAGCTTACAAAAGAACAAGTCTTTAATGGAAATCCTTTCAGATATTCCTATTTACTTATTTACTATTTTACAAACTTCATTAAAAATCATTACAAATTAATAGATATTAATAAACAGCACTGAAGTCATTTTTCTTTTCCATCAATGAGCTCCACAATGATTCTACTCTATGACTGACTGGATAAGATGTTATTTACTACATGGACACTGTTGTATTTACAATGTTTTTGCCTGCAGATATTGTGCTGATGAAACGAGTACACGATTGGTCTTCTTTCAACACAAACTAGATAAAGTGACTTTGTGCAGCTTTGTCAACCTACTTCTTTCTGCTTCAGACTTTAATTGTGGGCAACTGAGCTGCTGCTTCCACAAACTGCTGCCTGCAGTTTTATTTTGCATCGACGTAACACTGTCACTTTGTCAGGTTAGTGAGGATCTGTGACACCTATGACAACAACTAGCTGAAGCAAATGATATACAAATACACGCTGTCTTTAAACTGACTGCTTACCTTTGGGTTCCCACACTGTTCACATTTGATGTACTTGGCTGTGGACAGAAAGACGAGGGACACTGTCAGACTTTGTATAGTTCAAATAAGGAGCTCAACATTTTGAGCAGAGAGTGACCGGACTCACGTTTCTGCTCGGGACAGAAGTTCTTGTTGGGGTTGCGGGATCTCTTCTTTTGCTTGTTTTTGGAGAGTGTTTCGGCAGATCCATCAGAGTCCTCCAGCGCTCTCTTCTGACACACTGTCTTCTTCACCTCTGAACCCTGGCTGTTACCATTGGCAACTGGCTCCTTTGGCCTGTAAAGTGCAGTCAGTCATCGGTAAGATTACTGTGCAAATTATTTTACTGTCTGTTTTTATCATCCGTCAGGATAGAAAATCCTTTGATGGGAGGTGTACTGATGCATAACTTTCAACTTTATCTAAGAGAAAATGTTATATATAGACCAATGAAAACGGTGCGGTGACTCACACTGGTCTGACGTATGGCTGGCAGATCCAGTGGGGGAAGGGCAGGCTGCTCTCCTTCTCCTCCACATCCTTTCCTTTGGCTATCTCCTCCTGTATGAACACACATCCAGTTACTGGTATAGAAAACCATCTGTACCAATTATCCATTCATCCAGTAAGTATTCCACCCTGCTTGTTTACTCTAAAGTAAACAAGCAGGGTGGAATACTCTAAAGTAGTATTGTTTACTCTAAAGTAAACAAGCAGGGTGGAATACTTACTGGAAAAGTAGGTAGAGTCAATAAAACAAGATCCCTTCAGGGTCATGTGACCAACATGGGTAGCCAAGAGGGCACTAGTGCCACCAAGCTATGCTTATGCTTACCTGGCAGCGCAGCCTCAGCTTTTTGCTGACATCAGCCAAACCTTCGAGGTTCTTCACTTTGGCCAACTCCTCCCTCAGGTCCTGGTGGATCTGTAGCCTACACACACGCACACAGAAAAACACACACACACATCCGCAACTCAGCATATACAACGCATGCAGACAGGTTCAAAAAGTTCAGCTCCTTGTCAGGTATACAATGGGCAAGATGTATGACTTGAGCAGTGACTGTATGTAAAGATGGAAAACGTGTCTACACTTCCTCCCACTGTACAAAAATGAAGTCAAAATATCCTGGATACGGGCGCTGCCATTTTGTGCTGGTGATCTGGAGCCAGAGTTTGGCATCAAGGTCCCGCCAATTCACTCAACAGAATCTGCTGTGAGTCAATCACAGCTGCCAATCAGTTCACATCTCCTTTAATAAGTCAATATAACCATAAAGCAGCTAATGTAAGAAAAAGGAAGAAAGAGTGGCTACCATGTTATAAACTATATGGAAAACAAATTTACACAGTCTACATGGAAAACACACACAAAAAGAAATCCAGTCATTTTTATCATTTTTAGACAGGATCAGTTTGACATCTGTTAGGGAAAAGTTAAACAAGAAGCAGCAGCCACAGTAAGATGGTAGAAGAAGAGCTGCAGGCCACAGGCTGCACACACCCAACTCCTCAGTATAGGCAGGACAGACATACGTGTGGTGCCAGAGCTTGAAGAGGTGGGCTCGTACATAGGACAGAGTGCAGGGAGGATACTTCTTCACCACCTCTAGATACTCCTCAGCCATGTCCCACACTGGGGGGTTGCGGCCCTCAAACAGTGCTGGGTTATGGAGATTCCCCTCTAAAAATAAGACAACCAAGAAAACAGGAAGTCGTTTCAAAACAAGGCATAACCTATGCAGGAATGCACATTATATATCATTTATTAACACCATTGAATTAGGAACAATGTGTGTAATGGACACACACTTGTTACAAAATGAGAAACTACACATGCATCCCTAACCTGCGCTCATAACTCCCTGAACCCCTGTCTCCTGAATGCAGCGCTCCACATCACTCAGGTGCTGAATGTTGCCGTTAGCAAACACTGGAATATTAACTGCCTGTCTGTAGCAAAAGCACAGCAAACAGTTCATGAAAATGATTTGTATTTCAGGACAAGGGACATGTGCAGCACTATGAGCCATTTGATTTGGATTTAATAACAAAAGTATGGGATGATGACATTTTAAATTATTAAACTCAAACCATTTGAAAGGCTGCACAAATATTCAGATTAAATACAGTACAGTGAATAATTCTGACAAAGTGGTGGTAGCTCACCGTACGGCCTTGATGTGCTCCCAGCTAGCGATACCTGTCATGGCTCCTTTCTGGTCTTTGGTTCTGCCATGCACTGTAAGCAGCTGGGAAAGAAGTTGAGGAGGAAAAAGCCAAATTAAGGACCAAACTAATTTTCCAGTAACAAACAAACAATCCTGAGACTTAAAATAAACTCAGTATTTCTAATATTAAAGGAAAGTAAACCACTATCTGGTTTGTACATTTGTACAACATAAAGCACAGATCCACAGAGGTGTAATTTGTTCTAATGATTAGTTTTTTATTGATCTTTGAGAAAAATGAAGGAGGCAGGGGTAGTTATGGGAAAACAGGTTTGAGGAGGCTGTGGGACTGTATGAGCTGAGCTGAACAGAGTGGAAAGGCAGTGGACTCATTAAAATCATCACTGTGATCATACCTGACATCCAGCTTTCTCCAGCATCTGGGCGTAGCGGACTGTCCTGTCAATCTCCTTGAACACACGGATCTTACATGTGATGGGCACAGACAGCTTTTCATTGGCTAACCTGACTTTAAAATAAGAGTTGCATTTCAGTGATTTGTGGTGATTTGTGCAACAAAAAACAAAACAACCGTTTACTGAACCCAGACAGGACAAGACTTACTCATTTTCTCCAACAGCTCCCATTCGTCTTGTAAGAAGACTCCATAGTGCCCTTAGAAACAAGCATCAGAACAGGTTAGTTGTCCTTTTACTATGTCGTCTGCATCGATGTCTTTCTGATACGACCGCTGCATCAGATTTTGAGGGTTAATTTCTGTAGAAACTGTGCGTACCTCTCTTAGCTATCATCTGCGGACAGCCCAGGTTGAGGTCGATGGCGTCGCAGTAGTCCTGGGCCAGCAGAGCCGCCTCAAGAAACACCGCTGGATCATTGGCACAAAACTGACACGCAGGGAATAAAACTCTATGATTTACATCTAACATTACATGAGGATCAGTTTTAATGGAAGTAACACTGCCTTGAGACAAGCCTGTGAACTCATGGGATTATCAAAAACGAAATACATGCCGTGGGATTTCCACCATCACTCCAGTCTACTGTAGGTAGGTCCTCACCTGTGTGATGAGAGGTCTGTCCTCCTCACAAACCTCATTGTAGAGGTTTTCTCTCCTGTAGTTGGCATCACGGACAAATACCTGGGCATGTAGCATGGGGGTGTAGCAGAGCTGGGCACCATGTCGGCGGCTCAGCAGGCGCCAGGCCAGCTCGCTCTGGTCCACCATGGGTGCCACCACAAAGCATGCCCCTTTCAGAGTCTTCCTCCAGAACTCAAAGCCCTGGAGCTTGGCCATCATAGCTGACGTCAACACAAGAGAGCACAAGACCTCATTAAAGACCCTGCAAAGACGTGTCTGATGCCTGAACGCTGCAGAACGTTTATCTAAGGATGCAGATAATATAACCTTGCAAGACCCTTCAGGGAACGTTCCCTTAAGCTTCCTATCTAGTCTAGGCACTTCTCCTTTATTTTGATATGGCATGGATAGCTTACTTAACATAAACAAAACAATCCATAGTATTTCTTGGTATTTAAGTTACTTAGTTAGTTAGTTTCAGACCAGCAGTAACATATGAACCTCCATAAGCATCTAAAGTTCCTGACAACTGGCCACCAGTTTAATACTGAAGTCATGTAAATATTTTCAAATTAGCAGATTTTACTTTTCTGTGAACAGACTTAAGTCATCTACTTAATATAATACCTTCAGATATCGTTACACCAAAATATAACGATGTCTGAAGGTAACTTGCTATTTACTACACTTAATGTTGTAGCTTCGCCAAATGTTGCCTCTTCTTTCTAACGGTAAGGGTGAGGCTGGCTGCTCACACTGCTCTCTGCTGTGTTTGACTTTCTCCTGTCTGTCTCTGCAGTTGTTAGCATCTAACTGGTTAGCAGTGTCTGTGCTGTACTGTCAGCTAGCTAGCAAAGACATGTGGCACATGATGAACCGCCGCAGAACGACTGTAACGACTGTGACTGAACATGTATCACAGGTTTCTCTGGCGGCATTATGCTCTGATCTGGTTATGGTCTAACTGTAGTTATCAATATAAACCAAGACCGTGAGTTGGTTCACCTGTTATTGAGTCAGATTTGAAGTCGGTGGCTGAATCCCAGTGTCCGGACTCCACCGCTCGTACAGACTCGCTGACTTTACGGGCGCGTTCCCGGGAAGTCCACGAGCTCTGAGAGCGGTCCAAACCTGCAGCACATCGAGTCCACGAGGGGCCTGAGGTGGACTTGCTGCCGTCTCTCAGAGAGTCCGCACAGGGTGCAGGCTCCAGCAGACTTCCCTCGGAACATTACCCATAATCCACAGCAATGTGGACGTGACGACGTAACAAATAAACAAATAAATAAATAAATTCTGTTGTATAAGTCAGTTGGTGTCGTAAGGCTTCGTATTTCAGATACAGCACAACAGGCTGAATAATTTAGATTTATTTTTTTAATTTGCACAATCAAACAGGCAAGTCAGCTGAGCCATGTTGATATACTGTTGTGTTTGGCTGCTCATAGAAGGAGAACATTTTACAGCACATCCTGACCACATCTTTTCTCATTACTATGTACCGCAGAACGCCTGCACACTTCAAGCTGCTTGTGTGAGTCCCGTCAAGAAAACACACTTTGATATGAGTTACAGGATCACACATTACAGTTTATCTGCAGGGAGACACGTGAGGACTCTAAGTCGCATTTCATCTCCTCAGAGACTTGACGTGATGACGGTGAAGACGTCACGCGTATGATGCAGGCACGGGCACTGTGGCAATTACACCACAAGAGGGAGCAGTTGAACACTCTCTAATACTGAAAGCGTGAGTGACACCACCCCCACATTCCTGCAGCAGCACTGTCCCACTCTGTGCAACGCTGAAATAGCACCGGTGAGAAACTTCCTCTCTTTCTTTTTCTTCTTTCTGATTTGTTACATTATGCCCCCACCCCACCCTGCTGCGGTGTGTGGAACAAACGTGCAAGCAGTGGTGGGGAAGTATTCAGAGCCTGTAAGGTTATTTAATTAAAACTAATTATAGAGCTATTTAAAATCCTCTGTCACCAGTAAAAGCACTGCATTCAAAAGTTACGGAGCTGCATTTATTTGCATAATGTAACACAACAGCTGAGTGAGTGATGCATCTGTCAGTATCCATGGTGAGGGGGGATTTTTGCAGGGAAGAATAGTGAGTGGGACTTTTTGTGAAGTGTCACTCAGCTGAGGAAAGGACCATGGTGTTTCCATTTGCATCAATTAAGCTGTTCAGCAGGACAATCTACCAAAATAACTGCACATTTAAGTTTGTTTAATGGTTCTATTTTATTACATATAATTTTATTTTTATATGTTGAAGATGATTTCATTCTAATGAAACATTTAGCTCAATATCACTTTTTTTATTTTGTTCTGTCCTGTTTGAGTGTACAGTATATATGTCTATGTGTGATAAAGCTGCAGCAAGTGTGTAGTATACATTCGGGTGACAGTGTATAAGGTACACTAAAGCTAAAACTAAAGCAGTCTAACAGTCTTGTAATAAATCCTCTTTCATGAAGGTTATAATGTTCAGTTTTCATTGAAATTGTTTCAGAGAGATGTTGATTCAAAGGCATGATCATTTTGGAGGACATAGTTTGTGGTGCTGTTGAACTGTATTGCATTATACAGAGAGGTGTTTCTGTCATTTAGTCTACCCTGACTGACAAATGACCATATAGAAGCAAATAAAAACAAACTTAAATGTGCAGGTATTTTGGTAGATTGTCCTGCTGAACAGCTTAAATGATGCAAATGGAAACACTGTGGCTCTTTCCTCAGCTGAGTGACACTTCACGTAAAGTCCCACTCACTATTCTTCACTGTAGAAATCATCCATCACCATGGATACTGACAGATGCATCACTCACTCAGCTGTTGTGTTACATTATGTGCCGTAACCCTGCAAATACACCACCAATTAACAATAATGACAAAACAGATAAAAGGAAACAAATCGACTGAATCTAGGGACAAAGTGATGTTTTCCATTTTTATTTTAACTTTACTACATCCTATGTAATTTTTAAGTCTACCAGAAACACAGGTCACTCATTTGAATTATGTTTGCTCCGTTCCTTTCATGAAAACAAGGAAGCTTTTTTCAGTAACAGCCATTCATTGTTTTTATATTGAGTAATTACCTCTGTCTGTTGTCTGTAACGTCCTCATCATTCATTCCTACACTGGATTCAAATGACATTCACATGCTCAAGGGACAGGAAACACTGCAGCATGTAAACCAGTGATGCTGCTTATAATTTTATCATATCAACCTCACTGTTGACTCTTCACTCTCCTACAGCTATGTCTATCTCTTAAAGCAGCAAGCATTTATCTTTCTTGGCTATTCGAGGGCAGCAGAACCAGCGGTGAACAAAACACTGAATAGTGTACTTATCAAGTTATTAGGGAAATGTATTTGCCAACAGTTGCCTATTTACCCATCCAGCAGATACAGACAAAAGCTGAAAGATGTTGAATGATGCTCATTAAGCATGTTAAAGGAGCCTGATGTTATGATCTGATGCTTTGTTAGTATCATCATAATACAAACTTCTGTTATTTTACATCTTGGATTTTCCTTTCATATGCTCAGCCACTGACAATCATTGTCTCTGATGACATGAACCTTAAAACACATCAGGTCAAATATAAACAAAAATGTCCTTTAATATTTGATTTTACTGAAACACACACATTTAGTACAGACCCTACAAAGCATGTAGGCAACGTGGGTTTGAGGAGGAAGCAAATCCAGTGGACAGTTTAGAGATGCTTCATTAAAGTCGTATTTATGTCCTGTTAGCAGTAAGTCCATCCTCTGGTCTGCAGACACACGCTGCTACTTGATCCTTTCTCTTGTGCAACTCAAACACCACAATGAGAACGTAATGCTTTTTGGGACAAATATAAATTACCAACACGCATAAGCTTGACAACAGTTAACCACAGACACAGTTAAGAGCTTTTCAATGTCTGACGTAATCTAATGGAACATGGTGATGTTCCATTAGATTACATGTATACACAGTTAATACCATTAATGAGGAAGGAAACAGATTCACTAGTAGACCTTAAGGATACACACGATGTGATCTGAAGACTGAACTAAATGTAAGCTTTTAAGGCTGCTGTTCTAATAGTTTGGGACTTCAGACAGGACTATAATCAACCTTTTCAAATTGTTGTGTTTCCTGTCTTCATCAGGCTGCTCTGTAGTTCATACAGTTTTACTAAATCAGAACCAAATCACTGATACTGTGTTTCTGTGGAGATTCTCAAGTCATCTAGGTTCATGGTTATTCAAGAGGGGTTGAATCAAGGTCAGATGGACTTGGTTATAGATCTTGAAGACGTTTAGCCTCTCACCCAAGAGGCCTTTGCGGTACTGACTGACTGACCGGTGATATTCCACCTCTTTACAAAGCATTATTGCTGTATTCTGAAAGGGTGATTGTACAGATGAGGGCTGACCCAAATACTGAACACATACATCTATCATAACTTACTCGTGATAATTATCGAGATCATTTTATGTGTGTGGCACTCAGGCCCAAGCCCAACTGTTTCTCCTGAAGATGTTGGTCTTTAAAAACAGGTTACAAATATATACATACTTTCGTTTCAGACCCTTCTGCTCCCAGTAACCCCAGCTCTTCCCACCTTTAACCTGATTCCCCTCATGTCCACCTGCTCACCTGTCCCCATTCCCTCATTAGCTCCCTAGTAAAAGACTCTTACTGTCCACTGCCTGCCTACTGACTTGCATCTTGCCCAAGCTGTTACCTGCTCTTGCCTGCACTTCCTTTAAATTAAAGTGAATTGTTCAGTGTCTCTGAGTTGTTTGAGTCTCTGTGTGGTGCTCTACAGTGCCATATGTACATGGTAGTAAAGCAATGCAATGTTGTGTACAATAGCTTTTTGGTGGAGCTCCATAGTACAGAGGGATAAGGCATATCAGACTTTGGCTACATAAAGCAACACCTGTTCAGACCAGGTCACACCAGTGTTCTTTCGGGTCAAGTTCAGTTTTGGTGAACTCTAATCCTACTAGGCTGGAGCATGAACCTCTCTGCAACGGAGGCATGGTTCACAGACAGGTATGACGTAGGAGTCAAAGGTACAGATATGTTTCTTGAATCAGCTCTGTGAGTTTACCTTTTCATTAGCAATCAAGCATCTGAGTAGCTTAGAGAGCTACGGTGCTACCATGTTTCCAGTCTGGTTAGTGTGTTAGTGGTTAGCCCACCAGTACGTTTTTGTGAGGATGCATGGATGAGCTTAACTGTGTCCCTGTTGATGTGACCAAACCTTTAAACTGATTATTGGTTTAATTTTTTTATTTAATTTTTTTTTTTTAACTTTTGTTGTTTATTTAATAAGGACAACACATAATCTATTTATTGCACCAGATACAGCTAAAAGCTAATTTCCACCTGTAGTTATTGTCTTTCCATAACTACAAACTGGGATTTGCTGACACCAAAAATATAGAATATGACCAACCTTTATTTGCTGGTGGCTACATAAAAATAAAACTTAGGACCTGTGATATAAACACAAGGCAGTGCTGTGACTACTGTCTAGTATTAACAACCACACTTTAAAACATCTAGTGATAAAATATTGTTAACATAGTAAGGATTTCCTTTGGCAGTGTTACTGATTACCCCCCTGCAAACAACCTGAACACTTGCACACAAACTGTATGACGGGAAAAGCACAGCGAACCAACAGGGTGCTCATGGGAACACTTCAAAATGCACTTCATCCTGCCATTGGATTATTTAAAAAAAATAAATAAATAAAGTGTGCATAGCCTGCAAGTATAATCCTGTCCAACATCCTCCATCCCCGCTCACAGGCACGTTTCAGGACTGATGGCCATGTCACCATTCTGTTGTGGCTCTTTCAAGAACCTTTCCACTTCCTGTGAGTCCACTGTTACACTCCCTGGCCTGATCTCTTCTACTTTCTCATTGTCTCTCTCCTCATCCTCCTTTAATTCATTTTTGGCCTCCTTCACAGTCTCCTTCTCTTGCTCCTCTCTTGCCCCTTTCTCCTCTTCATTGCTAACCTCTGCAGGTTTACTGAGCACCTCCGTCTTGGCATCGTCTGTCACCGTGACGTCCTCCAGCTTGTCTGCTGGTGCTGAAGACTTTTTTCTGATGAAGAGGATGTTACAAGTAGCCAGAACCACAGCTGAGAGGACCACCTCGCTTCCTGCCAGCAGGAAGACATACATGTAGTTCTTGGTGGCATCAAGAAGCCGGCCTGAGATGCAGGAACGAGACACGAGGAAACAGATGAGAGGATAAAATGGGAGAACCACACAGACAGATACAATCAAGAAAAAGTGGTTATTCTTGAGATGATGTAATGCTAATTTACTACACATCGAAAAACTCCTTTTGTCCTTGTTAACATTCTCCCATATTTACAGTGGATTTGTCTGTCCACAATGTTGTCTCCTAGAAAACCTGTTTAAATGTAAGTGACTTGCAAGAGCAAATACGTTTTGAAGCTGGATTACATTCTGAATGACTGAAACACTAGAGTTATGAGTTGCACTGATATTGTCATTTTTCTATTGATTGATCAAGAAGGTGTGTGATTTCTCTGCCATGTGTCGGTGAGAGGCAGATGCAGGGACAAGGAGCAAGAAAACACAAACACTAAAAAGCTGGTGTGCTGTGGCTGAATGATAGCCCTCATCCCTTAAGTATTTTTGGTTTAGTTCCTGTCAGTGTCTATTTGTCAAGCAGTCAGTGAACAGTTGGCGATGCACCAGAAGATACACAATCTTTCTCCCACCCCGAGCTCACCTGGGTCAGGTAGGCCCAGTTTATTCCTTTGGCGTTGGCAAATAGCACCGAGTAAACGTTGTACCCTGCTAGTTTCTAGGCTAAGAGTTAATGAATCCCCCTGTGCCACCAAATAATTTCTCCAGTGCTACTACCTGTGCTATGACAATATAAAGTGCATATATTACTGTCAGCAAAACACTTTCAAATAGGTTGGACACTCTTAGTAGTTCTGGTGCTTACTGACCTGCACTAGGTGGCCCCACCAGCACAGCAATGGCCTCCATGAGCAGGACCAGACCAATGGCACTGGAGAACTTCTCAGCACCAACTATTGCCATGAGAACCTCGAACTGCAGGGCTCCCACCATGCCGTAGGAGATGCCAAAGAAGATGCAGAATACGACCAAAGATTCATAGTCCTTGGCCTGGGGACAAATATGAAATTGCAAAAGGAAAACCAAACCTAGAGTGTTTAGGTTTTATATCAGTGGGCTAAACATTTTCCCTCCAGTTCATAACAATCGAACATTCACATACCTGTGACCCAATCAGGTCAGTGGCTCCATTGAAGATCAAAGCAAAGCTGAAGAAGTAAACGCAACGAGGCCGCACCCATTTCAGTCCGGCAATCACACCGCACGTGGGCCGCGCGAAAATGTCAATGAAGCCCAGGATAGTGAGCAGCAGAGCAGATTTGGTGTCCTCATTACCCAGCTCCTTAGCATAGCCCACAACAAACACGGGGGGCACAAACAGCCCCAGCACCATGATGGACGCTGCTACAGTGTAGATAACAAAACCACAGTCTTTGAAGACAGAGAAGTCCAGCAGCTTGGCTTTGGGCTTCTTCTTCTTCTCTGCTCCCTCTGTTCCGTCTTCCTTGTTCTGTTCCATGTCATTGGTCTGAAGGGCCTTGGGAGGGACCAGAGGCTTCATCAGGGCCCCACACACACAGCAGTTGAGTAGAATGCCACCCAAGATGAGGAAGCCCCCCCTCCATCCGTACTGGTACTGGAGGATCTGGCCCAGTGGTGAGAGGCAGCACAGAGCCACAGGGCTTCCTGCTGCCGACAGCCCATTGGCCAGAGGACGCTTCTCACTGAAGTAGCGGTTAAGCATGATCAGAGATGGTTGGAAGTTCAGGGCTAACCCCAGACCTGCAGCAAAGGAAAGCAAGTTTTATTATAGTTTTACTCATCATTCATTTAAACTCACAGGGGAAACATATGAGATTAAAGGACTAAATTCAGTCCTCCAGTCCCACTGAAAATGAGAACAACAACAACAAAAAAAAATTAGCTGGGACAAACCATAAAAACAGGTCAGCATTTATAAAAGGCTAATAAGTGGCTGAGGATTTAATGTTAACGTTACTTTCAGTCAAGAGAAAAATATTCTAATAACATTTAATAATTTATATTGATATTATATATATTTATAATATATTTATATTATGAATGTGGCGTCATATTATGTCACATGCTAAGATGTATCGTCAGCTTGTACTGTGCACAGTGTGTTGTGGCTCTACAGCACAAGGGCTGATGAAGTGTAGGGGGGGTTCATTCATTGGAGAGGTCAGAAAGTCTCAGCAGACCGTCTGACCTGTAATAACCCCAGTGGAGAGGTAGATGTGGATGATGCTGGTGGAGAAGGAGGCAAGGATCATTCCCAGAGAGGCGAAGAGGCCCCCCACCATCATCACTGGACGACAGCCGAAGCGGTTCACCAGCACACTGCACAGAGGACCTGGACACAGTGATGAACGTAGTCAGCTGTGTGTGTGAGATACGGCATGGAAATAAGACAGCTTTGGACGCTTAGCTGAGCAAGAGGACAGTCTGTTCCAGGACAAAGGTTATATAGGAATGGACTTATTATTATATACGTTTTTACTGTTTTCACTTCAGTTTTAAGACATACTGACCATCTATTTAAATTGAAACTTTTGAATTTTGATGTAGAATTTAGTTTTATTTTTTTAAATACACCTAAGTAATATAATAATCTGAATAAATATATAACAGTATAATAATCTTTGTGGTAATATTCTGTTTTTGTTGTATGTGTATATTGTACTGTAGAAGCAGCAGCCTACCTGTGCCATAGAGCATGGCCAGCAGTATGGAAGAGATCCAGGCAGTGTCGCTGTATCCAACCCCAAACTCTCGGATCAGTTCTTTGAAAAAGACACTGACTGCTTTTGGGAAAGCGTAGGAGAAGCCTGTGATGACAAAACAGCCGGCCAGCACCGCCCAGCCCCACCCTCCATCTGGAGCCTTCACCCCCCCTGTACCCACGTCCACCGCCACGCCTCCCATGATGCCTTAGGGTTGTGTCTTAATGGAGGCAGATAGAGAAGCTAGAAAAAAAATGTCAATAAGCAGGTGGATTGAGTTTCTCTGTAAATGCATTTAACCACAGCTACTGTCTATCAGCTATAAGACTGAATATATTCAACCAAAGAGATCTGTGACATTTCATATTGATGTTTGATATCACCAACATTAAATTAACTGTGACACAGTTATGACTGAAATTCAAGAATCACCCTCCAACCTGTGTGTGTGTGAGTGTGTGTGTGTGTGTGTGTGTGTGTGTGTGTGTGTGTGTGTGTGTGTGTGTGTGTGTGTGTG
>JBBMJY010000010.1:18620345-18636729 GCA_037833715.1 Toxotes lorentzi
GTGTGTGTGGGTGTGTGTGTGTGTGTGTGTGTGTGTGTGTGTGTGTGTGTGTGTGTGTGTGTGTGTGTGTGTGTGTGGACTATAACACCTCTGATGATGGCCTAGCTGAAATATGACTGAACCATCATTCAGCACAGATGCACATAAACATTTGTTTGTAGGGAAGCAGAGGAGTGATTGCTAACTGTATATTGAAGAGGCTCACACAGAGTCCAATTAGGTCTAGTTTCATTTTCACTTGTGCTGCGTCTCCACACAGGTCACACTCACATGTCACTTACTATGGACAACTGTTCAGACACGTATGTATGTAAGGTGATGTGATTTGATGAGGAGTGACCTGATTTGGACCTATAATGAGTGGACCTGCAGGGAGTGCCATGTGAGTCTATCTGGGGTTTAAACGTGTCCTGTGTGGGACGTCTGACCACCTTTCAGATTTAATGCTGTTTGAAGGTGTTTACATCCTTACTTACTGTACACAAAGTGTTCTCTCAGTGTTTTCTTATTATCCTTAGCTGCTTTAATGCTCTCACACTGTTACGCTAAAGAAGCTTTCTAGCGACTTAGTTTTAGAAAATACAATCAGTTCTCACTGTGACATTGTGAATTGGAAAACAATGAATACCAGTAACACTCTGTCTATGATTTTTTTGGCTTGAAACTGTCAGCATGATCTAATTCAAACACCCAGTCAGTAGCAGCTGAACAGATTTCTTTCCAGTCAGTCTGTATTTACAAGCCAGCAGTTACAAGAACAACAACAAGTCGGATTTACTGACACACTGTATCCTATTATGTTCTGTAATTTCCCCGCACTGTTGCCGGCCCCTGTGATTTATAGCTCCACTAAGTCTCTGGAGCCAGATGTGGTTTTTACAACCACAACCACAGATTAACATCTCAGCCAAAGAGCACCCCCCCCACAGGCCCATGCCCTGCATATACAGTATGAGAGAGCGGTGATCAGGGTGGGGTTTTTTTTGGTCTTGAAGGACCTGAGGGTGTGTGGTAGAAATGCAGGCTGGGCTCAGGCCAGAACAGCCACCAATGCAGTGTCTCCAGGTACGATGATAATTCTGAGCCTCACACTGATGGGAAGGTGACGTGACCGGACTAACTGTGGATCACCAGACGCTGTGTATTTCAGTCAGTCCCTGGGGCAACATGCTGCATTATTTACACAGTCATAAGCAGCTTTGAAGTAGGTCATTGTTGGGAATATTGTTTGGACTGTGATATATTTTCATAAAAATGTCCTCTGAGTCTCCTTGGATGGCAGATAGTGGAGTCGTGAAGTTGCATCTGTGCCAAAGTCTGTGTGATGCTGTTTATCAGGAAACAGCTCAGACACTGATTTTGTTATAGCAGACAGCAGCGCAGTAAGGTCTTTAAATGTGTCCCCAGGACAATGATGACAATTTCAGACTTTACACAAGTGAATTTTAAATCATTAAGAGTGAGCTGTGGAAGCACTGTGTGCATTAACAAAATGAGAGAACGTGCCTTTAGGCCTTGATGGGTAACAAATACAAAATACAGAAAAGATTTCAATAACATTCCGACTATGGTGAAAATGTATCTGTCATTAAAATGCATAGCTTTGTATAGCTGTTGTTTTTAAAAACAAGTTCTTCTATTATCAGCATTAGTTCTCCACAGTCAAGGCAGGATTGTTGTGTGTAGCTCAGATTAGTCTGCCTTCACCTTTAACGCTGCACCAATCAATACTTTTATCAGAACGATGGATTAAATGACGATGTGTAATGTTGTGTCGCTCACACTGATGAACTAACAAGAATTACCACTTCATTATATCCAGTGAGCGCAGCAGAGCATCTGTAGTGTCCCCTCAGCTCTACAGGGTATTTCAGCTCATTGATTTGATGCTTTAGTTCAATCTTACTCTTCTCATCAACCTCATTTCAAGCAACAAGAAACTGTTAACAGCAAAAAAAAGCTCTGACAAACCCGCTGTCACTACCTGTCCACGGATAAACAGGAGACAGGCAAGGTTGGGGACTAGCAGGTGAGCATTTAGCAGATAAATAAAGATAAAGATAGGTGGAGATCAAAACAGAGCAAACAGGAAAGTGGTCAAACACGTTTGTTAAAGCAACCATCCACAAAGCCATGTAACCAGTCTGTGGGAAAAAAGAAAAGGTTACTGATAATAACTGTAAAGCCTAATACTGTCTCTTTAACATATCTGGTACATGAAAATGTTTTCAACTTTCTTCCACTTTTATTTTTCTCTTTAAATTTCTTTAACAATACTGAGCTTTATTTCAGTTCTAATTTAAAGTTTCAGAGTAAAATGTTCTGAGCTTTAAGACTGAAGCAGCAAACAGTTCCTTAACGTCCCCCTCCCCCTGCAGGGGGCTCAGTCTTCATCGTTGGGGCGCTTCGTCCGGATGCCGCTGGTCACCTTATTTCACAGCTGTGTCACGACACGGGCGGCTGGCTGGGACCGTGCGAGGAAACGTGCATTTTAAATGTCAAATCACGCGATATGACGGATGATAACGGCCCCAGTTATATATATAAAATGTGTGGCTATTAATGTTCATGAGTCACTATAACTGTTATAGACGCGTCCCTGCTTTACTCTCACGAGTCCGATGCCACAGATGTGATTGTATGAGTCGTGATGTCAGAAAAACGCGCACGGGGACATCTGTTGAGTGTCTTACCGGGTGATGCTGCTCAGGGCCGGTGTCTCCTTCAGTGTCCTGCCTCAGCACCGGAGCCGCGTCTCTCCGCACGTCTGCCTGCAGATCATCAGCGGGGCAAAGAGGGGCTGGGCTGCTGCTGGGTCCTAACGCCTCCACATCGCCGTCCTCATTCTGCAGCAGCAAGCAGCCCGGGAACTGGCTGTGAGGAGACCCCAGTGTGATACACCAACCTCCTCATGTTTGTGTGTGCAGATCTGTACACACATGTGGCTCCGGCTGAGCCCTGGTTTAGGTAACAGACACACATACCCACACACAAACAATGTTTTCACACTTGTCAGAGTGACACATACTCATCTTCTGAAGACAGAAAAAAAAAACAGTAAAATATGTTCTGCTTGTTCACCTGCACTGTTTTTTTATATCCATGAAATTCCGAAATAACAAACATGAGCATTTGTAGTTTGCCACTGTTTTATGTCACAAACATATATACACGTGTACTGACTGTCTTATGCAAAGGAGGACTGGCCTTAGGTTTTCAGGAGGTGTTGCATTCTTCATCATCATCTTCATCATCATCACCTGCAGACTGCTGAAGGAAATCCATTATCTCAGCACGCATCTTGGCCGTGGGTTTTCTCTTTCTAATCATGTTTTCATGCTAATCAGAGTGTTTGCTGATGAACAGTGGGCGGTTACTGCAAAACCACCAACAATGTGCGACTGGGACTGAAAAAGACTTCAGAAAAGTGAGTGAAAATCAAATTACAATCAAATCGACACCATTACAGTAGTGTTTAACAGACACACAGAAACAACACAGTTATAACAATAAGTATTAGAATATGGGACCTTTCAGTGAAATAGTTAGATCAACATCATTTTATTAGTTTGGAAAATGCAAAACTGAGTGAACTGAACTTAAGAAAACAAGTTGAATCGACTCTTCTGTCACAGTTGTTACAGTCAGATTTTGTACCAGAGTCAGTGCAAAGACAACATGCACGGCTGCTGCAGGTCACTGTGTTAAAATCGCAAGTCTAACCTTCACCTTTATTAACACTGATTTCATTATTATGAAGAGAAACAGCCATGACACCTTCACATTGACAGTAAGCTAATGAGAACAGATGAATTCACTCCACTACATTCCTGTATGAAGTCTTACAGTGTATGAGCCGCTCCCACAGATGTGTGCCATGTGATCCATTGTTGTTGTTTCCCTGATGCCAATCTGACCTGAGATCTGGAAAACCTTGTGACAGCGTGTGAAAGCACTTTATATTTAAACTCTCCCTTTCCCTTTGTATTAAACACTTTCCATCACTTTGTTGGTAAAAACAGAGTGAAACTCACTAAAACCGCCAAGTTGTAGAGCTTCAGCACTTAAGAAACAAAAAATAATTCACAGAGATGTGAAAATATTTTGGCCTTTCATGCTATTTAACTCTGGTGCTCTTTCTCTCTACTGTTGCTGGGCAACGTTTCACCGTCTTGTGCTGTGCCAATTGTACAAAGAGCTTGGGGTGGGGGGGAGGTGTGGGGTGGGGGGGGGTTAGGGATGTTAAATGAAGGGTCAGGTTCAAATCAAACAAGCTGGGATTTTTTTTTTAAAAACCTGATTTAAAAAAATTCACATTAAACCAACATAAAGTGATTTTGTTTTATTACATTCAGAAAGATATTTGTTTGATTGACAGGTGTCTGCCTGTATCACATTCAGCTCCACCCAGGCCTACTCCTCCTCCTCCTTCTCCAGTCTATCTATGTCAGTTTTCTGACATAGATAGCAATGATCAGAATATTATTTTCTTCTTCTATGATCAGACACCATTTCCATGTGTTTGTACTGTGGTTAGATAAATATCAGTATTGCATATTAATCAAAGTTAAACAGGAAAAGACAAAAAATCATGATTGTATTTCTGATTTTCCCATTACCAGGTGGCAGCCAGCCTAGGTCCCAGTGTGTGTGTGTGTGTGTGTGAGGTTTATTTGTGTCTGACTGACTGAGTGACTGACAGAGTGTTAATAATCAGGGAATAAATAAACTGGTGCACCGTTGCTGTGGAGCAGAGACTGTGGGTTGCTGATGTCAACACTGCCCCTGCCTCGTTTTACCCCTGGACAGGGAGCATGTGTTTGTGCTCCCTGTGTGTGTTTGTGTGTGTGTGTGTGTGTTCAGCTCACCCCAGCATGCTTCATACAGGCATCTGCCCCTGGGATAACAATCAGGATGACCTGTGTTTTAAAAAGGTACACCCAGAAATTTGCTTGATATATTGCATCCAAACATCATGAATCTAAAAGCTTGTCGTCCGGACTGAGCCCTCACAGACTTCTGTCACACATACACAAACGTTTTCAATGTCATCATCATCATCTTCAGATCAACTTTGTGAGGGTGTTGGACCCTGAAGGGATGGCTGCATCCAGAAATGACTTCACCGCACTCGTTTATTTAAAGGGCACGTTCCCGGGAAGTGAAGGGAGTGCTGAGAGCTGTCCACATCAACAATTCATGGAGTCCACAAGGGATCTGAAGCGGACTCTCTAGCTGTCTTCTAGAGACATCACCTGACTCTGCTTGAAAAACTACCCATAATCCATT
The DNA here is from genome assembly GCA_037833715.1 of Toxotes lorentzi. Classification (NCBI taxonomy): domain Eukaryota; kingdom Metazoa; phylum Chordata; class Actinopteri; family Toxotidae; genus Toxotes; species Toxotes lorentzi. The sequence goes on from JBBMJY010000010.1 coordinate 18,625,635, forward strand.
GCAAAGTGGACGTGATGATGTATAATAAATAAATAAATAAATTCATTTTGTTGTATAAGTCAGTTGGTGTGGTAAAGCCTCATGTTGCACATACAAAACATGAACAGGCTGAATAATCAGTTGGTCTTTGTCCATCTGTCCATCTGTCATGAGGATCCTCAGTTGAGCCTTTAATGCTGATGTAATATTGTGTTTGGCACAAGCTACTGCGAGAGACACTGAAGTAAATAACATGGTCGCAAATTTCAGCTAATCTCCATGGAAACACATGAGGTCTTTAAGTCCAGTTTCATAGAGCATTTCATCCCCTCGCGGTCCAGTAACCCCACAGACGTGACGTGATGTCATGAAACATTAATCTTACGGATGTATTTGCAGGCCCCAAATAAATGGTTTTAGAAGAACTCCCCATCACTTTGCCTCTAGTGCCACCCTTAGAAAACTTTAAAGGCTCAGTTCACCTAAATCACACGTGGTTCTTCTTTTGATTACTTCAGGAAATAAGATGTGACAAACAAAAGATTATGATACTTAGGGCAACCTCAGTGATCTCATTTAGCCACTTGTTAGCAACCGCCTTTTTATAAGAGACGTGAAAACTTTAAACTTTACATTTACAAAATGTAAATGACCTTAAGTCACAGCTTTTCATGTCAAACAGTCCAGTCAATAAAAAAAACAAAACAACAAATACAAGTACTTATTAATTTATTTACACAATTTTAAAATACACAAATACAGTGGTATTACAAGTGAGGAGCAAAAGTTGTAAGGTGGGAGTGGAAAGAAAGAATTCCCATGAATACACAGTGAAGAGATGCATTATGGGACATGAGCAACCATCTTCACTGCAGTTAAATGCAAATTGCACAGGTGGTGACAAAAATGAGAACTGAGAAGAGAAAAGCAGACATGACAGACTGAAAACGTAAACTATTATCCCATATAAAGTGTACTTGCATTTATCATAACCATCATCAGTGAGACAAATAAGTTAAATCTTTTTTTTTTTTTTTTGGTTTGTTTTTCAAGCCCACAGGTGACGTACATTTAAAAGCTGCCTGAGCAGGAACCTAAACGGAGTGAAGAATTCCCAGTCCCTCCACACACTGTCGTCATCATCATCATTTGAAACCTTACAGTTGCTCGTACGAAGTGGCAGAGTAGGCACATCCTATACACAACAGAACAAACATGTACAAATTACCACTACAACCCCCTTCTCACTTCAACTACGGAAATCGGCTTACAATACTTGGGAACCAGTCTACGAGATCAACAATTTTCTACTTCAACATTTGCAGGATTAATTGGTCGCGTCGCTCGACTGCTCGTATCAATCGTCTCCTCTACACAGAAAGACGCGAGTCCCCAGGAAGAGTCGCGAGAGGCTTGTAGCTGTGGTACCGCTGGAACTCAAGCTGGGACTCAGCTGTGACCTCCTTTCTTAAGACAACGCTCAGTCCACACCTCCAAAACACAACGATCTATGTCCAACCTGGATTCTCAGACTGCTCATCTGATCCTCTGATGTGGATTTGGGGGTGGGTCAGTCCCTTGTATCTCTCACCTTATTGTGCTTCATCTATTCCAGCTGTTAAAATTCACAACAAAATAAAATGACTGCAGTGTAAATTCTAGATTGAAAAATAAAAGCACTTGTACCACTGGCATTAGCTGTAGCACTGTTTTTTCTTTGTTTTTAAATCAGGTAGTAATGGTTACAGATATTTATCACATTTTCACTGTTTATTCTGTTAAAAAAAAAAACATAAGAAGAAAGCTGGGATACAGAACGGAGCTCCCACCAGCTCACGTCCAATGCTTTGAAGCTCAGCTTGTGGAAACCTGGGTGTATCTGTTCCAATTTCTAGGAGAGGATCTTTTAAGGACTCTAGCAATTTTCATGATGCTGTGGGACATAATAAAAGAAGTCAAAATAGAGGCAACCGAGGCTGAGATACAGGTCCCCCTAATCTGGATCCAGCTGGAGGTGTGAGCCTTTAATGCTGTCAGCTGTCAAAGACATGTCACCTTAACTATCTTTACTAAGTAGTTGTGCGCAGTGCAACCATGTGATAAAACGGTGTGTAATGGCACATACTCAATATGAAATGACTTCGATCGGGATAAGGCCGGAAGTAATCAATCAGGACGCTGCAGTTTGTAGTGTTCAATACGATGCACTTCGCCACTTCTCCAACATAATCATGCAAATCAACAATTACAAATGTTATGCTCTGTCTTACAGTTGTAAAGCTGTAAATTGCAGCAAGTATCATTACACTGGAAAAGACTAATACATATATATATCTGTATATATATACATATATAGATATATATATATAGAGATATAAAAAATACAAACACATACCCCTTTGAGCTTGTATAACCCTAAGACCGAAACACACAAACACACAAAAACCACATCACTATGCACAAAAAAACAACATCCATTCAGCGTGGACAGATCGACATCCCAACTATTTCACTGTTCCATTCACAGCTTTCCCAAGCAGCACACTGCAGTCACAACCTGAAGACAGAAAGAAAACGTGCTGCGTGTTTTTAGATTTACTACGACATCCTGGTTCCAACGCACCTGAGGAGGACAAGAACACTCAAACTGTGGGATCTGCTTGGAAAACAGAACGTCAATGGGAGCTCTGGTCCCACGTTAAAAACAGCAGGGGGCTATCCTACCTTTAAAATTCAACCTTAAAAAGAAGAAAACAGTTTGACTTATGGTATTTAAAGAGTCTTTCAGGACACACAGTAGAGCTTAGGCACTGTTCTTTAACACTGCCATGATGGATCAAGCATCTTCTTGATTTCAGAATAAAAAAAAAAAAAAAAAAAAGAAGTCCCACATACTATTCTCAATAACTAAGACTCATCATTCTCCATCTTCAAACCCTTGTAAAGTCTGACCAGTGGAGCTGGCGTAAGAGGAAGTTTAATGCTAAAGAATAAAAATAAGTAAAACCAAAGTTTAAAAAAAAATTTAAATAAACAAACATGATGCCAGAGAAATGTGAATCCATGGCTTCATTAACAGTAAGGAGGAGGAGGAGGAGTGTTTCCACATCTTCCGTGGGAGGAGAAGAAGGGAGGCTGTGGCTGCTACTCTGCCCAGGTGGTTAAGGCAACCGAACTGTACTCCACCCGCCCGTCTCTCTCTCACACACACAAACACACCCCTGGTTGTGCAACTCTTCCTCTGTCAAGTGAACAAGAGCGCAGCCAGACTCTTGTGCATGGGTTGGTAGTTCTGTGTCATTCAAGAGTCCAGTGTAGGTGTGTGTAGGCGTGTGTGTGTGTGTGTGTAGGTGTGTGTGTAGGTGTGTGTGCGTGCGTGTGTGTGTGTTGAGGCCTCCATGGTGCATGGGTGGATGGGAGGACTTCACCGTGGAGCTGCAGACTGGAGGCCGCTGGGTGTGACCCGGGACAGAGCCTGAGGAGGACAGACGGAAAGTGTCAGCGTTGTTATGATGTCAGTTGCAACAGTAGATAAATCAAGTCAAGAATGCTAAATAGAAGACGCTGCCTCGTATTCCACACCCATGAAGACAAGCCATGAAAGGACGGGGACAAGGTGGTACGTCTGGGTGTGAATGTATAAAGGGGGTGTGTTTACACAGGGCTGTGAAGCTGCTCTCTGAGTGGTTTAAAGTGGACACTACGTAATAGTGACACTTTATGTAAATTAAACTGTCAGCTATGACAGACAGCTCCGGCTCAGTGTTTGATTCCTGTAAACCCCAACCCTAACCTGAAATGGTTCATTTAACAGTTGACTTCAATCTTAAGACTTTGTAAGCTTTTCATTTTCAGTGATGACTGGCTGTTCCACTCTTGACCTCTTGGGGGACCATTCGGTCTAAAAACACAGGCTCATCAATAAGAGGAAGCACTGAGCTCGAAGACCTACCCATGATGCATGACGCAACCCTCCACCTCTTCAAAAAAAAAAAAAAAAAAAAAAAAGAGGAAGAGACCGTTTGACAATCTTTACATTATCTTATTAATCATTAATGACTCTACCAGCAGGATGGTAGGAGACACACCTCAATTATGTCCACAGGAGGACAGATGAATATTAACCTAACCTCATTTTTTCTCTCTCACCAACTTCTGATGTTACAGAACAGCTGTTACTTGGCTGTTTCCTGTGACTGATTCAAACAAACATTTGGTACGAGTGAAAAGGGAAGTCCTTTGTCCTAAAACGCTGTCGACAACAAAGATCTGTTTATGATGGTACACTCTGTATGCTCTCCTGTTACATACGGTTCCTGTTGTTGAAGCCGTGTCAGTGTTTGTTAAGCAGCTGAACATATTATTTACTTTACAATATTCAGTGTTGTTCAAAGCAAATTCCTCCATTGTTCTTTTTAACTCCAGAGAGCTCCACATGTCACGGTTATGGATTTGATGCACTGCACAACTATGTGCAGATTTTTGTCTGTGTGTGTGTGTGTTACCTGTGAGGTGGACATGCGGGATGTGTCCTGACGTCCCGTCAGGTCTGAGGAGGAGATGTTGACAGGTGCTCCGCGATGAAGACGCATGCTCACTTTCCTCTCTTTCTCCATACCTGAAAGACAGTTCTTACAGTCATGGATGGAAAAGCTGAGAGTGTAGAGGTTTTAGTAACTTTGCAGGCTAGAAAGAGAAAGCTAGCTGAAAATGAACAGTGAGGCGTGGCTGTAGTAAAGTAACAAGTGCATTTTCAGCAGAAAAACGAAACGCTGCACAAGCAGGTGAAGCCATTTAGAGAGACACCAAACAGACTTATATAAAAGAGCTCCATGAGAACACAGAAATCTAATCTGAACTAAAAACTTCTCTGTTAAGTTATTTTAAAAAGAAGTCAACATTCAACTGAAAATAAATATGATTAGTACAAGCACTTGAAAAAAGTGTGTGTGTGTGCTGACCTGTGTGTGAGGCGGGGTTCAGTGGGGAGGGGGCAGCAACATCCTGAGCTGCCCTGGCTCTTCCTGAGGCAGAGGCCATGCCCCTGGCTCCAGGATTCCTACTGTGTCTCAGCCTCTCCTCCCGCTCCCGACGCTCCCTCTCTGCATCCTCCACAGCCCTGTTGGCACCCTGACACACACACACACACACACACACACAGTTCCAGGTTTGTCTCTCAATATAAAAATGAACAGCTGTTACCTGCTGGCTATAAATCAACATAAGACAAATTACTGTGTCAAGACTAAAATGACAAGTCAATAACAGTCAGGTTATTGGCTTGTCACTAAGTCCACGTCCTTTAGCTCTCTGGAGTTTTGACTTTTACAGCTGTGCTGATGTCAGCAAGAATGCTGCTGTTCTAGTCGCAAGCTAAACGTAGTCCAGCTCGAGGGAGTCTGGATTGTGTAAGTCCCTCTGTGAAGGCCCAGTCTACTGTAATCTAACTGGAAGTGAAAATCATGCTGACTTCAGAGATGACAGAGTGAATATGAATCCCTGCAATGGGCTAATACAACTTACAAATTTGAGCATATTCCAGTCAAAGACGTAGTCATAGGAGAAGCCCTGTCTGTGGAAGAGGTTCCTGAAGAGCTGGCGGAGATACGAGTAGTCGGGTTTGTCGTCGAACCGCAAAGAGCGGCAGAAGTTCAAGTAGGTGGCAAACTCCGCTGTGGAGACGAACAGGACGGGAACGGTCACAAACACACACAACTCCACATTAAAAAGCAGTGATAAGGCTGAAGCACTGAAGAACTTTCTAAAATCCTACACCGAACTCATGAAAGAGAGGGAACAGTAAAACATACATGGGTAGCCTTTGCAGAGGACCTCAATGGGGGTGGACATCTTCTTCTCACTGATGCGTTCGTACTTCTGCCTCTTGGTGGCTGCTTTGAGGCCTTGCCACGGCAGGGAACCCAGGTTGAAGTACATGAGGACGTAACCCAGTGACTCCAGGTCGTCCCGTCTGGACTGTTCTGTAGACACAGAGAGAGAAGAGAAAGTCACATCATGGTGTCATTAGGATCTGAATGATTTATCCATTCATGGCATGAGTCAGTTTGTTTGAACTTTTTAAGGACGTGTCTTACCAATGCCCAGATGTGTGTTTATGGAGGCGTAGCGTGCGGTGCCGGTCAGGTTCTTGTTCTCGCGGTAGGGGATGTGCTGGTGCGTGCGGGCATCACGGTACTTCTTGGCCAGGCCGAAGTCGATGATGTAGACCAGGTTGCCTTTCTTGCCCAGCCCCATCAGAAAGTTGTCTGGCTTCACGTCTCTGTGGATGAAGTTCTTGGAGTGGATGTACTCAATGCGGCTGATCTGGAGGGAAGAGCGGAAGAGGATCTGATATCAGCGTCTGAGCGCATGGCTGAGCGAAATCAGGAGGTCAGATCTGTAAAACCTGAATTCAAAGCAAACTTTTGGATCATTTCAGTGCCATTTTGTGAACTGCAACGTTAAACAAAATCTCTGTCGCACTGTTAAAATGACTAGTTTAACATTTTGGTATTAATTTTGTTTTCCACTGTCTTGCTCAGAGTTAGATGAGAAGATACCACTCTATCTCTCACTCTCATTGCTGTGCAGTTCATGTAAAGCTACAGCAGTGAAGTTTAGCTTAGGATAAAGACCGAAAACGGGGGGTGAGGGGTGGGGGGTGGGGGGTGGGGGGGGGGTGGGAGCTTGGCTCTGAAGACCTACCTGCACTTCTAAGTTTAGAAACACTGGCTTAACAGCCAGAGTTGGTTTTCAGACATCATGAGGGTCAGTTCTGAAACATCTTAGGTCAGTTAAGTCAGTCCTGTTATTTTAATAAAACCCTTCTTATCCTTCTGAGACGATTGTAATGCTGAGAAGCTGTGGCTTGTCTACAATTAAATCTATATTCTGCTCAAGTCAGCACTGCATGTGTGCCAACTGCATGAACTGGCCTCAACCATTTCCCTGTTTTTATGCTAACTGAAGTAAACCAGCTGCTGGCGGGAGCTTCATATTTACAGCCATGAGAGTGGTGTCAATCCTCTCATCTCTGGGTATTTGTCCTTTTACATTTTACAAAATCTTATGTAGAGGTTTTCAGTAGATGCATCGAAGTGTCGGAGTGATGGTCGTGTTTGCAGCCTTCACATTAGTCGTGACATTAGGCATTCCCCTTTCCCTTTCCCCTTCCCCTTCTTCTCTCTTCCTCTCTGGCTCTCACCATCTGGTCAGCCAGCAGCAGGACTGTCTTGAGGCTGAACTTCCGAGAGCAGAAGTTGAACAGATCCTCCAGACTGGGCCCCAGCAGTTCCATCACCATCACGTTGTAGTCGCCTTCTGCCCCGCACCACTTTATCGTTGGAATACCCACTGGAGGACAGGAGGGAGCAGAGAGCAGGGATTCAGGGTTACATTTTTAGTTAGCACATTAATAGAAAAGCTCTTTAAAGTTACCAAAAGACATTCAGCTGACAGTTTTTTTTTTTTTAAATAAAAACCCTGATTATTTTCAAAGTTAGGAGCAAATAAAAGCAGTGGCTGCTGTGTTTGTTTCTTTCTTTCCGGTAAACTGTTCCTCCCATGTGTCTGCTGAACCATGATGGAATGAAAACCATGTATTATTGCTATTGAGTCAAAAACTTCCTACAAAAAGTTGTATCAAGCTACAAGTAACTATGACCAACGTCTGTCCAGTGCTGACTGTGGTGATTCATCAGGGCTGGAAAATAAGGACTTGAACTGTGTCTACCTGAAACGCTCTCCCCTGAGCACTAAACCATGAGTTGACTTCAAATCATGGACTTAAGACCTTAGTCAAAATGTCAATGCACTTGTGTGTGTAGGGAAAGTAATCTTAATTTGGGGAAATATGGTGTTGATCAGAATTATCATGTGGAACCACTTAAGTCATTCATGCAGTGATATTATTTTAGATTTAGATGAACCCATTTCTCTTTGTGATCAGGGAGCACTGTCTGTAACACACAGATTAACGTTGGGAACGAATTAAACTAAACTGTGAGAGAAGAGCCAACGAAGAATCGGATACGTAAAGTGACTGAAAGCAAGTTAAGGAAAACAAAGACAATGACTTTATACATAAAACACTTAGTATGTCCATCTAGTGCAGCTCTGAGGTTGATGTGTCTCTGCTGCTTACTGCTAACTGACTGACCTCTACAGCTCTCTGAAATCACCTGGGAGCTGAGACCAGACCTTAACACTTTGAAATGCACTGCATAGCACCTCGTTAAATTTATCTGGATACAGACAAAAGTACATTATCACAATTTTAAGATTTACTCTTTATACCTGAAAAATGGCTGGTACAGGCCAGTTTGATGTTAAGGTAGAGAAGAAAAATGGCTAAAATTCAATGGCTTGATCATGGACACGCTGTGCATGTCCCCACACTCAGGAGGGAGTGTTAAGGCAGAGGCCAGCTGGTTTAGTAGTAGCTGGTAATAAGCTGACGTTGCCAAGGCGGAGAGGCCATATGGCATTTCCTTCTACAGGCAGACAGCAACAAAATGCTGCTGCTCAGCACCTAGCACTGCACTCATACGTACATACACTCTGCACTAAGCTATTTATATACAGACAAACGCAAATGCAGTCTGGGTCAGCCGCCATGCCCCAATAAATCCTACCATGCTGGAACAAAAATACCGATGCATGTGTGTGCACTGGAGTCCTGACAGGGACGACCCACCTCTTCTACAGTACATGCTCAGTCAAGCAGACTGTTTGCTATTAAGATAGAGGAAAACTAATAAAGCCAGAGTGAATTCATCAGGGAGGAGGATAGGGCCGCCATAACAAACTCACATACTTCCTTAAGAATGAAATACTTACTTGCACCCAGCTGCAGCAGGTTCCCAAGTTAACTCAATATGTTTATCAGAGGCACCAAAAGGGATCATTTTCTAATGATTGACAATGATGGATGGATGCTGGCTTAAATTTTTCAGTGCTTTTAAGTGAGCAGTAGTTAAAAAAAACACCAACAACATGTCATGCATGGCTGTATGTGTGCACGTGGTGTGTAACAGTATACACTACCTCCACCCTGCATCATCTTGTAGATTTTGCTCTCTATGTGGAGCTGTGGGTGTTTGGTCTTCACACATTCCAATTTGATGGCTACCTCGTCTCCAACGGAGATATCAGTACCTGGACAGAGACACAGACAGACAGCCAGATGTTAGCTGCAAGGTCACACACCGCGTAATATTATTCAACAGTCGAAATGTTTAACATTTACATTTACTTATAAAATTAAAAGTATCTAATCTGCAGCAAGGAGTATGGACATGTCAGAGGAGTATTTCTATCACATCATTTATTTGGTTAATATGATTTGAAGATAATAAAGTCTGATCTGTCAACAGTTTGGTCACAGAAAAGAAAAATACAAATGACTTAGTGGTGATTAAAGTGCTTACATAAGAATAGACGGTGGTTAACACAGCACAACCAGACAAAATGGGAGAGGAAGGAGCAGTGTGCACTATCTGTGTCCGGCTCAGCTTTCATGTATCTACCTGCATGTGAAACCCAAATTCCTCATAATCTACCTCTGACAGACAAGAGGATTTTTACAAAGCGTCAGCCTGAGACTGCTCTGTGCTGCTGCTCTGTGTAATCTGACAAATCAGTGCTTCATCTGGGTTCTTCCTAAATATGGTTATGGGGTTCAGTTCCCTTCACATAAACAGAGCACCGGGACACCGGGTTACATAACCATATTTCACACACTTATGATCTTGTATGAGCAGCAGAGCACCAATGGAGCATCCACCGATTTCTCTTCATGATGTCATGTGGGCGGGCGAGGCTGCACTCACCAGGGTGGGGCACACAATTACGATCATAACTCCACACCATCGCTATGCCAAGGTCTGCCATTTTACAAGAGCGTGATGCAAATAATGCTAAAGTCTTTTTTATTTTGTTTAGGTAATTCAGTTAATACTGCTGCTTATTCTGTTCCACAACACTGAAATTTGAATAATTTGACTCCAACAACACACAATGTCTATTATACCTTTAGAGACTGAATTATTGAAAGAATAATTGATAGATTAATCAATAATGCAAACAGCCATTACTTGTAGCCCTAACATCAGTGTAAGAGGTTTATATTTGTCTTAAGTACACTGTTCACTCTTCACAGTCGCACCAACTTTACAGTTGAGTCTGTGTGCCACTGGCTGACAAGTAAATAAGTAAAACTCTATTTTAGTTTGAGTACAAACACACCCAAAGGCGCTTACAACACATAAAGACTTGTACTTCCAGTTTGTGCTTGGTCAGTCAATCAATCAATCATTCAATCTATCAGCAAGATTGGTGAAAATTTCCACAAAGGCTCTTCACAGTCTGAGCAACACATTTCATTTTGTTGTCTGCTTTCTTGCACCGTAGGAATGTGATTTGTCTGGACAGATTTCTCTGGGAATGTAAGCCCCCCACTGATCTTCTCAGAGAGGGGAGGTGTGTGTGTGTGTGTGTGTGCTATTGGTATGACAGTGTGTGCGTATGTGGCGTGTTATCATCCTCAGTGGTGCTGCTGGCAAAACATGTTCAGACTCTTCCCTCTGGTTCAAAACAGGAACAGAGACAAACTGTTAAGTGGCAAATCTTCAGTGTTCACAGATTAAGTTACACCCTGAATCCCATGGCACTAAATTACAAGAAGGAAATCTCCACTCAGCATTAGCCTTTAAAGGACATAAACAGTTTACTGCCATGAATGCAAAACAATGAAACAGTATCTCATGCCTCTCAGTCATACCAGTATTTGCATATTAATCATGGCACAAACTTGAAATGATCAAAGTGAACACAGAAGCCTGGCTCTAATTAAAGTTATTCTGAAGTGTCACTTAGAAATTCACAGCACACACACAGAGGCAGCATGATGAGATGGATGATGTGATGCAAGGGAAGGAAGACAGACCACAGAATGCTAACAATCCCCTTTCCAAATACTGTAGCAGCATGGGGGGGGGGGGGGGGGGGGGGGAACCCAAAAAAAACCCGGCCGTGACCCAAAACTTTTCCAACCCTCCCCCCCCCGTTTTCCCCCCCTCCTTTCTTTTTTGCAAAAACCCCGAAACCGAAAAAACAC
>JBBMJY010000010.1:18636829-18683180 GCA_037833715.1 Toxotes lorentzi
CCCCCCCCCCCCCCCCCCCCCCCCCCCCCCCCCCCCCCCCCCCCCCCCCCCCCCCCCCACCCCCCCCCCTCTTTTTCTTCCCCCCCCCCCCCACAACTAGCAGAGGCCAAGTTTGAACCTCAACTGCAGGACCTCTGGTTCAGGACCAGGACCGTATCAAACCAAGCCTGTTAGGATGTATAAATGCGGTGTTCCTGAGGTGTCACTGTGCACATACGTCAAGAGGAGATAAAAACATTGCATTGTAACTGCAAGCAAAAAAAAAAAAAAGGCAAGGTTTCTCTCTGCGCAGTAGTTGGCTGAGCTGACGTCAACACGACCACAATAAACAACATAACTTTTCACAGTCAAACCACAACGCTCCGCAAGCGGAACAACTGAAAGGAGGCACCAAACTGCCCCATGCGTCTGAAAACTGAGTCACCAGCAACATTAGTCTGAGCATGTCTTAACTTCACTGTTATTGTTACAGCTCTAAAACAACCTCACTGTTAGTTTTACTCATATAAGTGGACCTATCCCTTTTAGCATACACACGGATCCCTTTCAGTTTACCTAGCAACGGGCCGGCCTGCCACTATTTGGACAGATACACATTTCTTTTTTGTTCTCCGGGATCTGTGCTTTAACATATTTAATTTGAAATTAAATAACACATATAACATTGAAGGGCCATGTTCTCACTTTGATTTGAACAGGATTACATCAGACTGCACCGTAAGCAATTTGTGCAGTATGTGTCTCACCGTTCTCTCAATATTGACATAAAACTTCACATTTGCACTGTGGCAAACAATGAGCATGCGCGCATATCTATCTATCTATCTATCTATCTATCTATCTATCTATCTATCTATCTATATATATCTCTCTCTCTCTCTCTCTCTCTATATATATATATATATATATATAAATAAGAACCTGCTTACATAAAGAATCTAAAACTATCAACATTTTCATTTAAAAAACTGTGCCATGACACAAGAGGGAAACTCACTGAGGTGCATTTGTTTTACACAAGTCTTAAGAAAACCCCTGGTTGAGGGCGTTTGGAAGATGACAAAGACAGAAACCAGATTTCTGCTTGTTTCAGCATCAACCAAATGTGCACATCATCAGATGACACCAGATGAAGCAACAGACAACTCAACAGGAGAATTTAGTGGAAATACATCTGACTCAGCCACCTGACTAACTGCTTATGCACACTTGTGTGATTACTTTGTCACGACAGTCATGTCAAAGCCTCAGAGACAGATAACAAGCCGTCCTACCAGTTCTGAATATTTGACAGTCCACATCTGAACCCAGTCACAGCACATAGAGTACAAGGATTCATTCCAAGAGCTGACCTCACCTCCTCCTTCCTGCCAATAACAAACAGCCTCTCACACCAATACAAGCAGAATCTGTACACTCAGACAGCCCAACACACCAAGCTGCTCACACATTGTCACAAATAAAATGAGAGCCAGAACCATACTGGGTTTTTGGGGCCCGATGAGGGTTTTAGGGAGTTAAAAAAAAAAGAAAGTCCAAAACTGATTATTTGGCCAATATACTTCACATATTCTATTTAAATGTCAGGCCATTCCTTGACATCAAAGAGACGGAGAGACCATGGCAGCGCATGCACTGTGCCTCTTCTTCATAAATGTCTTTGGAGTTCCACACAGAACTTTTGACGGCTGTAGTCTTGGACTTTCTCATTTTCTTGTTTTTGCTCAGTAGCATCTAATCCCACAGCGCCTCACATGTTCTACCGACATCTGCTAGTAACATGCTCTTCTTTTGTTGTTCAATGGCGGTTGGCAAACAGCTTTTAGCTGCATTATTTCCACGTAGTAACATATTACCTAATACCAGGTGCTGGTAAAAACAAAGGAAAATATGTTTCTTACACTTTTGCGTAAACTATTCAACTTTTTATAATTTATTTCGAGCTCTAAAAAACAAGGGACGTGCTTTTCGTTGGAGACCTTAAATGTAAAAAATAACTTACTACTTGCACACAATACCACCATCAGACTTCAAAAACATGAACCACAGGGTGGGTCAGGCACTTTGATTTTAAAGAACCACATGCAGTTCGGGCTTATTAACAACGTTGCATAACATTAGTCACCAGCCTCTCAGTGGGGAGAGGAGGGAGAGAGGAGTAAAGACAAAGACACAAAGTGATTATGTAAGCAGCTGGCAGCTCTCTGTCAGTCCAAACAACAGGTCATGTGGAAGATGGGCTGGATCCAATTGATGGATTAATTAACCTTCACTCTCTGTGGCTGTGTTTAAAAGGAACACACACAGGCTGACCAGTTTGCCATCTTACCTAGAGGATTTTGTGACGACCATTTAAAACTACTAATTTACAAAAACTTAACGTAAACGTCATTTTTTGGATGTCTGTAAAGCCTGCACAGTTAGTAAGTTTGAAGAGTTTGCCAGAAGATTTTCAAATCCTGCTTAACAAAACACAATTCATATTTCTTGCTTGAAAGTCAAGTACAATGTGTGATCAAAACGTAGCGAGCCTGCACCCGTAACATCCAAAAGCCTGATTTAAATATGGACAACATCCACTTTGAAGTAGTCACGACGTGCAGTAATACACCACTTCCAGCGCCTTCTGATGCACTGGGAGTGGAGTTATAAGTGTTTGTGACAACCTGAAGGTGTGTATTTACGCTAACGACCTCAACTATGGCGCAACGGCAACTGGGTGCTCCACCATGACGGCATGCCCGGTCACAGCTCAATGAAAACATGAGTTTTTTTGGCTGCACCAACAGAATCGCTGTTCCCCACCTGACAGGTTTGATTACCTGAGACGACTTCCTCCTCTTGAAAATGAAATTCAAGCTGAAGGGTCACTGCTCTGTCACAGTGGTGGAGAGCACCAGTCAGATGGTGCTTGACGTGCTTACAGAACCAGACTTCCAGGGGATGTTCTAAGCGTGGCAGGAGCGCTGGGAGCAGAGCATCACTGCACAAGCTGAAGGTGACCACTCCACAGGGAATGGCAGCCAAATTTAAATCTGGTTTTTGCTCGTTGTAGACACAGTCTCGTGTGTTATTTGTATTAAATATGCTAAAATACAGAAAACCACTGGTACGTTCTTAAAACAAATAAATAGGAAAACAAAACATGCATTCAAAAGATAATACCATGAATCAATAATAAAATACTGCTAATCTGCATTTATAGCAGTGTAATGTGACACTGAAACGGCCACTCAATGGACGTGACAATAACAACTCCTGTGAATTATGCACGACATTGCAATTTTGTTCGGCCACAAGCGCCTCACATTTACCAACAAATATTACTGCTGAAGACTGTGCAAGGCTGAACAAAACCAGGGGTAATTTATTTGTACAATGTGCAATGTTGTGATTTAACACCTGTAAAACAGTCCAGAAAGATTAGTGGTACCATTAGTGAAAAATACATCACAAACTGATCAAGACACGACTGCTTGCTGCGTGTCAAACTGTGTGTGTCTGTGTGTGTGAGAGAGACAGAAATAAAATGTAAAAACGGATAAAAAGACTCAGATAAATGTGTCAACATGGTGTGAAAGCTTTACTGAAAATATCAAGTTGGATTTGATGAAATCAGGCATTTGAGGGCCAAGCAATCCCAAAACAAGGGGAAATCCTGGAGAGACTGACTGATTAGTTGATCAACAGGGAGCCAATTAAGTATTTTGATAAAGAATTAATCATAAGCAATGTAACAGAAAAAAATGCCAAACATTAGCTAGTTCCAGTTTTTGAATATTTGCTGTTCCTAAGTTAAATCATTAAACTGAGTCACCTTGGCTTCTGCACTATTTTCCAGTGTTTTAGAAATGTATAATTCATCAAATGAATCACTTAAAAATAATTATGTTTGTTTACTAATGTGTTTGTTTAATTACTAATTATAATTTTCAACGCGTATTTTGAAAGATACCTTTGTCACTATGGCACACAGAGTAAAATAATGAATATCTATAATATAAGATTTTACTATATTCATTCAAGTCATATTGTGTCTGAGTCCTAAGGAGCCACACCAGAGGTATTGTTCTCTGAAAGCAGAAGATGCTAGTGGTGAAGAGATCAGTCCACAGCCTGTAAAAACACTTCATGAATTAACAATGTCTCTTCTCTACTATTGTTCAGATGACTAAGTCTTAAGCTCAGAAATGTGATCAGCTGTTCACAACCACTGTTGCCAAGAGCAGTGGAAGGCTAACATGGCCATCAGAGGATGCATTCAAAGAAGGTGACTGACTCAATGTCAGGAAGACGTCTCTGAGGTTTAACACATCCATATTCCACTTAGACAGCATAGGAATTTTTGAGGATTTATGTTTTCCAACCTTGTCTTTGTCTTCATTGAGAGATAACATCCAATCAACTATTATACAGACTATTAAATCAGTAGGTGACAGGCTTTGGCACTTGGTAGATAACACTGAGTAATATACAAACACGTCTCTTCCAGCACTAAACAAGAAGCCAGATTTTTTTTAAAATAACTATCACAGAGCTTCATTTGTTCAAATGAAGTCCAAAGGACCTTCACTGAACCCAGAAGACATTCTCACACGTTTAATAACGTGTTATTCTCAGAAGAAACTCAGAATATTGAGACTAAACCTCACAAAGCCGCTCAGGAAAAAGCTCCTTTCTGAGCACGGCTACACTTCTGATATCTCTAACTAGAAACACAGGAGGAAACTGAACCTGCCTGTTTGTCACAAGTAGTCACAATGTATTTAACACTTCGGTCAACAAATAGTAAAACCTATGGCCTGGTTAGTTGTTTTTTTATCAGGACTACAGCTGCCGAGTAAAGGCAGCGAGGAAACTCAAATATTAGCTAGTTAATATGTAAAGATAGGGTTTAGCTACACAGCATTCATCGGTATCCATCCCTGTCGTTAACACGGTTCAATCGGACACTGATTTCACAGTATGACAGACTGCACAATGAACAAATCGAGCACAATGAACAAATACATCGCTTCCTGTTCTTACAACATAACAGACGTTTTTGTTACTGCTAGCTGTTTCGCTGCACAGACTGCTAGCTTGGTAGCTAACGCTGCGACCACTAAACACTGAACAGCTGATTGACCATCAGCTCGTTTTGGAAAGCCCGGAAAGGAAACCAGCTGGCCAACTCTTACGGCGTCGTGCTGTTTCTGTAAAAGGACATAAATAGAAACACTATATCGAGTTTCTTTGACTACAACTTACCCAGGTAGATGTCCCCAAAAGATCCACTTCCAATTTTCCTGCCCAGTCTGTATCGGTTTCCTACTCTCAACTCCATGATAACGAAGCTGCGGTCGGCTAGCAAGCACCCTCGCTAGCTCCAAAATATCAAGAAAATGTTCAGGTTTAAAGTCCAAGTCTGTTTAGAGGAAGAATACGCAAAACATGTAACACACAGGATCTCTCCGAGCGATGAACCGTCTCCTGTGTGTTGTCTCCGGATGTAGTCAGCTCTCACAATCTTTCGCCACTTGTTTTAAAATACTCCAAACCTCATATGGTGGCAATACGGTGCTAGTTAAAAAGGTTGAAGTGTGTACTTTATGCTCTCACTGTTTTTGATATGAATAAGCTTTCATTCTCCACGGATGAAGACGGATTTTGAGGAAGTAGTATATACGAGTTGTCTCGGATCTTCTCCCTCTGGCTGCTGTCTGCGTCTATGGCTGCCTCTGCTTCTTCTTCTACTACTTCTACGAGGGTTTTAGGGCAGTTGACGTCCGCGATGTTACATTACTGCCACCTTCAGTTTTTGTTCTCCCTCACGATCCAAAGGGAAAAAAACAGGTTTCTTTAAAACGAAAAAAAAAAAAAAAAACACAATCCGAGAAAATCTAATTTAAAAAAGTCCAAATTAGTTTCATTTTTCTATGTTGTATTGAAGAATGAAAAAAGGGAAGACAGGTGACACGGAGGTTAAAGTAAATACATAGATAGATAAAAGTAAATAGATAAAATAAAAGCCAAATAAAAGCCAAGGTAGATAGACAGGCTACATAAATGAAAATCTTTCTGTTTTGTTCTTTTCATTTAGACATGAAATACCCTTCACGAAACTTTCAGGTGTTGAATGAAAGAAATCCTGCCATACCTCCCCTTGTCTGTCACTAATCCCTTTAACAAGGGACCCATGGTCATGTCATGGTTTATGACAGATACATTTCAGACCTAAAGTTGTAGTTTAGGCTCCAACCAACAATGAAAAATAGCTGTAAAAAGTGAACATCTGCTTGATCGTGTCATAGACAATAAAGTTATTTGGTATCTTATTACTATGTGAAACTGTGAACAATAATTTGGTAACATGTGGCGACCTCTGCTGGTCAATTTAGACAACATTCCCTATTATTATTCCCTCATATTATGAGTTACACAGCAATTCAAGCTATATTATTATTTTATTTTATTGTAATTAATTATTTATTTTTTAAACATTTTTAGTTGTTGTTTTAGTTTAGTTTCAAATACAAAAACAAAGTGCCTGAACAAACACAGACCTGGGAACACTGTCTCCACATTCTAATTTGCTTTTAACCTCGCTGTCTCTGCTCCTTGTTAGGATCCCATTTAATGACCCGCTGTCTGAGTCTGACATCACTTCCCTGCTGTGTGATGAGGGAGGACCATAGAGGAGGACACTGCTAGAGAGCTTTTCACTATAGAGCTTCCAGCAGATACCAGTACTGATAACAGCCACAGCTTCTTCTTTTTTCCTCTTTCTTTCTTTTTAATGACAGGTGTCAGCCAATGTTAAGGTACAATACTGCCACCTGCCATGCTGGAGTGTGGATTATAGGAGTTGATTGTTCCTTTAGATAAAATGTAGTTATTAATTCAGTTTCCCTCAAGTAAACTACTATTGATTATGTGTTTATTACTGAATTCTTCCAATCCCTGCTTTCTGATTCTCTCTTTTTGTCATGATCTTTGGTGTTACTGCAGTTTATTCCTTGTGTCTCCTGTTTTCTCCTGTGAATGTGTGTCTGTGTTGCGTGTGTGGTGCTCCTCACTCCCTCCCAGCTGCCTGATTTCAAATCTGTCCACACCCCTGCCATCCATCAACTCATCAGTCCTCCTGTTCTTCATCCACTCTCTGTCAAATTGTTGTTTCACCCAGTTTGGTTTCAAGTGTTCTCAGCATTGTTGTAGTTTTCCTTGTGTTATATTCTCTAAGCTAACTTAGTGCTTGTTCCATTTTTGGCAGATCCAGATTGTATCTGGATTGATTTTAGGAAGTCTGCAACTGCAATTTGCAGTTAACAGTGTGGACAGTCTGTCCTAAAGATCTGATCTGAGAAACAAGTCAGATTTGCATGGAATCTGAACAAAGCCTTATATCTCCTTGTGCTCCAGGATCACTTCATTGCCTTCCACACAGTCTACAGACTCCACCAGTCCTCAGTTTCCCTCAACCCTCTGCATCATTCCCATGCCTCCTAACCTTTGTTGTGTGTCTTTCCGAGGCATATATTTGGTACTGACATAGTATGTGAATTACTGACTCCTCTGACAATTCTCACACAGACCAGATGGATGTTTATCAGCTAGATGTTATGTTTTATTTTGCCTTGTGTTTTCCAGTCACAGTCTTGTTACTATAATTTTCTCTGTTCTGTCTTCCTACCGGTCACAATGTGTCCACTTCCCTTTGAATTGCAGGTAACAGACAAAATGAAATACAAAACCTTTTCTATGACCCTAACTTGACTGTTAGCGTTTCCATTGATTTAATAAGTTACGATCCCTGCCCCGCTTTTTCTTGTAGATTTTTTTAGTGCCACTTGATTTATTGAATCATTCATTCATTCTGACTTGTAACACATTCTTTTCACATACTGCTATTGAAGTATACATCTGTACACTTTATAAGAGACAGGCCTACGTAAATCCTTTACTTAATACATGTTATAATTCCTTTAGGAAGATTTAATGTCAGAGTTGAAATATAATATGTGCTGCTGCCTGTTACTCCAAAGGTAGAGTTGAAGAGTTGTGATTCCGTAGTTGTCTGCTAGATACTCGACTCATCTCCTTGAAGTAAATCTCCCTGGTCCTGCACAATAACAAATGATTGCTTTCTTTATCCATTCTCTCATGTAAAGTTGACTAAAAAAACAGTCATTGTAGAGTTACCTGCAATGTAACATGGTGAAAACTTGTTTTGAAAGGACCTACGACATTTGTGCAGTTTTAGTTCATTGTAGTGACAGAATAAATTACCATCAGATGCATTGTCACAGGAGTTTCGCACCACTGATTTATCTTCAGTGTACTTTTTGGAAGTTGCACTTTTATTCTGAAGGGTTGACGTCGGAAGTCTATCGCTGTCGTTGCCGGTAAAAGACACCTCTCCGTTTTCCTGTTAGTACAGTTTCAACTTCTGTGTGTTTTCGGCTGCATCCAGTGCAATGGCTCTAGTAGAGGATGGAAACACGATTCCCAGGCGAAGGAAACGAGAGGGTGAAGAGGACAACGATGATGTCGGCGAGAACAGGGACAAACCTGAACCCAGCCGGTACTGGAGGCTCCTCAGGAGAACGGCTTTTCACTTACTTTCAGTATCTCATGTCAGTAGAGAGTCAGTCGCTTGAGCTAGCTCTGGCCCAGAATGAACGAACTAGTCTTTTATTTTACAGGAAACAACATTGAACATCGTATAAAGCCCCAGTTATACTGCGGACTCGCACACTTGGAGTCCGCTTAGCGCGGACGCTGCGCAGAAAGGTTTTACCTGCTCCCGTCAAAGTAACTCTGAGCCGTATAAATGAAAGCATAACAACTTTAAATAGCCTAGAGTTAAAACTTCACCTGAGTAATGTTAGTCAGTTTGAAGGAGACAGTATGGCAAGAAAAAATGATAGGAGTATATAAACTCTAAACACCCTATACTTTTGTCTTTCCCAGACAAAAGTATAGAGTGTGTGTGTGTGTGTTATAGACAGATAGAGAGAACCGAGACTCTTTCCAGCTTTGTTGCTTGGTTGGTGATCTGTGTCAGACTTACATGGCCCAGTACAGATCTGAAGAGAGGGCAAAGACAAAATGCATAAATCAAACCCACACATGTTGCTCTTAGTTATTACTTCATCTCATCTCATTTGATTCACTAGCATTCAGAGACACTGCTCTTCAGAGATGGAACATGGAGGAGGGGTGAGGATTGAAAGACAGGGTGAATCACCATCACACAGGTCACAGGCAGAAGGTCAGTGGGGTGAATGGAGGGTCATGGAGGTTTGGACATCATTGTATGTTGGAACAATCTGGAGAGAGAAATTGGAAGAGAGAGACAGATCAAGAGAAAGAGGCAGGTAAATAACTTAAGGAGGAAATTCTCCCATTGGTCAACATTCCTAAACTTTGGAGAGAAAGATGATGTGCATCACATGATCAACAAATGGAAAATAAGATTTACAAATGTGTACAACCATTTGTGTGTAGTGTTGAGTACTCACAGATGTGTGTTCCAATCCACACACAAATACTAAGCAATGTGGAGACATGTAAGACAACTGTACAAATGCACACATCACAACCCGACAGCCTGACACACTGTCTTGTCTCCTTTCGTCAGAGGCAACAGTAACAGGGAAGGTAAGAAGCAGATGTAATGCACTGCTCAAGGTGGGGAATACATCAAGGAGGTTTTCCTTCTATATGCAGTGAGGTCAAAAACCCTGAGACCTGATAACTGAGTGTTTAGGGCGTATAACACATGGGTTTGACTCCCCGCTGACCATTTGATTCATGTCACTCTACTCTTTCTCCCTATGTTTCATGTCTCTCATCACCTCATCTGTTAAACAAAGACTTAAACAGGCTAAAAAAAACAAACCAAAAAACAGCAGAGGCAGAGATATCCTTGCTTTTAGTTCCTTGTTTAGGTCAAGCTCTAAAAACCCGGAATCCTACATTTCCCATAATGCGACTCATCCATGTACTGTCCCTGCCAGGAAAATATCCATGTTTTTCCACACCTCCACACCTGCAGTTTATAACACAAGCTCCCTGTTTGAGAGATGAGATAACCCTGATAACATCACCATGACAACACTCAGGCTGCCATGTGCTTTATGATAATTAACACACCACCTTTTACCGTCACCAGGTTGGAGTCTTGTTTGGATCAACCCATGGATTCAAACAGCATCCATGAAGTCATCAAGTATACACCCCCACCGCTACCAGGTTTGGTGACTACACCACCATTAGTTCACCTTTACAGTGTGTAGTAACCTGAGCTGCACTTTCTGTCTTGATGTCCAGATATGAAACTACAAGAACCTTCTCACGCTTCCTTTATCTGCTGTTTCCTTTTCTCTACCAGCCAAACATTATGATGCCGATACCACCGAACCAATCAGCTATGGTCTTCAGACTTTGGATGAGCTGCTGTCATGGAAAAAAAGCGGGGCCAACCCGTTTAATGTGGCAGTGGTCCCTCTGGCATCCCGGGAGCCTCCTCTGGCCAGCTGTCCACGTCGGACGTTGGTGTCTCATGACATGATGGGTGGCTACCTAGATGACAGGTATGAATGTGTGTTTAGGGCAAAATGGAAACTTCTATGCATGTGTTGGTCTGTGGAGGCATTTTCTTCACGCTCAGTACTCGAGTTTAGAATCTCAGCACTGTTCACAGTGAGCTGACACAATATTTCAATATTCATGCCCAAACACAACACACACATATATAACCACTGCACATGTCACTCCAACACCATTTAACGGCCTCCACTTTTTCTGGGAAGACTTTCCACTAGATGTTGGAACCTGCAGGAATGTGCTCCCTGAAAGTGAGCAGTTCATATTGAAGGTACATTATATAGCCAGAGGGTATGGGGACACCAGTGTCTGAGCGTCTACAGGTTTTCAATACAGGTAAATACTGTATGTATATAGGAATGGATAAAGAAGGGCATCAGTGTTCCTGGAATGTGAAAACAGCCACTTGTCTCTGAGCTGCACAGAGAACATGTCATCATAACATCAGCCAAAAATGTTATGATACATCCACCACTGAAAACCATAAATACTATAGGTTGTATTTTAGGAAAAGCTGTCACAGATGGGTTGTGTTGCCTGATGATCCTCATTTATTCCTAAAGGAGATTTCTGCTTATTTATACCGTGCCTCCGTGGACCATAACACCATGTTCTGCTTTCCTCTGTTGTTAAGGTTCGTCCAGGGGACACACTCAGAAACTCCCTATACCTTCTACCACTGGCAGTACATTGATATTTTCAACTACTTCTCACACAACCTGGTGACGATTCCTCCTGCTGTGTGGACCAGTGCAGCACATAAACACGGAGTTCTCGTTATTGGTGAGTGAAAAGGCTCAAGGCTGTGTGAATTTTTTAATTTTAAATCACGATTATCAAGATTTTGGTGAGAATTGGAGAGGACTGTTCAGTTCTGTCCGAATCAGGCTTCCTGTCTTCATGTCTGCTCCGAGGTATAACGTGTCCTGCTGTGACTGTCCTGCTCTCCAGGGACTTTTATCACGGAGTGGACGGATGGAGCCAAGGCGTGTGAGGCCTTCCTGAAAGAGGAGGAGTCGTATCGGGCAGTAGCTGATAAACTGGTCCAGATCGGCCACTATTACGGCTTCGATGGATGGCTCATCAACATAGAGAATACCCTCAGTGTAAGTGAAGGACTTCTACAGTGGTGATCACCACAGCACTGGCATTAAAAAGTATCAGTACCTAAACTCTTTGAGAGGGCTTGGTAACCCTTTCCAACTTTCTACAAATTCTTGACTGTTGTTCTAAGATCTCAGTTTTTAAGTTATTTTTTCAAATTGGGACAGTGAAGACAAACAGATGTTGTCACACCAGGGACTTTCTGCTCAGGGCACTCACATCCATGTGGTATGTGCCCTAACCACTCAGCTATCCGACCGCTCCCTCTGGGTGTTAGTTAACATGAGTGTGTCAGCACTGGAGGCATGTTAGCATGCTGTGCCTACCTAGCATGCCCGTAATTTTCCAATAAAACCAATAATTTAAATATATAAAAGCTGCTCAGTGTTTCACATTTACTCAAACTAAAGTTTTCTAGTGGTCTTCTTTTCAGCATCTTGACCTTTACCATGCTGGGACTGCAGTATGTAGTGTAACACAAACAGGTTGTGTGTGCTGACCTCTGCTTGCAGGAGGACGCGGTGAAGAACACACCTTTGTTCCTGCGCTACCTGACAGACCAGATGCACGAGCGGGTCTCCGGCAGCCAGGTGCTGTGGTACGACAGCGTGACCGAGAACGGAAAGCTAAACTGGCAGAATGAACTCAACCAGTCCAACAGGTAGAGACATGTCCTCTGTGGTTTGAAAACTTTAATATTAGAGCTCAGTATAAAGTACCTTTAGTAACTTACAAATCAAACTCTCCATAACAGGGTGTTTTTCGATGCCTGTGACGGTTTCTTCACCAACTACAACTGGACAGAGGAGAACCTGGAGTGGATGAAGGACTACAGCGGGATCCAAGGCCGCCAGGCCGATGTCTACATCGGGATAGACGTGTTTGCCCGAGGCAAGGTTGTAGGAGGAATGTTTGAAACAAATAAGGTACGCACTCTGGATAAGGTGTGTTTTTTTTAATGAATACTAACCTCTGCAGTCAACAGCAGATCATTGACAGTGTGCATCTTCCTGTGATGTTTGTCTTCAGGCAGTGGAAATCATTCGGAAGCACAACTTTTCTGCAGCCATCTTTGCTCCAGGCTGGGTGTACGAGGCCCACAGTGATAAGACCGAATTCCCCAAGAATCAGGACATGTGAGCTCCAGACACACACTTCAATACACTCATTGATCACCTGCATGTCAGTCAGTGGGAGAAGATAAACACATGGAAACTGAGATGTTCCTGAACTTCCTCCAGGTTCTGGGCTCTTCTGTCAGACCACCTGTACATCCACCGGCCAGCCTCGCCTCTTCCCTTCATCTCCTCCTTCTGCCAGGGCTTTGGGAAGGCCGTCTACTGGAGAGGAAAGGTACTGCAGGAGGTGGAAGATGGAATCAGATGATATTACTGTTACAGCTTGTTAATGCCAGTGATCATCAGTTTTCTCAAAGATACTTCAAGAAACTTCTAATTACAAGATAAACTGCGAGTAGAAAACAGCTTTGAAGAAGTCAAAGGCTGTTAGTGTGTGGCAGCCTGGTGTTGTTTGCATGTTATTTAACTAAGTTGAACATGGTGGGTTGTGTGTTAAGGGCTTTGCACTCTGGCAAGGCACTGCTCCAATCAGAGGCTGCAGATCTTTCAGCAGATGTGTGTGTGTGTGTGTGTGTGTGTGTGTGTGTGTGTGTGTGTGTGACTGCAGCAGGGATTTAACTAAAAGCAGCTGTGGATGACCAGTACTGTACAAATCACTAATAATAATTCAAAGGGGTGACTGTGGCTCAGGTGGTAGAGTGGGTTGTCCACTGATTGTAGGGTTGGCGGTTTGATCCCCGACTCCACTGGTCTGTGAATGTGTCCTTGGGCAACAAACTGAACCCTAAGTAGCCTCACTTGCTTTGGATAAAAGTGTCTGGGAATTGATTCCTTCCATAACCCTAGGGCTGCTCGATTACGGCAAAAATCATAATCACGATTATTATGATTCATATTGAAATCACAATTATTCAAAACAATTATTCAAAACAATTATTCGTTGATTTTAAAATTTACTTTTATTGAACTTGAAACAGGTTTTTTCTTTTTAACACAATGACTAATGTTTAATAAAAGGACAAAAATTAATTAAAACAAAGTGAAAAAATATATAAATAATATATATGCAAATAATAAATAAAAATCAATACAAAAAACTATGTGGTAGTGTACTCAATGCCACAACAAACTCCAGTGCAATCTAATTAAACATCTATAGTATGATTAGAATATTAATGTTCAACCTAAACATGTTAAACTACTTTTGAGGCCAAAAAGAGTAACAACAAACACTTTGAAACATGAGCTGCCTTAATTAAAATAACATGCCCAAACCTTTCCCTTTAAAAAAAACAAACCATGTAACAAACCTTACAATGAATTTTAATTTGTTCCACGTCTGACTGTTCAAAAATGAAGTGGTTCCAAATGACAGACTTTTTCTTCCCTTTCTTTTCATCCAAAGGCAGCCTTTCTTCTGCCATTCTTCCCAGGTTGCTAAATTAGCTGCTCCCTCCTCTGAACTACTGTTAGTGTTTGGGGGCGGGGTGCAGGCACCGCAGTAAAAGGTAGTGTGCACCGCTACGTTTACGTCACAGGACAGAATGAGAGCAACACGGGAGCAAGGCATATGGCACAATGATCGTTTTATGTCAGTTATCTTTTTTTCATAATCGTAGGAAGCCCTACACAACCCCATTAAATATTAATTCTTGATGTTGTATTTAATTCAAATTGTTTATTTACATTTTAAGCATCCTTATTGCAGTAAATTCCTGAGGTGTCTATTTCCAGCACAGCTTCTAAGACCAACATACCAGGAGCTCACTTTGTGCTGCCTCGTTTGAATGTACCTCACACCTGCTAGTTTGTCTCCTTCCGCCTGTGCAGTGCTTGGTACTAAAATACCACACAGACAGACAAAGCCGGTTTCAGGGTCAGGAAAATATCAAACTGCTCGTACTCGGTGTTTCACTAGCATGAAAATGGGGCCAGGAGTCTTGATTTACCTTTTTGTAAACCCTTGTTCCATCCACAGTCTTTGCTCCAGTTCTCAGTCTACTTGCAGCTGCTAGAAGTCTAAGCACAGTGATGCTCCAGCGTTAACGTTGTTTGTTCAATTCCTAATATAAATAAAGTTTTTTTTGCGTGCTTGTTTTGTGCGTACGCAGCATGAGACGGAGAGGAGCTGGTTCAACCTGACTGCCCAGGAGATCCAGCCCTTGTACTACCGTACGGAGCTGGAGGGCCAGGGCTGGCTGAGGAGCCGGGGCTGCTTGGAAGACGCCTGGAATGGAGGCTGCTCACTGCTGCTCGACGGCCTCATCCCTCTCTCCCACACGGCTCCAGTTTGTGCCAAGTGTGTGTGTGTGTGTGTGTGTGTGTGTGTGTGTTCTCTGTTCACCTTTTCACTCAGGGGAAAAAATGTGATTGTGCAACAAATCCTTAAACACACAAGTCTAGCAGCTCATTCACAGTATACCTGTTGTTTTCATTGGGTCTGTTCTCTCAGGATCTTCTCCCTCCATGTGCCCCTGGCATCTAAGACCCTGGTCACTCTCATCTATAAGCCATCAGCTGGGATCACAGTCTCCCTGGAGGTGAAGACAACAGATTCCAGTCCGTGCACACACGTGGACATCCAGGATGACAAACGTGAGTTTCTTACACTCTTTCCAGATTTCTTTTTCTCTCCCTCTGACCTCCCTCTGTTCTGTTTGCCTCACTTGATTCAGTATATTTTCCTGTAATAATGGAGATAATGTGTGTTTGTTCAGTTTTTGACAGACTTCCACTTAGCCACTCACCCTCACACATTTTAGCGGGACAGCTGTGCCTGCTGATTGGAACAAAGCGGCTGTATTCTTGGCTTTATGTTGGAGTCACATGAAGATCACCCTCAACTCTGCTGAACTCTTGATGAACATTAGCACCAAACCACTGGTGAACACGTGGCTTTCATCGGGTTGAAACGTGAAGAGGGTTCACTAAATTTGACTTGAAACACTATACAAACAACTGTAATAACATTAAGAGAGGTTTAGGGTAAGAATACATAACCTGTCTCACATGAAGTCTAATGTACAAGTGGAATATCCAACCTCTTCTCAGGGATTTTAGCCTCGAAGATGTGTTAGTACTCAGTAGGTGCCACTGGCTGCCACACAAACCCAAAAGCAAACAGATCCACCTCCATGGGTTCAATTCTCACTCACTCACTGCCAAACATTAACTGTACATGTGTTTTTGTGTGTGTGCAGTCACCAGCATGTGTCCTGAGGTGTTAGATGAGGGGCATCAGTTGATGAGGCAGTTCTCTCAGCTTTATGGAGACTTGAGTCCAGATGGTTGGACTGTCAGGTAAGACTCACTAACAGTAACAGCTCAGTTGGTTCTTAGTCCCTGTCACTATCCTTTTTTATTGTTTTGCTCACAATACAATAAAAAAGTCCTACAGTGTCCTGTAGTAATTAGTCTATACTGTTATTGATCTGTCAGAATAATAATGATAATAATAATAAACTTTTGAAGCAGTGGTACAAACTGATTTACAGAGGAAAACAAAGATTAAAACAAAACCACACAACCTTTAAAAGAAGGATCTGTTAAAGTAAAAAACAGTAATAAAATGTTCCAAATATAATTAGAACAACAACAAAATATATAAGAAAGTTCAATCAATGAACTAAGACAAAACTAAGTAAAGTATAATGAAATCTAATAAAAAGCTTAAACAAGCAATTTAAAAGATGTTACTGATCAGGTGAGCCTCAGATCTTCAGGCAGGGAGTCCCAGAGCTGAGGGGCCCTGACAACAAGTGACCCTGACTCCTTTAGTCCTGAGCTGGGACTTAAGAAAAGCCAGAGGAGCCCTGCCTGAGGATGTGAGGCTGCACTCTGGCTCGTGGAGCTGCAGCAATTCAGCAATATAACAAGGAGCCAAGCAACGAAGTGCTTTAAAGGTGACTCTAAAACTGACAGGTAACCAGAGGAGAGAGGATTGTGTTTTTGGCCCCTGAATACATCGAATTACAACAGTCAAGATGATATAAAAGCATGCGTGACCTGAAGGACCTGATTTTAGAGACAAGCCTCAGTTAGAGAAAGCATGACTGCACAACTCAGACTCACTTGACTGGAGTTAGCTAACAGGAGGCCAAGACTCTGCCTCAGGATGGGGTCTTAAAAGAACCAAATAAAACCATTTCTGATTTCTTCTCATTTAGCTGCGGGAAATTCTGGGACATATAACACGTAATATCAGAGAGACATGGTAATGTGATCTCATGGAAGAAAAGCAAACTGTACATTAGTGATTATTAACAAAAACAATGCAGCGTTTGAGCAGCGTGACAGACTGATCCCCAGGTGGCCCCTTGCTGGAGACGTACGATGTCCATCCACGAAGTTTTTATAGAGTACAGTCTAAATTCCTGGTCTCTCTGTCCTCCTCATGTCACTGTGTGCAGTCGTTCGCTGTTGGAGCTTCAGGGCTGTGCTCTGAGAGAAGTTGGTGTCAGCATCCAGCGGAATGGGGAGCCTCAGGACACAGCTTTCAGCTGCAGGGTGGGAGAGATCATGGTGAGACAGTCGTTGTCTTCAGTGTCTTCTCTAAAATTTATATGAGAGATGCAGATAAAAGCTTCCAACCTGGATAAAAGGTTCTGATGAGTTCTGTGCACGGTAAAAATTTACATTTTCATAACAAATATACACTTTGGTCTGCTTACCAAAGGTTTTTGTTTGCTCTGTAGACAGCTGACTGTCCCCGTGGCCACGTGTCAGCTGACTGAGTCACTGCAGCCAGTCACTTCCTCTCTCACTCTCATTCCTCTCGCCTGATCATTTTCTCTGATATTTTACACTGAGCTCATCATCTGTGTAATTCTTGGCTGTTAGATTTTCTCGCTGGTTTGTTTCTGCACTAAAGACATCGGGACGCTCCACTGACTCGTTTTCACTCCTTTCATTATTTCCAAACGCTTTACACCTGGCTTCAGAAAACTCCTGCAGGTCAAACTGAGCTAACGAAAACACCTTTTAGGCTGATGAACTCTGAAAGACTCACTAGTAAATGTAGCACAGTTGTTCTCTTTTAATGGTTCTTGTCTGTCTGCCTCTGTTTTTCTCTACAAGCTCCTGGATGTAGCCAGTCTGCAGGTTCCCCCTGAGCTGGTTCAGGGCCTGTGCATCTATGACGTGGTTTGGCTGCGTGGTGCTGGGACCTTGCCCGAGTCCACCTCTCCCTGCCTGCACCTCAACGCCACTCTGCGCTGGGACTACCCGACCAAGCTCGTACGCCACTTCAGGGTGTACTGGCGACAGCTGAGAGGGCCCCCGGGTCAGCTGGACCTGGTGGGACGGGCGTATTCTAATCTTTTTAGGGTGACGGAGCTGGCAGTGCCAGAGCCCCCGGGTTTACTGGAGCTGGTGGTGGAGCCAGTGATCAGGAAGGGCTTCCCAGTCCCAGAGAGCCACTGGGGAAGAAGAAGCCTCAGCTACGCAGAAGACGTCACACAGTGACCTTAGATGAATGTTACCAGGCTGCTGCTTCTTGACTCTTTTAGAAAAGGTGCTGCAAACATCACTCTGATGTAAAACTGTTCCAAGTTGAAGTGCTTCAACAGCTGGTAAATTTTCCTCCTCACTTCTTACTTGCTTTTGGCTCAAACAGTCAGGAGGACGGTGTGTCTGCTCAGCTACTTTAATATCTGAAGGTCACTGAATTTTAGATTTGTGAAGAGAAGGTGAAGCGGAGTATTGACCAAACGGTATGATGAACGTGACATAAATCTGCTTGAATTGTTCTGTCTTTCTTTGTTTCACTGACTTTAACCGATCATGTTTTCTTTTAACAAAAAATCCCAACTCAGCACCCACTTACTTGATTTTTCTTGAGCTTTCAGCCATACCACACACCTTTCATCAGGGCTATAGATGGAATCATTGCACTGCCTACATATACAGCTCCCTGGGAACTGAGCAGACTCTATCCATGGGTGAAGAATGTATAATATGGCTGAAAGCTCCAGAATTGTAAGTGGATCTTAAAGGAAAAGTTAACATGTTGGGAAAAAGCCTTCCATTCTCTTTCTTTTCAAGAGTTAAATGAAAGAACTGATACTTTACATCTCTTGTCGATACAGTAAATATGAAGCTACAGCGAGGAAACAGCTAGCTTGGCTCTGCCCAGAGGCAGCATCTCTAAAGCTCACCAATCAACATGTTATATCATGTTTGTACAAGCTGTGTTGGTTATGTGCTGCACTTTTTCTTGGCTGGGCGCAGTATCTTACTGGAGCCTCTGCTGGTTTCCTGGCAACCTCACCACGACGACAATACTCCAGGACATGACGTTACTATACGTACATGTCAGCACAGATTATACTAGAGAGCGTCTTGTGATGGGATCACACCAGCAGTGACGCACGTCAATGCAGTGACAAAATCTGTCCAGACACAAACACACACACACACACACACACAGAAGGCATGCAGCTGCTCTGATCCCATCACACCATGGTCTGTAGTTTTACCTCATGTTTTATAGTGGACAGGAATGAAACTGTGACACACTGATGCGTGACTGAATTCATACTGTATTACATGTTCTAATGAGTCTTGCATATCCAGAGCAAAAATATGTGGCACGATTTACTGTTCCAAATATACTAAATATACATTTCATGATGTAAACATGAGCCAGTGTTTCTTCTTATTCCTTCAGTGTGGATTTGTAATCTGTTAATTAGCCTGATATGGTTGAGTTGTTTTGATTTAGCAAACACTAGCCATCACAATTCTGATGGAACATTAAGTGTTAAGGTTATAAACAGATCACCTGAGCAGCCTCCCCCACCTCACCCCCCAACACTTTCACCTTTTTCACCCCTGATGAGTTTGCACCCGTCTCAGAACTGTACCAGAGAAGAAGCCAGCGTTTACAAAAAAAAAGACATTTAGTCTTTATTGAGTTTATGGTTAAAATTTATACAGGTTGTTGTAATCATGGAGGACTGAGATTTTTGATTTGGTTTAGCAGAGTGATTTTTAAAAAAGGTCATGTGATCACTGTGATTGTCAGAGCCATTCCAGCTGGCATCAGAGAGAGAGTGGATCAGGCCTGCTGTGTGATCATCTTCATCATCTGCAAGGCCATGGGTCCCTGGTCTGAGGGAATCTGTCACAACAGAAGAAATAAGATGACATTGTTATGTGGACATTATACTTTTGAATTCTTGTACAACTGATGTTATTCCCCAATCTGCTGATCATTTACTAAATAATGGGATCTCAACCTATCTCTGTTTTCCCATTCAGTCCACACTGATTACCATTGATTTACTGCATCATTATGCCCTCAAACACTTGTCATTTCACATAAAGTTTGCCATCTTGAATTGTCTAATGCTTGGTGAAGATCCCTGTCCACCACACAGGGGCGCTATATTAAAGATGTCCTGGTTTTAGTAGATAACTTGTTGACCGTGTGCCCTGTGTTCAAAAACATTTTATTTATGCATTTGTTACATTCGCCTTGAATTTCACAAAACATGTGAGGTCTACATTTGTCCACTTTGTGCCATTTTTTTCCATCTTTGAGGCGGAGAGTGGTGTTCAGAGATTCTTTCAAACATGTTTATTGATTGTTAAAGACCTGCCAGACCTGCAAACTCAAGTGGCATGATAAGGGCAAACTTTGCTGTGAGACACACAGCTGTCAGTGTATTGAACCTCAGTAAGATTAGCTTTCATCCTGCACACGCAACTCAAGTTATAAAAAACTACACCTCAAAGATTCAGCTTAGATCTGTGATCACCTGAATTCTCACATTTGAGAACTTTGAGTCATCAGTTGAAACTGAAACAAATCTAAGAAATATGACTTAAACAATGAATCAGTTATCAGAATAGTTGCCTCTGAATTGTATTTCGATCTATTCATTTTCTAATCATTGCAGCTTCAGAAGACGCAGCAGCGTAAAATGACTCAAAACAAAAAGTGTCTCACTGTGAAGTGTTTAGTCAATAGTCTGACATATTGGACCTGTGCAACACTACAGTGTCTTACCATGTGACCAGCTCTGAGGATCCAATAGAAGGCAAAGTTCTTGTAGGTCTTGTAGAAAGCTCCGGTAATGCCCGGAGAGATGGGGTCTTCCAGGGGGGTCCACTTCAGCTTGTTGAATGTAGGAAGCCCCTCCCACTTCAGCCTCTTCACCCACAGCTCCTGACCTGTGACAAGGAGAACGGATTCATGTGGCACAGCTGAAATTCAACCACCTCTACCATGAGCTGAGCAGAAGGTAATACGCTGACTCACGTACCCATGGTGTCCACTATGAGGTCCAGCTGTCCGTTATAGACAGTGACATTGACTCCAGCAGTCAGCAGCTGGTTGACTATGTCCACCACAGGCCTCATGAAGTCTCCTGCCATGTAGCTGAACACCTCCTCTGCCTGGCCTGGACACAAGGCAAGACAGGAGGGGGGGCACCACACATGAAGGAATAACAAAGGACAGATGGAGACATTTCTAAAGGGGACACGAAATTCTGATTCAAGAATGTGCTGTATGTCAAATGACAATCAGAGCTGAAGGGACAGAGTCCACTGCTCGGGAACAGTACCTCCCCAAGTGACATTCTGGGGAATGATGCCCAGTTTCTTCCTGATTGGTCCATTCATCAGCTCGCTCAGCGACTGCCTGTGGAGTGGATGAATGTGGCGGCGCGTCTGTAGCGCTGGTGGAAAGAAGAAAACATGTCTCCTCCGCATCACCAAAACCCAGTTAGCTGTTCTCAGTTAGCTGTTCTGGATATAATCAAGTGGCACGACGTCTTACCTATGTAGCTCTCTCCAGCTGAAGACCGGAGCTTGTCATTCGATTCCTGGGTGAGGATGTTGTAGAAGTTGACTCCGTTGGTGTTCTGAGAAGAAAACCAAAACGAGCCCACATCAAACCTCATGGTCCCTGCACGCACACTGGTTTGTTAGGATAACACGGACAACGTTCAAATCAAAATTCATTTTTAAACACTCCTCAACATCAAAATGTTTTACTACAAAAGTAATATTCACACACTCAATCTTTCACTCGAGGCCTCTTACAGGATCATGCCAGGGAGGCTGAAGCTCAGTAGAAGCTGGGTGATACAACAGGACAATGACCCTAAACATCAGTCAGAGCCCAGACCTCAGGAGACCTGTTCACACCAGACATCCTAAGAATATGTCTGAGCTGAAACAGCTCTGTAGGAAGACCAGTCCCAAACCCCCCCTGAACGTGGTGCAGGTCTGATCTGCAGCTTCCTCTTGTTTGAGGTTATTACTGCCAAAGGACATTTGACCAGTTATTAAATAATTATTTGTGGGTTATTAGTGTAAGCACATTGTGTTTGTCTGTACTTGTTACTTAGATGAGGATCAGATCACATTATATGAGCAGTTAATGCAGAAAACAGGGTCAGTATTTGCTGATGGACATTACAAAAAGTGAAGCTGTTTGTATAAAGCAGTGTAATGCAGAGATATTCCCTCTGCTGCGATCCCTCTGTGTACCAACCTGCTCCACCACAGTCTCAGCTACAGACCACAGCTCAGTGGCTTTCTCAAACTGCTGCTGCTCCACGGCTTGCTTCACATCCTGCGCTGCACTGTTGACGTCCGTCAGGCCCGAGTCATCCAGCAGGGACTACGCAGCCGAGAGAGCACAGAGGAAAAACTCAACAACCCACTTGCTCCCACAAATCTGATTTTTTTTTTTGCCTGTTCTTACTTACGGTTGTGTAGAGGTATGGTCCCCACGTCATGACAGAGTCTGTGGATGAAGCACAGAGCAGTTTGCTCATTTCTCCAAAGAAAAGCTAAAGATCAACACTGCTGTCTCTTTTAAAGAGGCTCTGATCTATTTAATATTGGTCTGTTATTGGCTAATATAGAGTATACAAAAACTGAGTGCACCCCTGGTCAGTATCACTAAAATGTTAAATAATTACAAATCCTGTTCATTTAAAACAGTTTGAATTGTTTTTAGCCAAAGCACATGAAGAATGAAGTTTAATTAATTCGACTTTATACAACTTTTATGTTTAAGAAAAAGCTGCAACAAAAGTCAGTGCATCCTTCATTAGAGAGATTCCATTCTTTTATTTTGTTTTAGAGACGTTCTGCTTCTTCACAGATACTTTTCAGCTGCTCTTTGCTGGAGGGGATTTTGTTGTACCACCTGCAAACTTGTTGGATTCAAGTCAGGGACACTTGGCCAGGTCATACTTTAGATTTTTTTTTATTCTTTAAAAACGCTTGTGTTTTTTTTGTTTTTTTGTTTTTCTAGTGTGTGTGGGATCATTGTCATGTTGGGAAATTCCTCTCCTGCCAGACTTCTCAAGGCTGGGACTGATCTTTTCATTCAGTATTTGGATAGACCAACCTGCAGCCCCATATCAGTTCACCACCCACCTCCATGTTTCACACTATCACTCTCACACAGTCTTTGTGGTGGTCCTGACCAGATCCACATCAAACATGCTGGACTGTCTGATCCAAACACATGTATTTTGGTTTCATCAGATCAAAGAATGTGCTGCCAACATTCATCAGGCTTCTTATCATTTGGTTTTGTGAGCAGTGGTTTTCTTCTCTGACTCCGTCCATAGAGACTGACTTAATGCAGAGTCCTTCACACAGTCTGATCAGTCACTGAAACCATGGCTTCCACATGTGATCCTACTGCCAAGTCACAAGCACAAATCCCTCTGTTTTTCAATGCAGGGTTGTGTAAATAGTATAGTATAGTAATAATGCAGCTGTGTTTCAGCTCATGTTCAGCAGCTGCTGATGCTCTTGTTCCTTCTCCATCTTTATGAAATCTCACAATCTGGTTTCATTCTGGTTCCGGCAGTTCCACACCATGTGGAGTCATGATGCATCAGACACAACCCAGGACAAAGATCTGATGAATTTGTTACACTGATCACAGGTAAACTGATCTCGGGTGCACTGAGGTTGGACTTTGGGCTCCATGTTTTCAAAGTAGTCTTTTTATTTCTGATTACACATAAGACGCCTGACACTCCTACTGTACAATGAGAAGAAATTCACTAAACCTCTTTCCAAACTTCATATTGTCTCTTTTTGATTGCCACAGTGTGTTTGACAGACGAAATCTGTTGTGAATTGTACCCAGTGTTATTGTGTGTAACTTCAACTCTACAGGTCCCTGAAATTCTCTGAGTGAAGCAAAATATGACGCTGAGTGTGATCTAAGTTGCTTCATTACTCATGCACAAGCAGCAGTCGTCTTCCTCTGATAACAACCCACTGAATTCATTACAGGGTCACACTGGTGTCATAAGATGGGTTTGAACTGGTCTGAAGACAGAGACCTACAGCGAGTTTAACTGTGTAATACACATGGAGTTTGGTGATCTCTTGATTAACCACTGTGAGTGTAGTCCAAAATCCAGATGTGTAACATTCCTGTAGGGTGGTCTTTGATAAGAAATGTGTAGACAGGCTGAGGTATCACAGTAAAGACTGAATGATACTAACCCAGAGGGGAAATCCATGAGTCTCCAAGTGCCACACCAGCAAAGCGGCATTTCACTGTTCCTTCTGATATGGCCTGAACCGACAAGAGACACAGATTAAAAACACACTGAACACACCAGACTGAAGCTGGGATACAATGATCCATTACTTAATACAAATGAAGGCCAGGGGCATAAAGTTGTGGGACTCAATGGCCCCTTCCCTTCTTCCTACCACTTTCAGGGCCCCGGCTCAGACCACACCTATCTTCAAACTCAGCCTGCATTTAGCATTTTGTGAATGCATGTTGCTCAGATGTGACACTATCACCATGACAGAATTTGTCCACAGACAGACAGACAGACAGACAGATAGACAGGTGTTTATAGGACCACATTCTGCATGATGACACACACACACACACACTTCACATAAAATTCACAGAAGCCATCTATTTGTTATGAGAGATTATTTTTGTATTATATATAATTGATTTCTATTCATTATTCTATTAGTAACCATTTCAGCAAACCACTGAAATGTATGGTCATACTATTTTGCCTACTCATCGGTCATATGACAGTTCATATCGGGGACTTTCCAAAATCAGTGAGCTGACGTGAACCTGAAGGAGATGCTGTAAGGAGAAGTTAACAGTCTGACTACAGAAGCAGTGAGCTCACCTTGTTGAGCTCCAAGGAGATGGCAGTTGCCATCTTTCCTCCATATGACTCAGAGAAGATGTAAAAGGGGATGTTCTGCAGAGGGTAAAGCAACCATAGGTTCACAGTTATCACTGGCATCTACAGCACTGTATGGTGTGTGAGAGAGAGAGTGTGTGTGTGTGTGTGTGTGTGTGTGTGTGTGTGTGTGTGTGTGTGTGTGTGTGTGTCTGTGTTGAGAAAGTACATGTACTGCAATGTATCTGTGCAAATGGCAAATAAAACCAGTCCAACATTCCCTCTCTTATAGCTCTGTTTTGGTCTCTACCAACTCCTGAGAGAAAACCCACAACAACACAAGTCCCACCAAAAATGTATGTAGCATGTTTGGAGCATTCAAACTCTAGTATTTACACTTTTAGACACAAGCTCCATAAGTTTGTTAAACCAAATTATTATACCAATGAAAAGTGAGTCGCACCATCAAGATGCCTGTAAATCTCAGGCCTCCTCTAAGAAAATTATCCAGAGCTAACATGCTCAGTGGGGACTGCAGTGGATGTGCTGTAACACTGTGGCACAGTGAAGTGAACTGGACTGTGTGTGAGCATCCAGCAGGCTTACCTGGAACTCAGCCTTCTGAGTAAAGAAGTGCTTAAGCAGCACCAGCATGTCTGAGGCCACGGTGGCCACATCGGTAGCATAGCCATCGGGTCTGTCAGTGTAGCTAAAGCCAGTGCCCACAGGGTTGTCTACAAATAACACACTGGCTGCCTGTACCTGAAAGAGCCAACACACACACACACACACACACACACACACACACACACACACACACACACACACACACACACACACACACACACTTCTGAATGGATTATCTTCCATATTCCAGGGGAATTTAGGCAAATTTTTTAACAAGTCCCAACTTATTGTGATGTTTTGAGTTCTGCAGTGACTCAACCATCTTACCCAGCTTGTCTTTCTGGGCTTTAGATCCCTGTCCAAAGGTCCGACCTCCTCAAAGTTCCCAAAGCCAGTTCCTGATCCTCCTGGTCCACCCTAAAAAGACACATGGACACACGTCACGTTCAAACATTAAGAGCAGAGGTGCTATTTAATCCAGCAAAGGTTATATACAGCTGTGTGACAAGGGACAAATGATATATTTAACTGATTTCTGAAGTGAAAAGATGTAAATGCAAACACTTAAACAAGCCTTTCTTGAAAAGCTAACTTTTTATTTCAGGGTTGCTGTTTTCATCAAATGCTACTTGTTTTCAAACTGGAAGCACTGTGACTTCTTTTAATGGCCTCCTTTGCTTTGTAGGCGTCAATTAGCTTAAATATGTCATTTTCTCAGGGGTGGCCCAACTTTTGCATGCAACTGTATGTGTTTAACGAGCCGCTGTGTCACAGAGGACCTGTGTGCTGACCAACTTCCTCTGGAAATCTCTGTGTTCAATTTTTAAACTTCTGGAGGGAAGGCTCCAAACCCCTTCATGAAAGTTCCCCTTCTGTAGTTAAAAACAGAAGCAGCACTGCTGTTGCTCATTCAGTGTCATCACCAAAGGCCCTTTTTATGGCTAACTGGAGACATGAATCAGGAAGCTTGTTGTTACAACCCAAAGTCTTTAAACAGACAATGTTTTCTTAGTGTTTCAGTTCATTTCCATCAAATCCTGTGTGTGACTGGTAACAGGCCACAGCTCCAGACATATGCATCCCTAGCATCTGTGATTTGCTATAGAGGAGTTCAAACATGCAGAAACACTGGTGTGGTCCTTCCAGGTTTAAGCTGTCAGCAGAAGTCAGTGGAGCTGATCGTGTCTTACCTGCAGCCACATGACCAGAGGCAGGTCCGTGTACCCAGCAGACGGACTGTCAGCATAATAAAGCCACCAGAACATGTGGGCCCCATCTCTCACTTCCACATAGTCCCAGGCCTCTTTGCCTGCCAGAGGACTGGGGAGCCCTGCATAGGATTCAATTAAATGTGTAGTTTTAATGTGGTTTCAGTGTCACTTACATAACAATCTACTGAAGCAGCAAACCACTGCAGAGGTCTACTCCAGAAAACAGGTTTAATAAACTCTGAAGTCTGACCTGATGAACTCTGAGATGGGAAGCACAAGAGTTTTCAGTTCGACAACAGCTGATCAGAGTTAAGTTCAGTGAGTTAAATATGTTGAATAAAAAAATTTTAAAAAGCCATCATCATCAGTGGAGCCTTGATACTATGGTTCATCATGGAGGCAATTGATAACAAGCAGAGTCTGCATTTTAATCCAGTGGAGTTAGAAATACTACTGTGTGTCAGCACTGAAAGAGCCTGAGATGGAGAAAAGGGTCAATACGTTAAGTGTTACGTTATAAACAGGGCAGTCCACTAGACCACATTATTCAGAAGAATCTCTTGAATGGAGGTTAAAGTGCTCTAATCCAGTGGTTTGTTAGATTCAAGTTCTAAATCTGTTCATTCAGCTGTAACTTGGTGAGGACAAACAGCTGCTGACAGCAGATGAAAATATAGATCAAACAGGTATAAGTTTACTGAAGGGTCTCTGACCGTAACCTCACAGTCCGACCCAGTAACAGTCTAATGAAGCATGCATAATAATTCAACTCATGTTAATGGTAACTTTTTGTGTATTTTAATGTGCGGTGGAAAGTGGAAAATTAGGTTAGCATGCCCTGCTCCATATTGCACTGATGAAATTTGTTCTATAGACTTCACTGTAGAGGCTCCTAATGTAATGTAATTACATTAGGTTATGTAATTATGGTTATTTTGCTGTTAATGATCAATAATTAACCTCAAAGGCCTTTCTTCTGCAAATATAATAAGGATCAGTACTTTGACAGATTGGTTAGTCCACTATGAAGAGTCACGGCCCAGGACTGATAAAGTCCAGCATAAGAAGTGAATATCAGCTCGATCATGTCTTAACTCTAACCTGTGGTAGTCTATTACTGTGACAATCAGTGAACAGTAATTTGGTAACCTGTGCTGTCAGTGCTGTTATTTTAGACAACCACAGGATATTTACACATGTAATGAATTAAGCTTTAATTCAAGCTATTTAACTAAACACTAAAACACATAAAATATATTTCATGTCTAAATGAAAAGAACAAATTAAAACGCTTTGTATCTGTCAATTCTGTGCCTGTATGTAAGACGTTCTCCACTCTATCTCCTTGGCTTTTATTTTGATATAACAGTTTTTACTTCCGTGTCGCCTGTCTTTCTCTCTTGCTGCCTAAATTCAACATGGAAAAATGTTGAAAGGAATTTGCACACCACAACTGGACCGTTTTTTTTTCCCTTTATCTAGTTGTCTCGTTTTATTGCTTTTTTTTAATATTCTGACAACAGTAAAAAAAAGGAAAAACGTCTCTGTTTTCCTTTTTTGGTTTGAAACGAAAAAACGAAACCTCCTGAACGTCCCCGGACCTTCTCCCCTCATATCAGGGTTAACAGACTCAAACAGAAACACGTCTCTGGTGTAAGTCACTCATGTAAATAAACAACATAAACAGACGGTTCCGTTTAGCAGCCATCTGAGTGTAAACCGTAAGGTAATACGAATGTAATATCTGTTGCTTGTGACTTTAATGGCTTGAAAACATTACATTTAAACACGTATAACAGAAACAAATAGAGAGCATAAATCATACCTTTATTGACCGCAATGGCGAGTAAAAACAACAGACCAGAGGCTGCTCCCATCGGACCCATGGTTGAAGCGTTGATTAGGGGGTGACTCTGTGCTCTTTTATTACCAGAAGTCACATGACCACACCCGGAGTCAGCTGACCGACATCGAGATTTCTTTCCTCGCTCTTTCAGTTTTAATCTCAACGTTGCAAAGTGTTATTGTGTAGATCAGTTACCATCAACCTAATGAATAAAATAAATAAATAAATAAAATAACTAGGCAAAATATACAATACAACGAGGCACTTTAATACAACAAATATACAGACTGTGAATACAGAAGAGAGACAGGGTACAGTACAGGTCTGAGGGTTCCCTGGTTGTCCAGCAGCTGCTGGTCAGTGATACCTGGGGTTACCTGAACCCTCCTCGAGGGCTTCCTCGAGTTCAGGTAAAGCTGGACCCACAGAGGCCTTCTACTGTCAGATGATGCTGTGATTTGGTTGAGGCCGGGCTGTGATTAAGATTTGGTCCAAACTTGATTGTTTTTGAAGTGGAGGTCCTTCCTCCACCCTAACAGAGGACAGTGTTTTCAGTGAGTTCAACACTGGTCAACGTTGTCCTTCAAAATAAAAGTCCAAAAGTTCAACGTTTAAAATAAGTTTAATAAATAGATTTGTGTAAAATCATCATGATCATCAACAACTGAGATAAAAAAAAAAAACTATTCACATTTTAAATCCTTTTGCACTGGAAATATTAATATTAGACTGGAGCATCCTTATCAAATATAGGCTGATAAATATAGTTCTCATTAAAACATCCATGAGTGTTGGGCTATAGGGCGCCATACAGATAAGCTGTGACTGCCACTCCACTAACTGTAAGACCTGTTTGTAAGATGTAAGACTGTATGGTAGCCCTGTGATTGACAGGTAACTGTTCCCCGCCTCTCATCTATTGTCAGCTGAGACAGACCCCTGAACCTGGGGTTTAAGTGGATATAGCTAATGGATGGATGGATAGGTGTAAATCTATTTGAGCTCTGTACTTTAACACAACACTAACATTTTGACTGAGAGACTGCAGAAAAATAACAATGGGCCTCAAATTCATCCTTATCTCAAGTTCACAGAAATTCACATTATATTTTATTTGTTTATTGATCATATGTATCTGTAAAAGACCATGTACAACATTAAACATACATGTTACCATCACATGGTCTAAGCATGTCACACACATAATCTCAAATTCTCAAAGCCCAGAGGATGATTTCTCCAGTTCCCTACAGTGATGATACTGAATTGGCTTTTTAATGTTTAAGGTTTGTTTGTACAAGGACTGGAGTGGTTTAAT
The DNA here is from genome assembly GCA_037833715.1 of Toxotes lorentzi. Classification (NCBI taxonomy): domain Eukaryota; kingdom Metazoa; phylum Chordata; class Actinopteri; family Toxotidae; genus Toxotes; species Toxotes lorentzi. The sequence goes on from JBBMJY010000010.1 coordinate 18,666,757, forward strand.
GTTTCTCCTCTCAGCTTGTCATACAATAGGACACATATGAAGGGATCATTGCCTGCATAAAAATCTTGGCTGCATCCACAGAAAGACAGGAGCTAATTTGTCTAAAACCCAAAGCATCCCCCTTCATTTTTCTACCCAGACTGAGATCAAAATGTGTGCCATTACAGTAAATGAATATTTTGTGTTTTTCAGCACTGACAGACTACAGAGGGTAATTCATTTAACTTTTATAAATAAAATTGTAACTAATTGCTTTATTAATGTTGATACATTGTTTACTAATGCTTCATCAGGGTTAGTGGTTTTACAAGTCTTGAGGTGTGTTTTAAATATGTTGAAGAGCAGAGCTGAACAAGGAACTGTGAGTAACTGCAAGTAAGAAAAATAAAACTTATATTAAAAGAATGTGCAAGAAAATGGTAAGAGAGAGAGAGAGAGAGAGAGAGAGAGGGATCAGAGTAGAGTGGCACAGTGAGCGATAACAGGTGTTCCTGTGGATGATGACTTCTAGAAACTCAGAGTATTTATGGGGGCAAGGTGACTAAACAGATTCCTAAAAACAATTAACACTGAAAGGGTTGATAGTTTATCTGTTCACCTGGAGCTTCAGGAGTCCCTGCTTCCAGAAAAAGTTAGTCAGATATATGAGCTTCCCATTTAGACCCTGAATCCCTCCTCTGCTCCAGTGTTACAAATGCCAGGGGTCTGGGATAGAGGTTATCAAATCCTATTTAGTATAGATTAGATTGATTTGATTGAGAAGGTTTTTTTTTTTTTTTTTTTTTTTTTTGTTAATATTGTAAACGCTTGACACGCTGATTCACACTCCATACCAGCTGGTGGCGGTAACGCACCAATTTGTAGTTTATCAACCGCCAATAAATTTCAAATATAGAGGAAGAAGAAAGCGATCTGGAGAAAGCCTCTGTGTTGTAGCTGTCATGGCTGCCGGTGCTAATAGCTTCATCCGCGTGCGCTTATACTTTGACTATCCGCCGCCCGCTGTCATTGACTGTCGCATGTGCTGGCTGCTCGTGGACCTGAACAAGTGTCGCGTGGTGGCGGATCTGGAGAGTATCATCAAAGAGAAGTTTGAGTTCGGTCCCAGGAGCATCCTCAACCTCTTCATTGAAGACTGCTACCTGCCGCACACAGAGTGCATCTATGTGGTGCGGGACAACGACAGCGTCAGGTGCGCGTGCTCTGACTGTTCGTTGTGTTGATAGTTCAGGGCTACATCTGGATGAGCTCGTGAGATTTATGTGGCGTAGCAGGTATTAAAGCGAGCCTAACAGGCGCGTGGAGATATGTGGGGTCCCAGGCAGAGGCGAGGATGGAGCTTTATGAATCTCAGTCCTGTGAGCAAGAGATAATCCTCCCAAACTGAGGCATAGATAATAACAGCTGGGGGCCCCTCTCTGTTATCTGTTATCTAATAATATGATCAAGTACAAATTATGTCAGGAAACACCTCTCAAATACAAAACTGATTGAGCTGGGCCGTGTATCATCACCTTGTAGAGGATCGATGGTGGCAGATTCCTTCTTACTTTCTTTCCCTTTAAAGGGTAATAAAGGTTTATTACCTTTAAAGGGAGTCACTCATAACACATTCAGCCTAGTCACAGTGTCGCCATGCAGAGACTCAAAGTGTGAGCTCTGCTTCTCTTGAGTTATATTGGCTGTTCACAGGGTGCATAAAGGTGTCACGGTTGTATTATAAATATTCTACATGGGAAAAGTTACTGTGTCAGTGCTACACAAGGTCAGTTCAACACTAAGTACAAAGCCCTTGGAGGACACACACAAATGTAATGCTCCTAGGGGACTTGTGATCCTCTTCTCAGGTTCTCTGAAAGAAAAGGAAGATAATCAATAGATAAAACATATCTAAGACACGGAAAAACAGATTTAGTCTTTTAGATTTGGTCTTTTAAAGATGTGTTCCTGTTTTCCAGGGTGAAGGTGGACTCTGTGGCTCAGGTGAACGGGCACAGCAGCTGTCCAGATACGTCAAGTAAAAACTGCAGAAAGAGACAGAGACCCACAGAGGAGGATGGGCCAGGAGGAAATGGAGTGAGTGTGGAATGGAAGGAAAAAAAGAGGAAAAGGAGCAAGGAGAGCTTGGAGGGGGCCGCCAAGCAGGCTTCAGGTGATGAGAGGAAAAAGAAGTCGCAAGGAAAACACACAGAGAAGAAGAGGAAGAAGACAGAGGAGAAAATCCCTGCTGCCACCCCTAAACCAGCTGCATCTGCCAAAAAAACCCCAGCTAGTGCCAGTCTGCCTATTAAAAGCACCAAGAAGCCCCCAGCAGCACAGGCAAAAACTCACAGTGTCTCCTCCTCAGATTCCAGCAGCAGTAGTAGTGAGGAAGATGCAGCTCCCAAAAAGCCAAGTGCCCTAAAACCAGCCCCTAAAACACCCTTGACCACCTCTGCTTCCAAACCACCTCCAAACACCAAACCCACCCAGACAAAATCACACCCTACCTCTTCATCCTCCTCAGAAAATGACTCCTCCTCTGATGAGGTCCCCAGCGTAAAAACCACAGCACAAAGCAACCCTTTATCCTCCACGACTCCAAAAAGTAGAATAAACAATAACTCAAAACCTCTTCAGGCTCCTTCTGTTCTGCAGTCCACAAACTGTGCACAGAAACAGGCTCCCAGCATAACCGTGCCTCCTGACAACAAAACTGTGGGGCCCTGTGACTCAGACGGGGAAGAGGAAATCGAGCTGGTTATCCGAAAGCCACTGCAGCCGCCGGGATGGAGTGTGGGTGGTCAGCCATCTTGGAGAGGATGCAGCCGGGGAAGAGCCAGGCGTGGTGGTCCTGGAGATAGGAGAGGAGGTGAGGGTAAAGGGTTCGTCGGAGGGCAGGCCGACAGCTGCGAGTTCCGCTATAACGGAGTGAAGGAGCCGTGCTACCAGACTGATTCACTGACCAACACGTCAGTAGTCTTACAGGTCTGTCTGCATGTGTCTGCACCTACGAATACATGTACATGTCTATGTAGCTACGGTAGGAAAGTACAGTAAAATAGAAGGAAATCAAGGAGCAGCTTATGTTTCAGCAGACAAACATGTTATTTAATCTAATCCTTACACTTTTTGGTTTTGGAAACACCAAAAAAGAGACACCACTCTTTAAACTATTTATATACAGAGTATTGTATGTACAGTAAACATGGTCATTGTATTACATGTCTGTTATAAAATACTGTGTAAGCAAAGGGATCCATGTTAATAATCTCTTGGCCTCCTGCATGTGTCTCTGGCTGTAGAATGGAGCAGAAAGTGCCCCCAAACAGGACTACAGCTCTATGCCCCTGCTAGCTGCCCCTCCACAGGTGGGGCAGAAGATTGCCTTCAAGGTAAACCTGCCACAGGTTTATTACAGCGTCTCTGCTCCGTTCTTGACACTGTTCCTCCATGCTAACCTTTTTAGCTTTGTAGCTCTGGTTCTACCCTTCAGCTTTGAACAAAAATCCTCTCACTGATCCACTGCATTTCTTGAGCTGGTTTTAAATCATAGAGGGGCAACACCAGTGTTAACTCCTGCTGAGTCACTTTCAGGTGTCACGGGTTCTTAGCAACCGTTAATGCAGCCATAATTACTGTTTGTTTTTTAGGTCGTTTTAAGATTAAATGGTCATTTTAGATGTAACACAAATGCAGCATATGCATATGTCACCGACAAAGGAGAAGCAGTAGTATTAATTTATTCTGTGCAGAATCTTTAGTCACAGTAACAGACTGAATTATGTGTTAAGCTGTGAGGTTCATCTTCTAACATAATACGTGTGTGTGTGTGTGTGTGTGTGTGTGTGTGTGTGTTCACAGCTGCTGGAGCTATCAGAGAGCTATACGCCGGAGATATCAGAATATAAGGTGAGTGTAATCACTTCTGCTGCAGTAATCTAAAATGATTATGGTGTTCATGTTGTTGGGAAGGTTCGTTCACACTGGAATCACAACACCAACCACGTTACTGTTCATTTTAGGAGGGAAGGATTAAGAGCTTTGACCCAACAACCAAACAGATTGAGCTGGAACTGTCTCACGCCTCCCAAGGTAAAGATCATTTCACCGCTGACACACACACACACACTGTTAATCAGATTTTAATCTCTCTTTTGCATCTCTCTCAGCTCCTGTAGAGCCTGGGAAGTTTGACCTGGTCTATCAGAACCCTGATGGCTCAGAGACAGTAGAGTATGCTGTGTCCAGAGCTGCTTGGGTAAGCCTTAGCATAGAGCTTCTGCTTTATTTTGTCACATGACAGATTTCTGTACTTTGCCTTTTGTTGTTTTCTCAACAGTTTGAAGTAGGCGGGGCTCAGCTGAAAACTGTGATGTCACTTCCACATCCTGTGTACTTTATTAGAAACAGTACTGTACTCCTGCTTATTCAAGCTATTATCCAATCTGCCTATAATGTGGCTGCAGTGCAGAGCATAAAATCATACAGATACAGGTCATGGGCTTCAGTTAATGTTTACATCAAACACCAGAATGGGTTTGAGTGTTTCTGAAACTTGCTGATGACCCTGGGATTTTCACACGTTTGACTGCAGACAGCCTTTACAGTGACACAGGCAGTCAGCACAAGCAGTTAAACCCAAAATGTTTCCTTTGTCTCTGGGCCCAGATCTAAGCCATTTTCCTCTTTCTAATTACTCATCCAAACAGGAGGAGGGTGGGGGACTGACAGAAACAGCTGCATAAGTTATTGGCATTTGTGGTGGTGTTGGTGCTATAGTTACCTCTAATATTCACACTCATCTTGTTTTAATAATAAATTTACTCCCCCAGGTGACAGAACGGTGGGACTCTCTGCTGGAACCAAGGCTGATCATTTAAATCTGACTAAACAGTGAATTTGTACATTGTACATTGAATCTGTGAGTTTAACAGGGAGTCACTTCATCACGTGGCATATGACAGCTGAATGATATGAAAATGGAGGAGATATGATTATGTTTTTGATTATATTCTCTGTGCTTTTAAATAAGGCAACACTTCGCACAGAAGAGCTACTGCATAGTAAAGCAGTGTTTTAAGAACTGAATTTTCTTTTTTTTCTAAGTTGGGGTTATATATGAAAACCTGTTATTTTAATACATGGATGAAATAGAATTGTCTCCAGGACTGGGATGTAACAGTTTTATGTTTTGTACAGTTGTGTAACTGTGGACATCAGTCTTGTTTTTTAATAAAAATAAAAAACTGCATTGTGTTCCTTGGCTAATTACTTATTGTATTATTCAAATGTCGAAATTTTTGGTTTTCTGGAAGCTCATTTCTGCTGAGAAAAGAAATGTTTTAATTGTGGCAAAACTAGAAACAAAATAGAGCAGGTCAAAATTATGAAATAAATACAATTCCAAATGTCAAAGTAAGGAGATGGTAAGTTACATTTTTCACTTTTCTAGTGTCTAAATTATGACACAAAGTCCTAACCAAAGATTGTGAAACAGTAAAGTCACTTGCTCCCAAATCTATGTTTATACCACATGGTTTTATACTAACAGGAAATAATACGGTACATGCACCTGTGAAAACTGCAACATTAGAATGACTAAGCCATAAATCTAACTTAAAGTGAGACTGTGACTAAGCAGTGACAGTAGAAATAAAGGAAATGATTATTTAAGTCAGCAAACTGACTCCATAATGTCTACTGCTCATAGCAGATTGTCAAATACCAAATCAGGTAACCTGCAGTCTCTGTTTTTTTTTAATCAAATTTCAAATATAACAGTACATTGTACACAGAAACACGTATTTCAGTTGGTCTCATTGACACAGGTGCGTCATTTTCAGGTGACTCACCTGAAAATCATTAATTGGTTAGACGATGACGCAATGCCTCGTCTCCGAATCGTAAATCATCGCCCTTTTCCGTTACATCTCGCGGCTGTGGAGCCTGCGATGCTGCTTATGTCACAGCAGCAGCGGTAGCAGTCGGTCCGGCGGAGCTGAGCTTGAGAGCGATGGTGGCGGCCGTCATTCCTCTTCTCTTACCGTCCATTTGATTTAGAGAAATCAGGTCTCCCGCCGACGGAGCCGGGTCTGCAATGGAGGGACATGCTTTTCCCGACCAAGAGCAGCTGTTGCAGTTTCTGAGGAGGCTCAAAGAGGTTTTCGACGTGTGTGACGAGGATGCCGACGGCTTCATCCGGGTGGAGCACTTGGTGGACCTCGGTCTTCAGTTCGGTCAAGGAGACGAGGTGAGAGACAGCGAAGGACTGGGTACCTACACTCGGCCTCTTTACATGTGTGTCCTGTATTTTACAAACGGTGGCCGTTCACCTCACAGTTTATATGGTCCATTAGTAACAAGTGTCGTTTGATAGAGCTCATAAGGTCCTGACCGCCACAGACAACCTGTCCTACGTCTTAAATGTCACAGGTGTGCTGGAGATGCTAACACTTAGAGGCTCATTACTCAGACAGGAGCCAGTAGCATAGTTGTTAGTCTGCTGTGTTGCTCTGGTACAGATATAACAGATGTCTGCCAAAGATCTGTCGGGTTTGCTTCCTCTAAATTCACAGACTCTCCGTGTCATGGAGTGATGCGTGTTTCCATGTGTTTATCACCTTATGTAAATATCATGGACGTGGGGGTTTGAACAGAACAGACCCACGTTTGTAGAATATATATATATTTTTGATTGAATGTGGAACAAAAACATTGGCCTTGATATTAAAAATGTTGTAAAGGCGTTTTTAAAATCAAATCTAAATATATATAAATAGATTAATATATAGATATCATCCTGTACAACTGGCAGTTTCACTACTGATAAATACTCTCAATAGACCAGAATTCAATGCAGCATCAAGACATGCGGGGTCCTGTACAGTTCTGACTACAGCCCTGTTTGGTCCATTGTGTGATGTTTGGAAGTTTAGTCTCCTCTGGGGCCTCCGGGGGTTTGACTTTTAGCCGAGGCAGGCAAAGGGTTTGCAATTTTGGGAGATATCTTAGGATGAGCGTTCAAGGGCTCATCAGAGACCGGACGCAACAAAGTGAAATGGCTTCACTTTCTGTCAGTGTGTTCCACTATGTGACTGACTGCATGAGCCAAGCAGCAGCTACTGAAACAATCTGGTTTAAACTGGGTAAAACTGAAATCTTTGCTCGTCAATCTACACTCAGAGGTTTTGGAACATCTGTGGAGAGACCTGAAGAGGGCAGTTCACAGACACTTGCCTGTTAATCTGAGTGAGGATGAGAGGCTCTGCCAGAAAAAATGGGATAAACAGCTCAAATCCAAGTGTGCAAAGCTTGTAGAGATTTACCCACGAAGACTCAAAGCTGTAATTGCTGCCAAAGGGGTTTCTAAGTAAAGTACTGAATTACGAGTCTGAATACTTTGATAAATATGAGATTTCAGTGGGCTCAGGGTTTATAATGAGCACAGGTACAGTGAGGCAGGAGCACTGGAAAAGATGTTGAGGGTGCAGATTGGCACAGACTAGCTCTGAAGGGATATCTAAATGCTGTATCTGATGTGCCATTTGGGGGGTGCAGCAGCTAGGTTCAGTACCATGGAGAAAACCAGTCCCAGGTTCAGCACCAGGAATGTCAGGGTGGCACCGAGCCTGGGACTAGCAGTCCTGCTAGTAACTCTTGATTTCTCATTTGATTCCCTACCCCCATGTAGCTTCTAGTCTATAATATTATAACATTATAACCCTTAGATGTGAATTGATCTTAAGGTGTGTTTGGACTGATGGCTGCAGAGAGCTGTGTCCAAACATGCTTGCACAGTTTCTCTGCCCAGTTTATCAGGCTGCTCCAGTCCATGGATTGTTTACAGAGTGAAGGTCTTTGTAATGACATGTAGATGCATATGGGGAATTAAATCATCGGTGGTGTCTGACTAGTGTTTTGACCAGGCCTGATTCATCATGTGTGTGTGCCAACATTGTCCTCAGATTTTATTACTTTCAGTGTGCTATGAAACAACAACCTGCACTTAATAGATTCTCCATTGCAATAAACTACACAATGCAGTAATATTTTTAGGTTGATTTGATGCGTTGTTGTCATATAGCCTCTCTGCCTGTTGGTGCGTTTACATTCAGATTTCAGATTTCAGACATTGCAGCTATGACGAACACTGAAGTTTTAAGAATTCTTGGATGTTTGTCAGCCAAATCTAAAATGTGGTCGTCCATTAATCACAGGGTTGGTGGTTCGATCCCCTGTTGAAGCATCCTTTGCGTAAGACACGTAACCACACAACTGCTCCTGCTGGTCAGACCAGCACCTTGCATGGTAGCTCACTGCCTTCGCTGTGTGATTGTGTGTGTAAATGGCTGAATGAGAGACACTTTGTGGAAAAACAAAATAAAGTGTCAGACTTCCAGGCAAGTTGATATTCATGCCCTTCTAACAAGATGAAAGCCAGTGGCTGCTTGGAAGGACTTGGAATGAATTGAATTAAAACCCGTGTTAACAACTGAGAACTGATAAGGAGTAATGTAAAGTATTTGAAGAAGCACAGTCTTTGTAGTAAATTGGCTAAATCATGCACCACTGACTTCCTTTACATACAGGGAGTCCCATCCAATACCTCAGGCTGCACCAGCTTATTTGGACTCTGTTGTGTTGAGCACAGAAGAGGCAGAAACTGAAGCTAGTGGGGAAATAGGAAGCAGGAGCAGATGAGGCGGGTTAATTCCTGGCTGCACTGATCACTTCACATAAATCTAACATATATCTAACAGTGAGAGTGGATTTTCTTTGAAGCTGTCTTGGCGGCTTAACACCCAGAGCACATCACTAAAAATAACTCAGCCACACTAAGAGGAAGCTTCGTCTTCATCTTCCTCCTCCCATCCCCTCTCATATCTCTGTGTTCTTTATCACCATGGCAACGGGAGCTTCACGAGGAGCCTGTGAGCGGATTGGTTGTTTATTAAATAATGAAACGATCCGGCTAGCTGGTGAAAACTGCCTATGAGACGGTGCTCTGCACCAGTCCTGTGTTTACATTTGTTTCATGTGGAAAACATTTTTGCATCCAGACTCATCAGTTTCTATGGTGATTAGTTCACTGCAGTGAGCATCAGATAGCAGCGCACAGTCTGAAACATCTTTATTCCTCATGTTTATCTTGCAGTCAGACACAGCTACTGCTATACTGCACACACACACTAGGGATTATTATTGTACTAATGCAATATTTATCAGAGCACACATAATGCATTTTATATGAACGCTTGTTCTTTCTGTATTTGTTCAGTATTATTTGTACTGGGAACGCATTGTTTGTTATGTGCTAAAGTCTTGTTTTCCTCAGTTTCGGCCTTACAATTGAACAAGCCTGTAGCAAGAATAAACATGGGGACATCTGCCAAATAAGTGCACTGTGAGCACAAGAAGACCGTCATGAGAGAGAATATGTGCATAGAGATATGTGGACACAACATTTTGGGCACAGCTGAATTTCTGTGGTACAGCTGCTCAGCCGCTTAGAAAATGCAGGTTTCATCTTCTTGCACAGTTGCAATTTCTATTTTCTCTCTCTACCTCTGTACAGTGACACTTCAGAGTGACTATTTTAAATGGATTAAATTTACATTTTTGCCCATCAGTCTACACCTAATAACCTATAATGATAAAGTGAGAACATGTTTTTGGATTCTTTTTTTTTTTTTTTTTTTTCAGACCTTCTGCTGTAACACTCCAAACTGTGTCAGGTGCTTCAGTTATCTTTACATCTACAACTTGACTGGAGTTCACCTGTAGCAAACTCAATTAATACTGACATAACTAGAAAAGCACACACCTGTGTCCCACAATTAACACTGCATTTTATAACAAGTCGTGAAGTCAGTGACTGTACTCACTCTACTGATGCTGATGCTCAACTCATTCTTTGTCCTTTGAGGGTCAAAGAATAGAAGGAGCCATATTGTGTCCATATTGTCAAGAACTGTGAGGCAAAGGCATTTGTGAATATTTGCTATTTAAATAAAATTGACTTTACTTGTTTCTGTCTCTTCCAGGTGAAGGCGTTGACCAGGTACCTGGATCCTAACGCTCATGGGAAAATCAACTTCAAAGACTTTTGCCATGGAGTGTTTGCTATCAAAGGTAAGAAAAGGAGACGTGTGTTAAATACTGGACTTGATGTGTGTGTGTGTGTAATGAGCTCTGATCTGAAAGCAACTGTGTCTTAATCACCTTGAAACAGGTCCAGAAGAGTTTCTGATAGAGGGAAACATGAATTTAAGCTGATAGCACCACCCTCCTCCCTGCCAACATAACAACAGACATTTGGGCTGCCTAATGGGAGTGGTCCCATGGGTGTTATATTCCATAAAACTGACCTTTTTGATTTTACTTGACCTATGTGTTGTATTCTCTTTCTTTCTTTCTTCCCTTTGTCTCCGTCCTCCTGTTAGGTTGTGAGGAGATCCTGAAGATGGCTGTGGGTCCTCGCAGTGCCACCTCCATCCAGCCGTCTGTTACTGACAATGGTTACATTTACCAGGTACAATCTTTTCACTGTCCCCTGCCCCCTCTATCACACTCTGTCAGTGAAGTTTTCAGTCTAATTTCCTACTTTAAGATGGATGTGTTCTCAACATTTCCATTGCATAGTTAGAAGTAAAACTGAGATTCAGTTTGAGTTCGATCTAATTAATGTCTCATTTTCGAATTCCTGTCTCAAGAATTTCACCTTACCTTTGTAATGTCACATCTAAATTTGCAATATGTGCATGACTGCTCAGCTAGAGATCAGCCACAACTGAACAGTTGCTTAGCAACGAGAGAGAGAGAGAGAGAGACAGAGAGAGACAGAGAGAGAGAGAGAGAGAGGCGCTCCATTCGTCCACGCTGGCGTGCTGCTTGCTAGGTAGCGGCAAGGACGGGGAGACCCTCCTAAATGGAGTGCAGACGGCACACGAGGCAGCTGACATGACGCTGGTCTTCTTCAGATGATAAACAATGGATGATAATTTGAGAAAACTGGTGGTGGCCATTTTTGAGGATGAGTTATCACAGGATGAACTAGATATCAATCTGAACAATGGCTTTTTATTCTACCAGCCCTGTAAGTCGATCAAATATCCTTTCATAGTAAGCAACATAATGTCTGTCTGTCTGTTTTGAGTCACACAGAGAGAATAAACTACAGTACTTTTACAGTACAGTGTGTGTGTCTGCAGTTGAGAAATTCTCAGATAAAATGGGTTCTAACCTTGAAAATACCTTTACTAAATGTACATGTACAGAAACAGGGTGACAGGATTTAAAATCAGGATCAGACAGTGCTTAATTTTATATGCTGTTGGTTGAGATCGGTTGTTTTTGAATGAGGGTTTAAAGAACGAGAGGTGTATTAAACTCTGACAGTGTGTGTTTTATCCCTGTGCTTTATTTTACAGTTGTTTTGGAAAAATGTCACATTTCCAGTCCAGCCACACAGTGTTTTCACGTATGACCAGCCAGCACTGTGCTCACTTGGTTTTCTTTTAGGCACAATAGTGACTTCCTAATGTGGTGGTTTGTTAACAGGGAGCACACAACAAACTCTACAGTTAATTGTGTGTGTGTGTGTGTGTGTGTGTGTGTGTGTGTGTGTGTGTGTGTGTGTGTGTGTGTGTGTGTGTGTGTTTGTGTTTGTGTTCTGTAAGAGTGAGACAAGGTGTGTACCTCACCAGGCGCCTCAGTGGGGTGGAGCCAGACAGGAATATTTATTATTGATAACAGACTGATGTGAGGCATGCTACATCTCACTCTGTGTCTGATAAATCAGCCCAGGAGACCATGTCCAGGTCAGATACTGGAGGTGCAATGTAGTTTTATCAGAACATATTTAATAGCAGGACATATGAAATACTACAGCTCGTAGAATTACCTTTAAGGGCTGATTTTTAGAAGTTATGTAATTAAATGTAAAAGGTGCTACATCTCTCTTCATTTTTCATTTTTGACTCTGGGAAGCGGGTCACAGATTATTCAAGCTGAAGAGACACCTGAAATATTAATTCACCTCGAGCTTTGAGTCTCTGAAAACAATGTAGATGTAACAATGTAAATGTAGTAGACTGTAAGGAGGGGTGTTATTGTTGGATTAAAATGTTTCACACCATATTTTTTATTTAAATTAAAAGGATAATCTGAGAAAATTAATCAAAAACTCATAGTATAGACAATAAATGATCCGACAAACAGTTTGTTGTTCCAGTTGTTCTTCCAAATTTTTTCCACAGCAGTTGTGATATAGCCGCTAACCACTACACTGTTTCCCATATTTCAAACTTAATGACTGCACAACAGCATTTGATGAGGTTAATTTAAAGTTTCACTGCAGTTCAGCTGAGCCTGTCGCAGCAGCCAGGTTTAACTTTGTGTTCACACAGCTGTGTTTTAAAAAGTTTAGATACTGATCAGTCCACAGTTTGACTAAATGTCTATAAACAGAGATGATTTAGTACTTAGCACTGTGGTATATTGGTATCTGGAGTATCTTCCTGTGAAACACAACACATGGAACCTCTGTCCCTCCTCTTGCCTCAGTGTGTGCAAATTTACTGACATACAAATGTTTAATTTTCTCTGTTTGTGTAGAATGGTGAGGCCAGGCTGAGCACTCCGATCATCATGTGTACCCGCTCCTACCCAGAATGCAATGGTTACAGTGAGGGTTGTGGTGCTGATGGGGAGTGTGACATGGACAGCAGCGCTGAAAACGCCAACAGCTCGGACTCTTTGGACCCAACACGTAAAGACAGGTCAGTCACAACAGTATGTGAGAGGATGTGAGCATTGATAATGTTTTCAGGAGCTTGATTTGAGTGTGGTGTTTGATTTTATGTGACAATTAAAGGTCCCTTATTGTAGAAAGTGACACAGGATTTGGTTTGTGAGTGTTTACCTGAAATCTGTTTTTATCTCGGACTTAAAAACAGCTCTTATTATGGCCGTGTGTGTGTGTGTGTGGACTGCAAACTTGCTGACTCTCAGTTAAGGGATGATATCCCCCTGCCTGGAGTCAGAGCTCTGAAAAAAAAAAAGTATAAGCTGCTTGATGGCTCTGTGTCCTTAGCTGCTGCCCAGGCAAGCTGTGTTTTGTATTGCTGTCTCAGCTGCTCGATCACTCACCTTCCTAATGTCCCCGAGAATCTCGGATTCTGCAGCAATACTCTTGATGTATACTGGCACTGTCCCGCTTCACCCTGAGGGTCCAGCAGCTGAGGAGAGTGACCAGAAAGCAAGCTGAATGCAGGGGCAGCGCTCTCCGCCACCCCTACAACGGACCTGGACTCTGCAACACCATGCACCCTGAGTCTGCCCAATGATCCAGGCCCAAGTCTCTGGTGTATAACTTCACACCAAGTCCAGCATTTTATTTGGAATTTGACCTGAGACGTGCGTCACTCAGAAAACTATCATCTAATCAGAATTGGCTGACCAACACAAAGTGCTTTGTTCTTGCTTGCAGAGAGAGGATATGTAAAACTATGCTGAGTTTTTGGTACTTGAAGCCATAAATCTCTCGTCTCATGGAAATCAAAACTTCAAATAAAACCCCAGAAAAGTGTAAAAGATGGGACCTTTAAAGCTCTTTGGACACTCAAGGTTCATTGTTCTTTACAGGCCCCTTTTCTAAAAACTGACTTTTTCAATTATCATTATTGTACTTCTAATGCAACACCAGCCAGCTTATTGGCTCAGCATCTGCGTCTGTCATCTCTGGGGAGGAGCAGTTTGAGGACTACGGTGAGGGGGAGGACGTAGATTTCATTCCCAGCAGCCCTTGCCCTGAAGATGACAACCGAACAAATGGCTTCTCAGACCTGGGATCCTCTCTTCCCTCTAGGTTGGTGGTCAAGCTTGATACATACACCCTAAATCACTTTGGTTTTCCCAGTAGGTCTTTTTAATGGCAGACATTTTGATTTGTCGTGGAGGAAAAAGCACAGGTTGTACTAATAATATGATGAGCTGTGTCCCTGTTCCTTTCTGCTTACTAAGTAAGAGTATGCCAGGTGCTTTCTCACTGACATCTGTTGATATTTTAGCACAGTTATATATTTCAGTAATATATATTGTTTTATTCTCTGTAATTGCAGCGCGGGGCAGACTCCTCAGAAGATGCGACAGCTGTACAACAGTGAGCTGCTGGACATCTACTGTTCTCAGTGCTGCAAGAAAGTGAATCTGCTCAATGACCTGGAGGCTCGACTTCGAAACCTGAAGGCCAACAGGTAGATCACACACTCGCACAAATACCACCCTCTTACTCATTCTTGCCACCAGACGCTGCACCCACACCTAAGGGGCAGCCTGAGCTGTTGCTATAACAACCATATCGCAGTTTTTGTGTCTGTGTACAGTAGCAGTGGTAGAACTAGCAGTAGGAAGAAGAGCAGAGGTAGTAGTTGTAGTAGTTCATACTTGTTGTGGTCAGATGTAGTAGTACGAACAGTAGGTGGACTGTTAGAAACAGATAATAAAAAGCTGTGTGTGTGACTCAGAGTGTCTCTCTTGTTTCAGCCCTAACAGAAAGATCTCCAGCACAGCGTTTGGACGGTGAGTGACCCGACCTTCCCACTAATGACCATTAAAATAGAAATGCTGCAGTGAATCTGCATTTGCATAGAAACGGGGGAACAGCTAATCACTTGTGACAGATCACAGTAACGGGCTCAGCACTTAGCAGTGTGATAAACAGAGCTCAGCTTTTTGAAGCTGACACATCCTGTCTATCATCATCTTGTTCAGTGGGTAATAACGTCCATGCCTTTGGTTTCCAACGTGTCTTCTCCTCCCTGCAGTCAGCTGTTCCAGGCCAACCACAGTGTGTTTGGGTCCAGTCAGGGCAGCAGCACAGAGGATCTGTTCACAGACAGCATAGACTCCTGTGACCTCGACATCACAGAGAAAGTACAGCCATGCACACAAATACCAACTTGCACATTATTGCACATTACACTTTGGATTTCAGTTGATTCCACTTGATTCCATCACACAGTTTCTATACAGTGTATTATTTAACAGGAATTGTTTCACATTTTCACTGTAGTGTTCAGCTGATGCTCAGTAGGATGTATCAATGAATAATTGACTTTACACTCAGCGTGTTATAACACAAATCTATTTGTTTTAACAGGCTTTTCTACACGTCACTTTTATATGAACCGGGTTCTTTGTTCTGTAGCAAAGGGAAAAAAAGTTAAAGTTACACTTCTTATTCAACATTTTGATTGGCGGCGGTCTCTGCTGTCGGCTCTTTTTGGCTCTGCATAAACTGATGACCTTGTCTTCTCAGCCTCTGAGGGGAAATACTGACATGTTATGTAAAACACATGTACTGTTGTATTTAAGTCAGCGGAGTAAAAGCAAGAGACTGACAGCAGACTCAGCCTCCACCTTGTGTATATTGTTGCAGACATAAGCAGAGAAGCACACTCTAAAATCTGAGCCCCCATCAGTGTGTGCATGTCTTGTAGGATGAGTTAAAAACCTGGTTTCCTCCCTCAGGTCAGTTATCTGGAGAAGAAGGTGACAGAGTTGGAAAGTGACAGTCTGGCCAACGGTGACATCAAGTCTAAATTCAAACAAGAAAACACACAACTAGTCCACAGGTAGGAGAACGCAGGCATACACACATACACACCCACTGAACCCTTTATTTATTTATGTATTTATATTTTGCTGGCTTAACAGTAAGTTTTTTCATATGTGGAATATTATTTTTTACACATGAAATGTCAATAAAATAACCATATTGTGCCTGTATTTGAATTCACACATTTCATTCTGACATTTCACTTGTGAACTTTCTGAAAATCCCATGTGACTATCCCATGTACATTTGTCAAATATGAAATGTCAGAAAACCATGTGCCAGTGTGTGAATTTATGTGAATTCACATGTGCTTGTTTCTATAAGGGTAACCATCACCCAGTTCCATCTTACATTATCTGAAGCCAGGTTCATTGCCAGTGCTTTTGTTTTCTCACTGTGTTTCTGTGTTTGCAACCCAGGGTTCATGAGCTGGAGGAGCAGGTGAAGGATGCAGAGACAAGAGCAGTTCAGAGTCTGGAGGAGGAAACCAAGAGGCACCGGGAAACTTATACCAAGATGGAGAGAGACAGAAACACAGAGATGGACCTGATGCGTAACAGGTAACCTCATCATTAATACAGCATGAGGTGAAACTTCCAACCCTGAAAGGTGTTTCTGACTCAAGGTGAAAAACAAAACACAAAAATAATTCATTGATTATTCCCATTTTCCACATAATTCACATTTTCAAGATTTAAACAGTCCAAACTGTACACTGCTGCCACAGCATGTAGAGCCGTGGCTATGGCAGCCGTGGCGCAACAAGTTAAGAGTGCGGCTTTGGGCTTGGGCTGGCCTGGGATCGGTGGGTCGTGGGTTCGAT
>JBBMJY010000010.1:18683280-18696516 GCA_037833715.1 Toxotes lorentzi
CATTTGCTTGGTGTGGGTAAAATGCAGAGAGTAATTTCCCCAGGAGGGATCAATAAAGTAATAGAAAAAAAAAAAATGTTCTGTTGCTGCTTGTATCCCTTGTGTTTGCATTTATCTGTCCATTGACCACCAGTAACTTATTCCTCAGGACCCAACAAAGGATTTGAGCTGGAAGAGCTGGAAGTTATCACCGCTACATCTGATTAACTGATATCATCGCTGCAACTGAGTTTTATACTATGGGAATGAAGACATTGTGGGATGTGAGGACATTTTGGCCCGTCCTCCCTCTCCTACACACCTTATAATGGTTTGTGTGTATGTGTTTGTGTGCGTATGTCTGTGTGTGTTTACACAGGGTACATCAGTTAGAAGAAGAAAATGGAGAGATGAAGTTAAACGTGTGCAGACTGAAGTCTCAGACAGAGAAACTGGACCAGGTGAGTGTGGCTCACTGCAAGAGTAATTCTCCTTTATTAGAATTTGGGTTTTATTTTTAATTTAAGTTTGAAGTTTACCAAAAAACACAGACCAAACACATCCATTAGATTAGATTAGATTAGATTCAACTTTATTGTCATTACACATGTACAAGGACAGGGTAACGAAGTGCAGTTTAGCATCTAACCAGAAGTGCAAAAGCATCAAGTGCAGGATATACAGTATCTACAGTCGAGATATATACAATAAACATGATATACAGATGAGTGTTCTATGGACAGAATGTACAGTTAAATGAACATACTATACAGATGCTTTATGCCTTTAAGTGTATGTACAGGTATGCAGGTAAGTTTGTAGTACTTTACAGATGAATTGTGCCACTAAATATATGTACACTATACAGAGAAAAAAAACTATGAACATAATTTGCAATGAGTGCGTTAATTGACAGAACAGGATGCTCTCAATCACAGACCGGTAGAAGTTCAAAAAGTGTGCTGCATTGGCCGGGAATCGAACCCGGGCCTCCCGCGTGGCAGGCGAGAATTCTACCACTGAACCACCAATGCTCACATTGGTGTGGGTGACATAGGACGTGAAGTGAAGGGAGAGGGAGTGGTGAATTTGCTTGTCAGCTTTGAACACTTGTTTTCTGCCCTATTTCCTCTGCAGGAGAAGCAGAGAATGACAGACAAGCTGGAGGACACAAGCCTGAGGTTGAAAGACGAGATGGACCTCTACAGGAAGATAATGGACAAGCTCTGGCATAACCGCCATGAGTTTCAGAAGGAGAAGGAGGCCATGCAGGAGGTAAGGCACTCTGGATAACAGATAACTCACACTGTCAAAGTTTAGGAGTTCGATTTAATCTATTCTTCTCCCTGCAGCTGATTGATGACCTGCGCCGGGAGCTGGACTATCTGCAGCTGTTTAAGCTGGAGATGGAGCATCCTGGGAAGGGCAAGGGCCTGTCGGAGTATAACGCCAAGACCAGGGAGATTGAAATGGAGCATGAAGTCAAGAGACTGAAACAGGTTCACACATGCAGCACACACACTCAGACTTTAACTTGTCTACATTTATTCCCGAGGGTTTGTCATACTGTACTGGCTGCTCATTGGCTCCTTCACAGAAACCATCAGTGCACATGAATTCATATTTTACAGGCTGCGAGTTTGTTGTGTCACAGATGATGCATTCAGTTACATTTTATTGTTACTATATGTCAATGGAAATTTGGGCAATTTGAAATAGAAACATTTTATATTCCACAAATTCACTTACAGGTGATAAAGGTTTGAAATCTGTCTGACATTTCCTTGCTTTCAGATTAGATTTTTTATTTCTGATAATGTACAGCACAGAGTGTGTTAGCCACACCTCAGCTACAGCTTAAAGGAAATGTTCTGTTTGCCTCCACAGGAGAACCATAAGCTGCGGGATCAGAACGACGACCTGAACGCTCAGATTCTGAGTCTGAGTTTGTATGAGGCTAAGAACCTGTTTGCCTGTCATACCAAGGCCCAGTGTCTGGCAGCCGAGATCGACAACGCATCCAGAGACGAGGTTAGTCTGCTGCTGGCGGATGAATGTGCTGTGGATTTCTGATATGATCGCCCTTCTAATGCACGTCTGTGTTTCTGTGTCTCTCAGCTGGTGGATGCTTTGAAGGAGCAGGAGGAGATCAACCTGCGTCTAAGGCAGTACATGGACAAAATCATTCTGGCCATTCTCGACCACAACCCCTCCATTCTGGAGATCAAGAGTTAAACACACACACATGCACACTAACCAAAATCTGATTCTAACCTGAACCCTAAAACAAGGTCTTAACCAGTCTCTACCTGTGGGTGGAGGTGACACAAGTCCCATTTAATGTGCATTCAAGTTAAAGTTCCCACCAGAAAATGAGAACATACACACTGTGGAGCAGTTTGCATCTGAGCCTCATGCTAGCACTAGCTTCATTTCCACAACTTGAATATTGTGGCTTTAAAATTTCAGTCCTGATTGATTTGGCAGCGTCTTTGGTTACCAGTGGGTCACAGTTAGTGCAGTTTAATACCACAGGTTATGTCAGAATACAGTAGAATAGCAGCTGGTTTAATAAAGAAGTCTGTCAATATTCAGCCTTTCCCCATAATGCCATGGGTGACTGCCCTTGATTTCATGCTGCATACTGTGTGAGCAGTTACTCCTTGTAAAATTTAAAAGTGATTTGCTTTAAAAAGGTAGAAGTTGTTTTGTAGAAGTCACAGCTTTAAGTTCGCTCTAACCTCTGTGACGCATACGCTACTTTTTCTGACTGCTTCACAATAAAAGCCGTCCCATGTTTCACCAGTTAAACACACTTAATGAGAAGCAGCAACAGTAGGAAATGTCCAGTTAGCATTAGCTGTAATATAATACAAGTGTGATACAGCATTAGAATGAACAGTGTCCTGTGAGGCTGAGATTAGTGAGATCAGATTACAAACAATAACCCTGGATCCAACACAGGAGTGGCAAACCCTGCCACTACCAATTACAATGGCTTTATATAGAGATAATTACCAAATGTAAATATAGAAAATGGCTATTAGGCCATGAATAGAATCAGAAACAGGCTGTGTGTCATGAAAATCATACGTTTTGTTGCTTTAAAGTGGGACCCAAATTATGAATGTCCTAAATGATTTTAATACTCACATCTGACACTGATAACCAGAAATGTAGTTACACAGGTGTACACACAGTCACACTGTTCACACACACACACAAATGTACTGTACTGTATGTCTACATCACCACAGCAGTAATGCTTCCTCTCCACCTACACTATGAGGAGTTTTGGGGGAAAAAAAAGTTTTTTAATGTTCACTTTAGTTCTTGTAGACAAAACAGTAACTGTTCAATACAGAATTCATTATAACTGGGCTGTCAGTCACTGGGATCCAGACTGAAACAGATGTCAGCTATAAGGAGCACAAGACATCAATCAATGAGTGGTGCAAAGGTCCATTCCAGTGTTTTGCATGTTTACTACAAACCATTTGCCAAAGCAGTCCATCCTGTAGAAGTTTGAATCTCTTGTTGCTGTCTTCCAGGCAGCCATGAGCCTCTTTCATTTCACTGTGGAATGAAAATCAGTTTGTAGACACTTGATATCCTTTGGAGTACAGTATTCATGTGAACATTATGTTTGTTTTATAACTGTCCGAATCATAACCGTGTTGGGAAATGCTGAGCTTATTTTTCAAACCAGTCTATAAATGTCAGTAAAGCTTCATGTTGGGTCATTTCATCTCAACTCGCCCAGAATTCAGAGCTTCTCCCAGTTTATATCCTGGATTTTCTGTATGTAATATGACAGCCAGTGAAAGGTACAATAAGTTAGTTCATTTCAAAAAGCTTATTAAATGTTGGTATGGAATGACCCTGCTGAATGGGAATAAATAGAAACTAGTGAAAGAATCAAAGGAGGAACACTTTAAGGAACAGTTTTTGAGCACTGCACTTATTAGCTTTCTAGAGTTACATGTGAAGACTGACTTTAATCTCATGTCTTTATGTTAAGTATGGAGTTGGGGTGAGTAGTAAAAATGTGTTTCATCTGACCCTGGCCCCACACCAGAGGATCAGGATCAGACTTTGGGGTCTGATTCAATGCCCAACTGACCGTGAATGATGATGAACATCACTTCAGTACTCCAGTACGTCCAGTACTTCTGAGCAGCATCTTTGCCTATAGAACAGAAGATGTTGAACTGTTTCTTTGAGAAAAATGGGACAAAACATTTGTGAAATGGCCAAACATTTGAAATGACACATTACGGTGACATACGCTCAAGTTCTGTGTTTTTAGCTGTGATCAGCTGATTGTGATTCTAACATGTTATTTAGGCTGTCGCAACACAAATGAATGTCAACATGATTAATATCTGCTGTCATTTTTGTCAGTATTCAAAATCAGTGTCAGTAACTATGTTACTGGGACAGTTCAGAGCAGCCTTTAACCAGTATGGGTTTTCTTAATGTAAGTATTTAAAGGTGCCAATAGCCAATGTTATGTGCCACATCTTAGCCTTTCATAGTTTACATGCGCTGAAAAGAATTTACCAGTAATGGTTGAAGGACATTATCATACAGCTGTGGATTACATTAATGGAAACAATGACAGTACGTTCTATTGTGTTCAGTTTTTCTGACGGTTGTGTTTGTGTCTAAATGTCAGCAGTGTGTCAGCTCTAGAGGAAATGAATTCTTTTATTGTTTTTCGGTCCATTCACAAATCACCTTAGAGAATTTTATAGTGGAGATTTTCACCACTATCAGCGCTGTGGAGCAACGTTTTTACGAGCGAGTCTCTCTTCAGTTTGTATCGCGCACACACACACACACACGCATTTGGTTTCACTGATTGACAGTTGGTGGCGGTATGCCGACAAACACAGGGAACAAAGGCAGCGAGGAAATGGCCTTCTAACAAGCAAACATGGATGTAAACAATGTAGGACTTAATATATCAAAAAGTCACTGAATGTAAATATAATTATTGTGTTGAAAATCTCCACAGGGTTTGTTAAGTTGTTCCTTCACTGTTTCTTAACCTATTAAAAAGACTGAAATGTGAGAAATCAGATTTTACTGTTGATTCGAATCATTTAGTTTTTGGAAAAATAGAAATATGTATTAAACTTTGCACCGTTCCTTGTTTAAAAAGCACCTACTGACTGGGAGTAAGCCGCTGACTTTAAAGGGAGAAACTCAGTTGATTCTTTAGTGTCACTGTGAACTGACATAAACCAGAGCGAACAACATTGTTCTGCCAGTTCTTTAAATTAGTCTCACTTCAGCTGAGTTAACTTAAATATTCATCTTGAATAATTTTCCACCTCTGGAGTGACCTAGATAAGTTCAGCGAACACCACCAACAGTGAGGAGAGCAGCTCTGAGCTGCTATAGAGAGCACTGTGTTCTGTAACAAATGAAACTAGTTCTGCTCACCAAGTGATTTTTTTCAGTGTTGATTTGCTTGTTCTTTTACAGGTTATTCTGCAGGTATTATTAAAGTAATCCAGCTATGATTTAGTCCATTGTTGCTGCTGTGAGTGATTTTTTTTTTTATCTTGACATTTTTATTTTTGACCGCAGTGTTTTGTGATACCATACATTGTAAATTGTACAGAATCCAGTTACTATTAATGTGCACATCATTCTGCTTATTAGAAAGTCTCTTTGAGGGATTTGACACAAAATAACAAACTATGTGTTGTAGATTATAATAATCAGAATATATAGAACACTTAAAGTGTCGTATTCAAAATATATTTACCTGGAATAATCATATTACACATGAGGAAAAATAATAGTCTGTCACAACTCACGTGTTCACTTAGATTTCTTTTACTTGTGTCCAGCACATTGAACTATAGGTGGCGCTGTTGTACAAACTAGATGTGTAAATAAAATTCATTTGGCATGATAAAGTTTGCCCTGATTGTTTGTTCTGTGTACAGTTGGATTCATTGCCCTGCTCTCTGTGACAGAGTTGGCAAAAGAAAAAAAAAAACTCAGTAAAAATGAAAGTGACCCAGATGAACTGATTCAGAAGTTCCTTCAGTTTATTAGGGACGTCTGTCTAATAAGTTGCTGCAACTAGTGTCTGTAGAGGACCCCTCTTCCACTCCTCATGCTTCCCTTCAAGTGTGGTGCACACAGAGATCCTCTATGCCAGGTTAGTAATCCAGCCTTGCTCTAATTCCAAGGAAAAGTGCAGCCAAGCCAGCCAGTCCCTCAGTGCAGCTCAGTACCGCACACTGTTTAACAGTATCGGTATGTCTCCTCAGTTTATTATAAGAGTTACTCCAAATATCAACTAAGGATTTTTATTTTGTTTTAAGCAAATGTGCCTCTTATACACATGAACAGACCTTTTTCAAAGCAGACATTTTTATTGATCATAGCAGATAAGAACAAATATAACTTTGATGATGGCTCAGAGGTGTGACATCCAGGTAGATGCTACAGCAAGGGAATGGCCACCATTTTCTGGGATGCAAAAGAGGAGGGCTCTTCCACCAGGACAACGCTCCGACCCATGACTCCACAGTGGTGATGGCTGCCACCCAGGAATGCAGATTTGAACTCGACCTGCAGCTGCACTGTTTGGAACCCTCAGGCTACAACCTCTTCACCAAGATGGAAAAGATGGTCTCTGTTTTCACCGTGATGATGACATCATGGCTGCTGTGGACCACAGTGCCAAGTCTCCCCTGGTCTCTCCTGCTGGATCCTGATCAATAGATACAAAAGTCTTATTAAAGTTTGAAAAGAACTGATGCTGCTCTGTCAGATTCAGAAAACTGAACTGTGTCCATTTTCATATAGCTCATTAAGCTCATAGTGCAATAATAATAAGAGAGAAAGGCGAATTAGCAGACGATGTCTTTACCGCAATCATGGAGGACACGTAAAATACAATTTGCAGTGCTGCACTGTAAAAATACTCCACCACAAGTAAAACTCCTGCACTAGAAATGTTTCTTAAGTAAAAGTATGCAAGTATTATTAGCAAACTGTACTTAAAGTTTTAAAAGTACTAATAATGAAGAGAAATGGTCCCAGTGAGCATTAACACAACAGTGATTGTTATTAATATTAATGGATGCAATAATGTATTAGTAGCAGTTCTCTGTTGTAGATGGTTGAGGTGAAGCTCATTTTAAATTCTGCATGTATTGATGGGTAATTTCATATATAACAATGCATCCTATCCAATAAGCTCATCGCATGTTTTGTATGTAAAATATTTCCACTGAAATGCAGTGGAATAGGCTGGAAAAGAGCATGAAATGAAAATGCTCAAGTAAAGTAAAATTAATTCAAAGTAAAATTTATTTACAGTATTAATATAAAAAAACACACCAGTCTGTTGTAAAAACTCTGGCCTGTGATCTAAACTTTGGGGCCTTTAAAAGGAAAGAAGACATTGATTGTGTGCGTGTGTGTGCTCTGACACTCCAGTCCAGCAGGGGGCAGTAACGCCCCGCGTGCTTCCATATGTCCGCCACCAAAATGCTCATTTCACAGAAGAAATTTTTTTCTTTTCGGAAGAAGACCCCGACAAAGCGGCCCTATTTCTTTTCAGCCAGAAAAAAGTCGAAGAATCCGAAAACCGACGATGTACGCCAGAACAAATACCGGCAGCACACACGGAGACTTTCAAGATAGAAACGGAGTAAATTATGTGACATCGACAGAGTCCTTCGCTCACTGCTCTCAATTGTTCTGGAAAAAGGATCCCAACGACTCCGGAGTAAGAAAGCCAGCTGCTACCACCGTTAGCTAGCGAGCCCACCTGACAAATAGCTGTATCAAACGGCTAATGGAGCAACATTGTACTAAATGGGGATTGAGCCAATTATCTCTTTTACACATGGTTGTGAGTTGAGTTTAGCAGCACCGGGTGATCTGATGCTGCAAGTTGTGTCTCAGAGCAGCCTCGTTCGCTTCCTGCAAACAGAGCCATCGTCATGCTGAGCGGTTCATGGCCTAGTTTGGCTCTTAGCTGCCGAGCTAAGTGGCTAGTAATTATGAGCGCCTGCACGCTGCATGTGTTACACCCCGTAGATAGTTTGGTGAAATTGCCATAGTAACTGTGTCGTTGCTGGGTTCAGAAAATACGTCTAGGTTTCGGAAAATGTGCATTAATGTAGTTAAACATTAGCGAGCTAATGCTAACATCAGACAACACTGGCTGCTTCAGCCAAAGCAAGTACGGTTAGCTAACACCGGAGCCCGTGCAAAACAAGGCAGCGCTGTAAAGCGGCGTTTTTCCTTGTGGTACAGCCGCGTTTGAATTTGTGCTTCGAGAGCTCAGCTCCAGTAATGGTGAACTGCCAGGGATTTATTTGAGCAGTGAAGGCAGGAGTGCATTCATGCGGCCTGCAATATTGTTAGCGAACAGCGCAAAGTAAACACGACCAGGCTGTCCCACAGGAAACGGTAGCGGAAGACGCCCCGCGGAGGACTTTGAAAGACCTCTTTGTGGTGCCAGACTGTGCGGTTCATTCATGGTCGCTCTCAGCCGACAGATTATCTGCACGGCGCACACAGACTCCCACACATTCATTTATATGTTTCAGCGTTTTTCTTCTACATTTGAACGAGGGCGACTTACTGGTTACTTCTATATTACATAGCCATCCGCTGTGACCCATGCAAGTCAAACTAGCTTTTTTCTGTTAACTCCACCGAGATGCTAAATTTAACCTGAACTCCCCACAGCGTAGTTGGCAACACTTTCCAGGTGTTACTCACCTGCTGTGATTTTCATTTTATATTTGTGTAACCAAACTGGACACACAGGGTAACACTTGGGCAGCATTTGTTGTATGCACAGTGTCTCCTGTCTCAGCCATGGAGCTGTGTATCTCCGTTGCTTGTATGTATAAAGGTGTATTTTCTGTGTATTCGTAGGGAAGTGGATTGGTGAACCAGTGACAAGCAGATTCTTTCTAGAGGGATGTTTTCTTTCCCTTTTATGTAAACATTTGTCAGCCAGCTTTTTAAAGCTGTAGTGCCATGCATAACATTTATTTTTACTGTGTCTTTGTAAATAGTTATTTTGCTGTTTCAATGCTCTGATGTCTGAACCACTTAATGGAGCTCAGTGAACTGCAACTTAGAAGTTTAAATTGATAACACATGTGGCATAAAGAACATAAACAATGCTGCTGCAGCTGCAGAAATGCTACAACTTGTTGATGCCAGCAGAAGTTTCTGAGCGACTCTAAAATCACACATCCTCACAGAAATTTCGACGCCTTCATTTATTTTAGTTGTGACATTGTGATTGCACAGTTCCGTTACTACAGGAGGCTGCACGTCTAATGTGCTAATTACCTGTGTGTCCGGCAGTTTTAAGTGATCCTGGAAAACTTGCATTGTTGTGCATTAATTGTTGTGTCCGTTTATTTGTTGGTCTGGATTTTCTGTCAGTCGTGTTTCTCAGTTTGTAGCACTTTTTTTCATGTGTTGGCAAAGTCACAAAGATGCTCACTTCTTTTTTGGTTTTGTTCTCTTGCGTTTGTTTTCTTAGGTTTTCATTGAGCTGTGTCAAGCAAACTTCAACAAAGAAGTGTATTTGCAAAAGACACAGTAAAATCATGGCACCGTGCCACTAAGAACTTATATGAGAGAGCGTATTCACCTGCAGACACGTCAGAGCTGGGCAGGGAGAAGCTTATGTTTGCACACTTGAGTCAGGGTGACATGGGATAGAGCTGTGCTCTCGGCCATTTTGTTGTGTAAACGTTTGTTCTCATTTCTGGTTTGGTTATTTTCAAATGTAATTTATTTAATCAACAGGGTCCATGTGTTTCACATGGTTCAAGTATGTACTTAGCACCCAATGAAGGGAGCTTTGCGAGCTACTGGTTAGTATATAGCTTTGAGTTAAGGCCATGTATGGATCTCACATATAGCAGTACCATTCAGGTTTTGTCAGTTGTGTTTACATTTCTACGGCTGAAATACACAGTGATAAAATAAAAGGATGACAGTAAGACAAATGGCTCACAGACCAGATATGGAGCAGCTTTTCTTCAAACCTTTACCAATAATTTTCTCCCAGCCTGGTTTTGAATTACGTGGCAGTGCGTTCTTTACAATAAGAGGCTGTGCTAACTAACACCAAGCCAAAGTTTGTGCGTTGAGCTTGACAGAACGATGTGTCCCTGTCGTTTATGGAACACGTTCTGATGACGTGCTTGGTTGTTTCAGTCATGTTGAACTCACATCACATTCAACAGATTTGCTTGATGAGAACAAGCATTTCTGTAAACTGCCTTCAGCAGTTGTTGTCCCTTGTTGTGTTGGAGAAAATATTATAAATGTCATTTCAGATCTAAAATCAAAAATATCAGTTGACAGAAAAAAATCAGTAATAAAAAATGCTGGTTGCATCTTTGCACAGACTCGTTGACATATGCATGTCATACTCAGCTTTGATGTGTTCCTCTCTTCTCTCGCAGCCGAGTTCGACCATCAGCTGGTGCGATCAGCTCCCTTCGTCCTCAGCAGCCCTCTCCACCTCCAGTCTCTCCTCAGCGTCTCTCTCCTCAGCATCACTGTCCAGCTCCGGTCTCTCCATGGAGTCCCAAGCACCAGCACCTGCGACAACAGCGTCAGACGACATGGAATCAGACGAGAGGCCGTACGTCTGTGACCTGTGCAGCTGCGCCTACAAGCACGCCAGCTCCCTGCTCAACCACAAGCTCACCCACAAGACTGGAGACTTCAGGTAGGCACTCAGCACTCTTTTAGATAGATGAGAAAGGATCTTCTGCCCTCCATGGTGTCTGCTGTTTACAGTTAATGTCGATAAAGATGTCAAAGTCATGTTGAGCAGGACGCTGAGCTCCTACCATCTCACTCATTGTGGATCACTGTGAATGGAGAGCATCAGTTAAATTCCTGAAACACTGAAATCCTTTTCCGTCTTTAACCTCCACACCGTTTTTAATCTCCAAAACTCAGGTGCGACTTTTGCAGCAAGCCCTACACCAACTACATGTCCCTGCGCAACCACATGCGAATCCACGGTCAGAAGCGTTACATGTGCGACTTGTGTGGGAAGGCCTTCCGTCTCGCCCGGTACCTCCGCAACCACCAGAGGATCCACGATGACGGGCCCAACCGCTTCGACTGTCCCTCCTGCTGCAAGAGCTACAGGACCATGCTGGAGCTGGCCCAGCACCGCTGCACCGCTGCGGCGTCTAACCAGGTGGGGGTGTGTGTGTGTGTGAGAAGCTGCTTTGAGAGCAGTGATTGATGAATGTTGGGCTTCGTTAGTATTTCTAATGGTCCCAAAACTGTGAGAGCTTTCATATTATTATTCCTGCACGAAATGTAACGGTATGTTTCATTTTAGGACGTGTTTTATTTGTTGTTTCATAAATGCTTCTTGAGTGCGATTGACAGCGTGATCCGATTTATGAACCACAGCTTCTAACAGAGGAGATGAGGAAAACCTTTGCTCAGTGCGCAGTGACCTGATCAGCTGTTTGACCTGTGCTCCTCTCTCCTTCTACTCATCTGCTTTTTATACACTGCTGTCGTCTCAATCTTCCATATTAACATCAGCACATGATTTATTAAGTCTGAAATTACACAAACCAGCAAAATCAAGGATCAAATCCCAGCCTGTTAACATCTTACTGTGTGTGTAGTGTATTTGGTGGAAGATGACAGATTTCTAATGGCAGTGAAAATCTTGAAGATCGCCTCACAACCTTTTGGTTTCTTGTTTTTTTTTTTGGAGCTATTTTCAGTGGCGGATAAATATACAATAAAAAAAAAGGTTTCACATGGTGGTCTTCAGCTGGCGTATATAGCAACGATTAGATACACTATCAACACCTTTGTCCTTCCCCAGTTGTGAATATCCGATTCCCTCTGCCCTGCAGTCACTGTAGGCCTGAGCACTGTGTCACCAGGAGCCGGCCCCCTGCCAGCAAGGAACTTCAGCAGGAGGGCATAGTATCTGCCCCAGTTCTGCCTCCCTTTATGAAATCACCCTGACATGCCAGCAGGTGTCGCTAGTGCAAATGAACCGCAGGCCCATTGAGATTTTGAGATTTTTTTTAATACAGTGCCATTTTTAGTCTGAATGCTCCTTAAAGTTGTTACGCCACTTCTTTTCCCACTATCAGTCTGTTACAGCTCTCCCTTAGCCATTTAATGACTGCGATCTGCTCATTTAGATCATCAGAAAGGCTTAAAATGACAATGACAGATGTTTCTTGGGAAACTAACAGCATAATCCCATGTGTCCTCATTGGACTCACGGTGTCCTCACACGGCATTGTGAGTCCAAACCGCTGTCAGTGTCGTTCTCCAGCACTGCACTAGAAGACTCTGCTGTCTCATTGAGCGGCACACCATGTGTCTCCAGCAGCGACACGGTAGGAGGTCGGAGGTGGTGTGTGTCAGCGTGTAGGAGGCAGAAAGCTCGTGCTGTGCAGCGACTTCTTGAGTGCTAGCTGCAGCGTTTTAAACTTTAATGTTCAGGTTTAATATTAGACTGCTCTGATCCTGCAGCTCTCTGCTCTCCCACTCTGCTGTTGCTGCTTGACACTAGTGCTCAGGTGTGTAAGGTCATGTCAGGTCTGACCGACCAACGACCGATCAAACTCACATTGATTTGAAATACTGTGCGCTTTTGAAATGACCTAAAAGTTAAACTTACAGTTTGAACTCTACATCCAAAAAGCTCCAGCATTAACATCACTGATGTAACACTGTAATAGAGCAGTTACTGTGTGGGCCTGTGTGTGTGTGTGATGGTGTGATGGTGTTAGTGTGTATGGGAACGTGGCAGTGTGTTGTAAGCTAACACCTTGCCTCAGCCAGTTTGATGAGACTTTGCTGTGGCAGGTATGATGGTCTGAGTGTGTGTGCAGTGTTTCCCTCAGGTGTGAGGGTCACCTGAGGGAGTGAGGTGGTGTAAATGTAAATGTAACCCTCCTCATATGAAGAACAGCTGGACTATTTAAAAAGCTTAAAGGACCCCACAAGCTAAATACAGTGTTGTAATGTGAGCTCCAAGTAAGATTCTGTGCAGCTGCGGGTTACACTGACTTCATCTAACTGACTGAACCACTTGCTTTAATGTTGCTCTATATACAGTGTTGTTTAGAATCAATCTCCACGTGTTGTTAAAGGGTCAGTTAGTGTCATGTAAAGTTAGGGGCTTTACAAGGGAGAGGTACATGTGTATATGTTTATGTGTGTGTGTGTGTGTGTGTG
>JBBMJY010000010.1:18704751-18725109 GCA_037833715.1 Toxotes lorentzi
TAGAAACACACAGTCCTACTTCCTGCAGCACAGTATTGTCCTGATAAAGCATCAGAGGCTGTAGTAACAGTTTGTTCTCACTCTGCCTTCATCAATAAAAGAACTTTACATAGATTCATATATTAATTTGTTGGTTTTTGGTGACCTAAACTTTTTTAAATTGATTAATTAAATGTATTTAATCTCAGTTTACTTGTGTTCAGTTCTTTGCTGCTTGGACTTCAATACAAACTGGATAAAATGGGGGCTGTTCTAAACCTTTTGAGCAGCAGTGTGCATGATGGTCAGCAGAACAAAGGTCCCAGACCTCCAGGGGTCCCTGAAAGCCTCAGACCTGCAGTGTGTCAGTTAGCTGTAAACAGTTTGATTGTGTAATATATCAATGTGCAACATTTTAGTAAAGTACAACATCAGCTGAGTGATCAACAATCCTGGGGCAGAATCCAGTTTGAAGACCTTTATTATTTGAGCTCACATGGTTCATCTTCCTGACTGAGTCTGTTCTACATGAGGTTACCAAACAGAAACCACGGCTCGGGTCATAATGTTCAGGCGTGGGATGCTGGTCGGTGCGTGGGTCTGTGGCTGTGGAGTCCTCCACAGTCTGAGCAGCACTCAGCCCCGTGATGTGTTGTTGGTCTCTGACTTTAGTTTGACAAATATACATATAAATAATACAAATAAAATTCTAATAATAAAACGCTGAATAGTATTAAGTGTATGGGAACGTTTAAAACCCAGACTGCTGTGATTGAATGTTACAGAACAGTTTGTTCTTATTCTTAATAAATGTCACGTGGTTTCGTTTCCTGTGTTCACCCTAAAGTCAGCAGGTGAGCTCCCTTTAACCCCACTGTCATCAGTTCGCTGCGTTTCATCAAACCGTGTGCACGCGTCGGGAGCGCGTATCATAATTCAACTTTTAGCCAAAGAAATGAATGAACCGACCCGCGCGCTCTTCTCGGCCCGATTAAAGACAGCGACGTGATTCACCGCGCGAGACCCCGGCGCGGATCACGGTGAATTAATATCCACTAACCGGCGGTCGGAGCGTTGGTTCCGTGTCGACGCTGGTTACCGATAAAAAATCGTTTGGCTTTTCGATGGTCAGGCTCGTCTCTGTCGGCTGAGGGCCTCGGTGGATCCGGCCCCGGAGTCAGAGCGGCTCAAAAACAAAAAACAAAACAAAAAACGGCCTTGGCAGTAAACCTGTGCGTGATCTCTGAGGGCTAATAAAGTGCACGGTGAGCACGTTAATTAGTAACAGCTGTGTCACCGGACATGTCAACCGGAAATGTTATTTTTGTCAAACCAAGATTAGGCCACGATTCACCGCTCAGCAGAGCCCATGAATTAAATCTGTGGATTATTAGTGATGAATTTTTTTTTTTTTGGTTTTTATCTTATTTATTTTCATAACGTAATATTAACGAGAGAGATGGCAGCCGAGGAGGAGCGTTTAATAATTTCAAAAGGTCGGTCATGAGAGAGTTTTACGAGTTAAAGATAAATATAAATTACTTCTCAAGACATTTGAAACAAAAACAAAAAGTTTATATTTAGTTACGACGTTATGGTCGTGTTTCTCTGTGCGGGTGTTTCAGACAGCGGTGCCTCAGCAGGCCTCTCCCGGCTGAAGGCCCCGCTTCCCCTCCCGTACTGAGCCGCAGGCCCGGGTGTAGTGGCCTGTTCCGGCCGCTTGGTGGCGGTAGTGGCTCAGACAGCAGCAGAGAAGGAGCGCTGAGCTCAGGTTACTGTGGGCTGCTGAGAGGTAAGATTTAAACAATTAACTCCTATTAATAAACTATAAGTGCTGATAGAAACTGTTATACGTTATTAAATATCCAGCTCATTTGTCTGAGGAACTGAAAGGACAGATGCGACGGTTACTGCTCATTGTGTCTTTAGGAAAAGTGTTTCAGGTTTGTTCCTCTTCCATTTCAACTTGTTCCTCTCCAGGATGTTTTCTTTCTTTCTTTTTCCTCTCCCTTCCTCCTCTCTGTCGTCTGTTAGACGCTGTTCTTCGTCCGTCCTATGGAAACCTAACGTTTTAAAACAATTTCCAGAAAACTTCAGAAAGAAGAAAACACATTTCATTTCTGCAAACAAATCAAACTCTTTTCATAGTTTGTTTATTAATGGAATTATTCTCAATCTGCTGTTGTCACAGTTAAAAACCGGTCCTGTTTGATTTCGAGCTTAAATTTAAAAGGTCATTTCAAGCAAACAGAAATGAAATATTTAAATATTTTTCCCGTCATGGTGCAGTTTGTTGTGTTTCTCCTCAGACCACAGCTCCTTCCCCGCCCCGCGCTCCATTTTGTGAGCTCTGTGAGAGCAGCCGTCCTCTCGGTGTCCGCCACGTGAGGGACGTGGGACCGCACTATTCTGACGGAGCTCGTGCTCGGTGAGTCCGATTCACAAACAGTTAAACTGCCTGCTATGCTTTTTTTTTTTTTTTAATTCGTTCATCCAATCCTAACCGATCGTGATGAAAACAGCCTTTTTTTCCTCTCTTTTTTTCCCCTCTTTTTTTCTCCTCTCTTTTTTTTTCCATCCAGGCTGCGCGAGGGGACTCCAGATCTGCGCTGGACTCAAAATGTGGAAACCAACATGAGAAACGGAGCCAGAGAGAAAGCAGTACATGATGGTGGGAGCAGGTCTCCTCTGCTTCTTAGAGCCTGGTTTATATTTCACTGAGTGGAAGCAGTCAGTTCAATTTGTCTCCTTGTGTTCTCCTTCAATAGACAATTTATTCACTGTCAAAAAACAACATTACTATTATTATTATTGTTATTATTATTATTTTCCTTTCAATTCAGTTGTTTTTGTCATTTCACAATAGCCCATGTGTGTTTTTCATTTAAAAAAAATCTGCTTTGATAGATTTAATTTAATACATGTAGCTTATCTGTTATTCTAAACTGTTTACTTGTGAAGAAATTAGTCTGGCTTGTGTCCGACTTATTTTTTACATATAAATATTGTTGTTTTTGTTCTTTAGTTTTGTGGAAAACGTCTCAATAAAATGTCCTTACTTAAAAAGTCATATTTACTCCTGAGTTGATTTGTTTTTGTGTTGTACATTTGGGCTGATTGTGTTGAGAACATGGTAACAAAATGGTGTTGTTTATTTTCCGTTGCAGAATTGTGTTTGTTTTCGGGGTCACAGCTGAAATGTTGGAGCCCTGACTGAACAAAAAAAAAAAGGCCCTGAGCTCCAGATGAAGCCTCCTCAGCAGCCAGACCTGTGCTCTGCAGTCAGCCTCAGACACATGTTCACATGACTTCTTCATGTGTAAAGTGAGGCTGCTTCTCTCTCAGTGGCAGAGAGCACATCCTGTTTCTGTGATATCGCCGCAGGAAGTGAAACCTGCTTGCCATAAGGTAATCGTTTTCTTTTATAATTAAAAGTTCACAGTTTGACTTCAGTGAAATGGTCTGAAGCTGTCACTGACAGGCAGGTGATTAACCACTCGAGCTAAAATGTTTCCAGATTTCACCCTAAAATTCTCCAAAGCAGCTTCTGCATTTACTACTCTGCACCTTCCAATTGGTTTTCTGCTTTTGTTATTTCAGGAGAAATATTTGTCTTTTTTGCAAAGTTTCATCAGATGGAAATGTTTCTGCAGTTCAGCTGGCATCTTTGGAAACACGAGTGTGGAATTTAAACCAAACTGAACTAAACCCTCTGCTTTTAGTGACAGACCCAGTGTGTTAGATCCTCCAAATGAGGAGCGTAGTCTCAACTGTAATGATTTAAAATCACAGAGGAAACGGCGTATGATTAAATTGTGTGTGTTCTAATTTAGTGGAGGACTACAAGTGACAGAAATGGGCCTGTGAAGTCAAATCTTTGAGAAGAAAAGACATTTTCAAGGCCATTTTATCCAAAACATTTAGAATTCCAGCTCACATGAATCCCAGTTTAAAATAGCCTAACTCCAGTTAATTCAATGGAAATGAAAAAAAGAAAAAGAAACGCAGAAAGGCCCCATTTTCTTAACACTAATATTAAATTGTTTTTCTGTGAAATTGTTAGTATAAAAGTTCATTTCTGGAAATGACAGAATTAACCCAGCTCAGGGTTCACTCACCAGCTTCATCTGGAGCTTTCAGCTGCATGAAAAATAAGACTCTAAAACAGTTTTTTAACTGTCTGTGCTCACCTTAAATCTCTGCTGAACCTGTTTAGGTGCAAACTGAGTTTATAACATCACAACAGGTCTGGAAGCCTGGAGGTGTGGAAACCTGTGAACGGACTTTTCACTGAAGTAGGAAACCTCTCGTGTTCGGCAGTTAAACTTTTTAATAATGAAAAATTTAAACAGGCTAATTTAACATTTGTTCTGGAAAAAAAAAAACCCAAAAAACAAAAACAGTTCAAATATATATAATATATAAAACATGTCTGGAATGAAAACAAATACAGGACGATCAGTTCACAGAAATGATTTGATGCGGAGCAAATTTCCTGCTCTTCATTTCAAAATGAGTAACTTTGTGCTCTTGATTCCAGGATTCTCAAGGAGCGTCAGGTGTGTTGATTCAATAATCTGGATAACACAGGAAAAATGTTTTAAAAAGAAAAATCAAATCATTTATCATGTTTCCGTTAAAAAGTGACGTTAACCCTGAACTTCTCCTTCTTATCTTCACACTTTGTAAATGATGTCAGTGTGCAGACATTAAAAATAATATATATCCTCCATACTTCAGTGTCCCTCTGATCTGTGTGCGACGTCTGCCGTCATCCTGGTTGATTTGGTTACATCTGCTGAAACTAAACGAATCTGATGAATTTAATGGACGAGTTTCCAAACTTCCCAGTTTGATTCCCAGTAGAACAGAAGGAGGAGGAGACTGGGAGTTTGGTTAATCATCACTAAAATAACTAAACTAAACTTAGATGAAAAGTCATTTGCTGTTGCTGTTTGCTATTTCACCCTGTTGAAAATATTTGAATTTGAGCAGAGAGAGTGTTTTTGAATGAGTTGATGCTTCTTTCACACAGTGTTCTCTCGACAGACTTCATCAGAAATCATCTCTCTGTTGATGAAATGATTCCTTCTAAATCACGCTGTTTCAGTGAATGTTTCTGATTTTAGATATTTCACATGTTTTATTCAGATATGTGACAATGAATACATTTCTTTTTTTTTGATGGTGAAGATGGAAAAAAACTGACTATTTGAAACCTAAACATCAGATTTGAATATTTTCCACATCTGTTCCATCATAGTTCATTTCAGGTGGAACACTGTTTGGACTGATGTGTTTGACCACGTCTCATGCTGACGTTCTCTAATAAACTGAGATGTGTATTAAGTATTATTTTAAAGTTCATTTTTGATTTTGAAATGAACAGTCTCACCTCTAAGGTCCCTTTAGCCGTTCTGGAGCTTTTGATCATATCACATGATCTTCATTAGCAGATGCCCACCTGTCATTAAAACAGACATGTTCAAATCTCCATAATCTCTGAGCACGGTAGTTACTTTTGTCTCCATCTGCTTATGAAGAGTGTGTCATATTAACAGAAGCTTGAGGTGAGATTATTAAATTCACCATACAAAGCTAAGAATTAACTTTCATGAAATTCTGTTCTGTATTTTGGTAAATTGTTGCTTTTAAATGTATCGATAATGAGATCAAATGTGTTTTAAACGGATTTTAATTAAACAGATGATTCAAAACATTTTTCTGAATTGTAAAGAAACAGAAGACATCCGTGAGGATACAGTGGATGATAGCAGGTGGCAATGAAACTCACTCACTGATTCCTATTGGCTCATATCTGGTGAGCTTTCACTTCAAGGAAGAAATATCAACGAGCATATGCACCGGACACTTACACACCCATTATACACACACTCACACAAATACAAATAATTACCTTAGCAAACGCTGTATGTAAAGTAACTTTCCTACATTTACATTTTCAGCCCCGTCTTCAGCCTGTTGGTCGACCAGCAGGTCAAACAAGTTAATTTTCTAGACTAGAAACACTACAAGCAGCCAACAACAAGGAAGCCTGAGGTCATATTATAGAGGAATGTCAGGGGGAAGAAATAATGGGGAGAAATGGTAAAATGGACAGAAACAACATGCAGACACTAACAATCTGTCTCTGCACACTGATGGTGGATCTCATTAGTCCAGCAGCAGACATCCTGTTCCTCTTCGCGTTGCAGCAAATATGCATGGAAAGCGTTTGAATACATGCAATCAACACAGCTGAACTGCAGACAGGAAGAACATTCACACATGACTGACATGCAGGTTGCTCTCTGTTAACATCTGACACTGCATGAAAAGAGGATCTGAGGAGAAAAGACAGCAGAGAGTTCAGCAAACGATGAAATGGTTCCTCTGGGGAGAAAACGGATGAATGTGTCTTGGGTTTGGATGTTGAAATGAAACCATTACTTGTAATCAGCTTGATTCACGTTACACTTCATTAAAGCAATGACATTTAGATGATCGAAAAAAAATACAGATGTGGACCATAGAAACAGGGTTTGCACTCAGGTGTGTGAAATACAATATTTTGCTCTGGACATTAAAAATCAAAGATGCCAGTGTAAGAGCAGATCTCTGAGATGTGAGTCGTGAACCTCAAAATAAATGACGTGTGGAAAATATGTTCAACTATTTTCTCGTTCAGTTCTGGACTCACGATGCCTGGATCTCATTACTCGGATTTGAACGAGGGTTTTTTTTTCTCTCTAAGTGACTTTTTCAGCCTGAGCAGCCTCATCATTACAGCACAGGCCATTTAATGAGGACTGTTCCTCTCAGTCTGTTTGTTTCTGTGGGAAGGCATTGACGTTACACAAGATGTTTTTACCTGCAGGTTCTGGAAGGGGAACGCTGTGCCTAGAAATGCCACAGAGAGAAAATCAGAATTGATATTTGTCATGGTAGTTAAAGCGTTACGAAACTCTTCGAGCCTTTAAAAATGTCATTGTGCAGCTTCTTGATGATAATCAAGGCTCTTTTTGGATCTTTTTCATGGTGAGTTTTAAAAAATCCTTCAATCAGTCCTTACTTTTTCCCCTGAGAGAGAGAGAGAGAGAGAGAGAGAGAGAGAGAGGAGACTGGCTTTAATTTGACCTGCAGATCCTTCATTGAACATCAGTCAGTCACAATCTGACATCTCACCTCTATAAACAGTGTTTCTTCTGCAAAAATGACAAATACAGTATTCTTGCTTTTTGTCTTTTCTGTCATCATACCAAAAAAAAAATCCTCCATCCATCTACAGGCGTCTGTGACTTCTGATCCTTACACCTTTCTCGTTTATTGCTCTTCTTAAAATTCAAGGATAAGGCTGCTGTTATTCAACGATTTACTTATTGTCAACAAGTCCCATGAAAATACCAAAAACAACAACATGTCAGTTTGACTCTCAGTACTTCCAGACTTCACTAAGATGTCTGTGCCTCTCAGCTCCAAGTCCACTGATTCGTACTCAAAACAAATCTTTGTAAACACCTCGTAAATATATGGCAATCCTCTACAGCAGCTGGTCATTATTTGTTTTTTTAAAGAAACAGGAGGAAATAGTATATTTGTTGGGGGACTATTTTCAGCAGCGGATTAATCCACATTTGATGTTCTGGTGAGTATTTGGGGCAGCAGGACAGTGTGTGTGTGTGTCTGCAGAGTCAAAAATAAACCACAATCTCTGTGTTCATGGTAATGAAGGGACATGTGCGATGATGTGGCTCACTGATGTAGTTTTAATAGTTTTTGGACAACGATGGATTTCACACACACACACACACACACACACACACACACACACACACACACACACACACACACACACACACAAGTAGTACTTGTTAGTAGGATTCATTCATAACTAGTTTGGGTCTTTTCATTGGATTTCTTGACAATAAGAAAAATACAGAACATTACCAGGCTTTTATTTGTAAAGGCAAATGGTAAAATTACTGCCAGATTCCTCTTCAACTTCAGAGACAGATCTAACTCTTCTTTAGCTTTTCACAATAAAATGCGATTCCTCTAATCTTTCAGTGTGTAAGCTTACATCACATTTTCCTGAGGGCTCAGCACTGTGACAAATAAACATGTGATTGAATTATGCTGTTTAACGTGCACTCAGGATTCTGTCAGGATGGGAAATGACCATCAGCAACATAAAAATACCAGCCATTCCTCAGTCAGGTAAACAGCCAATATTTGGAGTTTGATAAGGTCTTTAACATATAGCAGCGAGTGTCTTCACTCTCACTGTTTATTTTCAGCTTGCACTGCTGTTCACTGACACAGACACTAGTCAAATCTCTGTGCACTCCTCTGTATTGCTGTATTAAAAGTAGTCGTATAATGTTTGACCTTTAAGTTGACAGTGTTAATCGTTTTTGACGGCATTTTGTTGAGGCCATTCTGTTTCTCAGCATCATCACATAAAGTTAGACTGAAGCAGTGGTAGACAATGACAAGT
Organism: Toxotes lorentzi; assembly: GCA_037833715.1. Lineage (NCBI taxonomy): Eukaryota > Metazoa > Chordata > Actinopteri > Toxotidae > Toxotes > Toxotes lorentzi. Next base: position 18,713,228 of record JBBMJY010000010.1, read on the forward strand.
ACTGTACTTGTACTTTGCTTAAATATTTCCATCATACTTCTGCTCCACTACATGTCAGAGGAAAATGCTGAACTCTTGAGACTGTCCTTCCCTAAAATACAAGCCTATTGGGTGATAGGCTGTTTGAGTTTATGCAAGTAGTGACCCATAACCCCTAGGGTTGTGCGAGACATTATCCATCTTTACGTTCAGATCACAAAGCCCTCTAGTGGTCATATTAATTATGATGAGGAGGAAGTCAGGTGACGGTGTAACATAGCAACAAAGTTTGTGTTGAGAGGAGGTTGAGTGGACTGATGGGTTAACGAAACACTGGACTTTTACACGGGCCTGTCTCCAGCCAATAGTCGACTTTATTTCTTTTAACCAAGACCTCGATCGATCGATAACGTCAGCCACGCGTTTGTTATTGTAACCGTGGCGACGAAAGGTCCTCTAACCTTCACAAAGTACGTCTTTCTGTCTTTTCCCTAAAGATAATGAAGTTGTTTTTGTGCCCAAAACTAACCAAACTTTTACCCTAACATTGTCACATCATAAACATTATTTATTTTTCAACAGGGATTATTATCTGTAGTATTTCTCCTGCTGCTGTTGGGGGTGCTGTTTCAGGAAATGCTCCTGTGGCTGGTATCAGAGGGAGGGGACAAACAACATGAATGGATTAGTGTGGAGAACTTGTTGGTCCTTTTAACTCCACTATGGTTATTTGAACTTTAGTTTCTTTGCAGATTCACATTATTTATATGAAATATAATCAATAATAATGAAAGAAAATCATATTATCATTATTATGGGCGAGCTAAAGTAAGACTTTGTTGATCCTGGTTGATACTCAAAAGCTACTCAGCAGGATATAAAGTAATTAAATTTAGACCCACCTTAAGTGGCAACATGAACGCCATTTATGGATCAATAATTATAATCCATTCATATAATGTGCACAATTCTGAAATGGGCCGTTCTGTATCGCCAGTACTTTTACCTCTGGCACTTCAAATATATTTTGATGTTAGTACTTCTGAAGTTTTACCTCAGTAAAATTCAGAATGCAGGACTTTTCCCTGTAACTGAGTATTAATATCATTTCTTCTACCACACACAGAAATGCATTGTTGCCTCTTCACACAGCACTTTAAAGAGACAACAAAGTGATACCAAGAATCAGAATGTTGTACAACACTTAGTGATCTGACGTTACAAGTGAGGAAGACGAAGGACAAAAAAAAAAAAAAAAAAAAAAGACATAGCAAAAGAAAAGCTGAACATTACCCCCTTTGCATTTCCTGAGGCGGTTTGTCTCCTCCTTCTGCATTCCCGCCCAATTCACCCTGTTTCTCCACAGCCTTTGACCTCCGCCTATCCACCCCTCCCCCAACACACACACACAGACACACACACACACAGAAGGGAAGACTGTTGACAGGGTCTCGTGATGCCATTGATGGCAGTGTTTAGGAAGCGAATGAGCTGAAAAAAATAAACTCATTTCCTGATTTTTCTTCCACCAAGGTGTGTAGAGGAGGACTTTATGAGCAGTCCTCATTTACATAAGGACTGTGCTTGAGTATAAATTTGAGGTACTTGTACTTTACTTTACTATTTTATTCTGCTTCATACTTTAATTTACTCTGCATTTACCTGGCAACTTTAATAACTAGTTGTTTTACAGATTACGTTTTCCCAGTAAAGACAGAGTATGAGTTTAAAGACTATGATGCACTGTTATAGATTAAACTAACCAACACTGTATAAACTACATCATTAAGCCACAACATTAAAACTTCTAACTGGTTTGTTAACTAAGTATGTATAAAAGAAATTGAATATCTGGGTTTCGGACTGTTGGTTGGACAAAACATCAGGCATCTGATCACATCACGTTGGGCTCTATGAAACTGTGACAGACATTTTCCTGATGATGTAGAGAATAAATCATTTGTAGGTAAACCAGTTATGACAATAATCTTTAGCAGAAACTCTTAAATAAATAAATACATCAGCTACACCTCCAGGAGCTACAACCTTCATAATAAGACACACTAAGCTGCCACATATTAGTGAAGCCAAAAACTAAAACAAAACTTAACATTAGTCGTGATTATTTTAAGCCATCAAGCCATGACACTCTTAGGCCTGATGCACCTGTTGTAATTTGGATTTCCTGACCCCAATGTCAAACCACACCAACTGAGAAATACAGGCTCCAATGGTATTCTGGAGCTGCCAGGTGTTCACCGGATCCAGACAGAGGATCATATATAACACACAAATAGTAAAGGGAAGAGTAAGAAAAGACAGCAGACTGGTTTTATTAGGAGAGGTACTTTTGTTGGGGGTTGAAGGGTTGAATTTAATAAGGAGAAAGGAATTCCCTGATACCAACAGAGGAATAGGAGACGAAACATATTTTTCCTGATATCAGGATGAAAAACGGAAGTGCCATAAGCTTGACTTGTGACTTGTGCTATTTGACTTCCTCAAATCTTACTGGCCTTAACAAATAAAGGCATGGGTGTCCAGCAGCAGTCTCTGAATTCACACTCTGACTTCTTAGAGGTCTGGTCAGGTTTCAGGTGACTAGAGCAAAGAGTGGTCATGGGAGGTTAAGGGTGTTTTGCAAAAGGAAGAAAAAATAAATTTTATTTACCACTGAGAGGCTGATTGGATCAATTTGATTTGTTTGTGAAAGGTAAAAAAAAAGGGAATTCAAAGAAACAAAATGGCTCTATTATACATAATGTATATACACAAACTGTGGATCAGAACAAAAAAATATATACATATAGACAATTTCAACATTATGTGACTCAAGTGCAAATGTGTGGTTTTCATAGGATATAAAAACACTGAGAATATGTTAGCTCAGATAAATGGCTAGTTATACAGTAGAATCCCTGTTTTTAGTTTGGAGTCTTGATCTCGGTCAACATTTCAATGGAGCAGATGTAATCTTTTTTCTTTGATACCACTTTGGAGGAAGGTCACTCACACTCTCTTCATTCAGAAGCCTCAAAATATGTTGCCATTGTCTGTGGTTATTTGACCCCTGGAAACCCTAGCCTGTGACCCCGGCAGCTCCCCTGTGACCAGTATGTGTGTGTGTTTCAAAGAAAAAAAAAAGGAAAGGGGGTTTGGGGAGCCATCTCAGGACAAAGAAAAAAAAGGGGAAAACTTCACTTGCATGTTCTCAAAGAGCTGGTGTAGAAGACGTGGGAAGAAAGGGTGGAAAGGGTAAAATGAATCTGCAGCCACTTCAGAGCAATGAAAAGAGAATCAAAACTCACTCTGGCTTAAAAGGGAGTTTTTAGGTGACCGTATTATGGCTTTACTATTAAATGCTCACACTATATTGAATGGTCTTGAAGCGATGTGATTAGTGCATAAGAACAGTGTTCCTCTGTGTTCTTATTCACACAGCACCTCAAGCTGTTTAATCCAATTAAGATATTGCTGTGGCTGAGACTGTCATGTTTATGGTGTTAATGTTGGACATGGTGATTAGATTAATTTAAGAAGAATATGTGGTATGGTCAAACGTTCACTCTGTCCCCTGAATGTATTCTACTCTACCATAAACAGGCTCTATCCATGTGGTTCGAGGACTGATATAATAAAAATAACAATGGGCTACAACAGATACATTTTATCATATGTCGAAATTATCATTAAGAAACGTATGTGCTTAAACAAACGGACCACTTTGCAAAATAGATACTGGCTGCATTGTAACATGAGCTTTATTGACAGACTGATATCTAATGCGTTTACAACCAAATACGGACAGAAAAGAGGATTTCTTCCTAAATGCTTTTGAAAACATTACTAATGTTTTTGACAATAAAATGCCCTCGTTTGTAAGTGTCAACCATGCTGAGGCAACAGTTACTGTACAACCCCTTCGAGGATTTGGATCCATTTTGTGTTTAGGAGCCATTTTCTAACACAGCGAGCGCACACGTTGCTTGCGGGGCCTGCACAATGCGCCTGGTCTCAACCTAAAGAGCCTCTCTCATGGAGGAAAGAGTCTTTTAAAACTCGACTCCACACTTGCGAAGTGTGGAGCAAAACCGTAGAGTGCGAGATATGCACACAGTCAACGCGCAGAGCGGCAACGTGAACCACGTCCAAACTGTGTGAGTGTGTGAGTGTGTGTGGGGTGGGGGGAGAGGCAGGCCTGTGCACCAGGCACTGCCTCCATTTTGAGAAACCTTCGTCCACGCAGAGGGGCGCGCGGTGTGTGTGGTGCTGTAGCCCAGCGACTGCGCCACACTGTTATTTCCTCTGCGCCCCACACTGACAAATGGCCTCTGATAAAACGGCTTAGACAGAAGCTAACACGCCCGCACGGGCGCACTGCTGAAGTTGTATTTTAACTCTGGGTATCGCCCACTTGAAGCCATGACCTTAGTGGGCAAGTGTTACCACAGTCATTTAAAAAAAATAAAAATAAAAGCAGAGGGGCGGTGCAGTTTTAACGCGAAGTGTGAGCTACAGATATCCCCGCCCGCCTTGCTACAACAGCCTGAAATGTGTGGTTCCGCCATATCTGACTCATTGTTTCAAACGGGGTTCCGGGCGTAGACAACAATGTACCAAAGTTAGTGGAGGGGTTCCAGGTTGCAGTAGCACCACCTTTGAGCCCCCCCCTGATATAACACATGGCTCTGGACCTTTATATTCCGCCGCCTCAAACAGGCATAACTCGTTTATGTAACATCATGACAACTAACTTCTTCACCACTTATCATATTCATCCAGAGGGCGGGAACAGCAGAGAGGTGTGGGTGCAAGGCCACGGAATTAGCAAGCGGCGCCTTGTTATTTAAATGTGAAGCGTTTCTGGCGACCTAGGCCTTCAGCTAACTAGACAGGGTGCTGCAGGGCGAAGTGAGTTAGGGTCATAAACGCAGCTCCACGCCCAGAGGTTGTCCGCTCTCAGCTTCTATCTTACTACTACATAACTGTGTAGTCAAGGAAGTCTGCTCTCTCTGTATAGCCTAATCTCCGCCCGCACGAGCAGAAGCGCGTTAAGCGCATGTGTGGTACGTCATGTTGCATAAACGCCCCAGCAGGGCACACAAACCGCACCGTGCACAGGTACAGTACGGAACTGGGGGTGGAGGGTGGGATTCGGCTTGTGTGCCCGTGCGCGCGCACATGTAAACGCGCGCTCATCTGGTGAATACCCTAGGAAAAGATGGGGACCCCCCCTTCCTCCTCCTCACTCTAACCTACTCCAAATAGATCACGTGGTTTCCTCTTTGCAAACAAAAAAAAAAAAAAAAAACGTGAATTGGATTCGGTGGAGGGGCGGCGTCACCCCTCCGCCGGCAGCAGGCGGATCGCTGAAAGAGGGAAGGGTAGAAAACTAGAGAGAGAGGCGGAGAGAGAGGAAAACATTTCTCCCGACTTGATCCCGCCATAGTTTTTCCCACTCTTCCACCATAGACCCATCATCATATCCACCCAGTACAACCCACCTCCTCCACAGTGCGGTAGAGAGGCTATAGGCTGCTGCTTTATTCGTCTGTTGGGGCCGGCTGCAAGTCAAGGGATTTCATTTCTTCTCCTGCTCCACTTATTCAACTGGATTTTACAGCTAAATCCAATACCATCTGTTTTTACATTTTTGAAATCTCGTTTTTACTTTGCTGCCGATAATTAATATTTGTCCCGTTTTTGTATTCTTTTTTTAAAGTCCTCTTTTTCTTTTTAGATAGTCTTGCGATCTAGCCTTATTTCCACTTTCAGTTAGTGTGGCAAGTGTGACAATATCTTGTTGCGCTATTAGCAAATTCGGGAGCCAAACTTTTTCTTGCTGGCTTCAATTTTAGTTATTCCGGGATTTGTCTTTTTCGGTTTTTGGACTTGGAAAAACAATTTCCACCATGCATAAGCTGTACATTGGGAATCTAGGCGACAGTGTGACTGCCGAAGACTTGGGAAAAACCTTTGACGACCACAAGATCCCATACTCCGGACAGTTTCTGATGAAAACCGGCTACGCGTTTGTGGATTGTCCGGACGACAACTGGGCCATGAAGGCAATCGAGACGTTTTCTGGTAAGTTAAGGTGGACTACTGACCGCCAAAGACCCCCTTCCACCTTTAGTTTCATTCATTCTACGGGGAAGCGGTAGTCGCCGGTGTGCAGCGCCGGCTGCATGCCCACCTTCAGTGGTGTGCCCCAGTTTCTCTCTCCGTCCACCTCCGAGGCTTCCACGTGAACGTGCCGGATAAAAATAAATTCTCACAATTATTTTATTGATGCTAGCTTAATGAAGTACGGTGTGTGGACGGCTACATGCCCTGGGGAGCCGTTCAACTTTTGCAAGGGGGAGGGACACGTAGTGGAAACGTAAAGCTATACAGTAAAACCTAAAGCCCGTGGCGAACGTTGACTGCACGATATTACTCTTTTTTATTTTTTTTAAACGAAGGGGATATTATTTATATTAGAATATTTATTTATTTACCCTGTAGCACGGCGATAATTCAGGCATGGGCGTTTTTTTTTTGGCTAAAATGTGCATGTGAGTTGCATTCTGATGTCTTGCACGCCTTGCTGGGCTGAGTACTCTCCTGTGATATAGAATGAAGCCTCGCTGGCTCTCCTCCCCCTTTAAGCAGACAGTTCACTATGACAAAGATAGAGAAAACATATATCTTACCCCAGTATCAGAACAGGCCTCACGCCACCACGGATCCAAAATAATCATATGAGTGGCACCTTACTTCTGTAAAAAAAAAAAATCTTGATTCACCCCCTGGCGCCACTGCTTTGTGGCTCATTTCTCATGATTTCCTACATATGTAACGTGAGGAGGCAAGGTCGCCATGCCAGTCAGCTCCCTCTGCTTCTTCTACACGAAACCTCACGAACATGAACAGCCAGGCTCCCAGGGCAGCCCCTTTAACACGGCATGGGGAGTTTAAATCGTCTAAAACACACGCCACCAGGAACCTGGTGAAATTAATATCCGTACAGTTGCTGGGGCTGTATATTTGAGGGCTGAAAGGAGCCACATTATGGGACACAAAGTGGCGTGTTGAGACCTGTCACTTGTTCCATGACTTTAAAGTCATGTCTCGGGCCCTTTGAGTCCGTCCGCCCTCTGCCCTTCTTCACAGCTACGCTTTAGTTTCCCTTTTAGGGCTTTAATCAGCTGCAGGTTTGAAAAAGTTAGCTGTAAAGGGGCCTTCCACTTTAGCTAAACACCCTGAACACAGCACAGCCCCCCCCTCATATGCCTGCAGTAGCTAGTGAACAGTTAGCATGTAGCCACAGTGTGTTCTGAACCCCGGTTTTTGTTTTTTCCCAGGTAAAGTGGAACTTCATGGGAAACGCATTGAGGTCGAGCACTCCGTCCCCAAGAAGCAAAGGTACTAAACAGCACTCAGCACTGTCCCACCCCTCCCCCCTATCTCTAAACCCCCTTTCATGTGTTGTATCACCTTGTTCAGGCCTTCCTCTCATGGACTACCACTGACTACTGCGTTTTCTCTCACTAATTTGCCCTGAATGTCGCGGTGAAACGTGTTTTATGTGTCTTCCAGTCGTCAAAAGCCTCCTGAAGGTTGTCCCCGGTGCTGTGGGGCCCACTAGCTAGTTTGCTTGTGTTGTGTTGGTGTGACTGTGTAGAGCCTCAACTTTGTCGGCCATTGCTGTGGAGCTGAACTGTGACAGCCTTAGCTAGCTGCCTGCCGTGCGGTGTGCTGTAGTTTGGGTTTTCTCTTCATTTGAAGCTGCTGGTTTTGGTTGAGTGCTGCAGACAGAAGCCAGAGAACATGCAGAGATATTATTCTCCGCAAACTCATCAGATTAGGCTGTGGCCACGTACTATGGGCCATGCAGGCTGCAGGTCCACCCCTCTCATCTAGCTACACTTTCTTTTTAACAGGATTTTAAAACACACCGGGAAATTTACAGCTGACAAATGTGTGTGTGTGTGTTTCCTGTCGCTGTTTCTTTGTTACGTTTTGCAACTTTTTAAACTCTGGGCTTGCAGTGCACAGCCCATCAGTATGTGCGTGTACGCATTTTACTCCAACGTGTAGCTTTTCACAAATTAGCTTTAGTGTTTGCTCATGTGCATGTTTACATTACATTCATCTCTGGCTCCAAATTATTTTAAACATCGATACTATTCATGTTAAATTCGGTTTGGTAATTATTTTATTTGCTTTTTGTTTGCTAAAAATATTTCCATCTAAAATGTAAATGATGGGATTTATGTGATTTAATGGAGTCCTAATTTAAAAAAAAAATCAATAAATTTAGCATAAATCTTCAGTAAAATCTCGTTTCTCATTTCTTACAAAACACAACTGTGTATTTAGAATTTTTACAGCTGGTAATTGTAATATTTCATTTTGTTTTTTTGACCTCCTTTGTAGGCAGCTGTGAAATTAAAATAGAATAGTGGTGTACATATTTTCCCCCTTAAACCAGCATGATAGTAAAGCATTTTAATGGGAATAATATACCTGTAGCTTAGATTTGGTTTTTTTTTGGTTTTTTTTTTAAATGAAATTGCCATGGTCCAGTGTTTAAACTGGGGTCCACTGTAGATCTGCTGCTCCATGTTAAGAGCCAGACTTGACCTGCTTTAAACAGTACTATGGAATTTGCCTATAGACCTGCCTGTAACCTTTGGCACAGATACGAGGTGAGCAGTGAACTCAGCGCTGCATGTTCTGCTGTTTGGCCACATGTGTGCTAACGTGTGTATTCCATAATCAAAATGACCAGTGAGTGTAGTTTCCACACTGTAGGTTCATTGTTTGCTTCAGAAAATTTTTTAACATTGTGTGTGATCAGCAATCATGTGATTTTTGTGTGAATGTGGCCAAATATCTGAATTTGAGCTGTTTTTTGTTTTTTTTTGGGCGTCTGTTGCTACATGGCTGTGGTACAAAAATACCAGCAGTGTGGTCCTTCTGTGGCTGAATGGCGTCAGGCACCGAGGCTGAATCTTACAGCTATCGTCAATCTGCAGAAACAGGTCACTCGTCATGCTTAGGGAACCAACATGGCAGCAGGCTGTAATTTCTTATAATCTCTCAGTGGGTCAGTAAATTATTCTGATGGTGCTGTGTGTTGTGCACAGTGTCCCAGACCTTTTTCTGTGATAACCTTGAAGAGCCATAATGATAAAGGTGATTTGTGAGATGGGGGCCACCATGGGCGAGCCAAGGCCTTCAGTGGTTCAACAACACGTGGTGCCTCCACGCAAAGAGGAGTCACTCCACGTCAGGCAGTGAGGGTAAAATGGCGAAGCTCTGAATGAAGCAGGAACACTGCACGGGCTGCTGTGTTTTTTTTTTTTTTTTTTTTTTTCTCACTGTGTGTCGCTCTGGGTCTCATCAGCTCCCAGCTCTCTCTGTAGTAGCACAACTAGAATAGTTGAATTGTTGTTAATGTTAAGTGTTTCAGTTTAAAAATGAATGCATTAGGAGAGGATTAGTACTATGGAAGACAGTTTTTAAAATGACCATTCATAGCACCCAGCTAACGAGAGCCACATTATCTGAATTATGCCCCAAAATTATTGTTTAAATATTCATGCCAAACATCTGCTTAACTACTGTACCCCATATACGTCCGTGTGATGTTTGAGTGAACACAAATGTACTGAATGGCTTGGTAAATGTTTAAAATATCCCAGTTGTGTAGCAGCAGCGGTGGTGTATTTATTAATGCACATAAATTTGAAGAAACACATTACCTTGTTTTTTTTGTTTGTCTTTTTTCACATGGTGTACTTTTAGACAAAATAAAAAAAGCAAAAATAATTAATGGTAACAATTTCTTTCCCACTAACAGCTTCACAAGCGGTTCCTCTTTCATATCATTTTGATCTTTTCTTTTAATCTGACTGTTGTCTTGTCAAATCCTGAAAGTATGTTCAAGTTAGCAGGTCTGTTGTGTGTTGCTGGGTGTGTGGTGTATGCAGTTTGCTCTGACATAGAATCCCATTGGAGGTGTGTGTTTGTGTGGGAGAGTTGGGTGTCGAGAGGGAACTCAACCCTTTATTTGAGGGATGGTGGTGGGGGTTGGGTGGGGTGTGGGGGTCAGTCTTATAACTAGAAGTTCTATGGTTCAACTCCTTTTCTCTATTCTAAAAGCTTGAGTGTTGAACCCCTCAAAGGCTGCAGGGGGCGCCTTCCATGGCTACGCCTGACCCCTGACCATGCTATGGATGTGTATGCTATGAGTGTGTGTCTGCATGTGTCAAAAATGGCTGACGTAAGATGTAGATGGAAGGGTTTTACATTTCAGAGACGGTCATAATATTCTTCATTACGCTGACTGAAATGCATGTCAGGCTGCAGAGGGGTTTGTGGGAGGTCACGAAGAGTGGTAGAGGAACAGAGGGAAGAGTTGGGAGGGGTTTGGGGGGGGGGGCTGAAGTGTGTGTGGGTGGGGTGGGGTGGGGTTGGGGTGCTCAGAGAGAACAAGCCATCCTGTCTGGAGAGAAAAATGTACAGAATGCCTGTAGTGAGCGACTGCGAGCGTAAAGCTCACCTACACCAGCAACAACTTACACCAAAAACCAGTTTAATTTAATAAAAAAAAATCTTCATGTTAAAATCTTGTGGACCCAGTCTGCAAACACAGTTTGCTGCTGCAACCTAGCATATAAAATGTATGTCTGTTTTTTTTTGTTTTTTTAATTTTCGTTTACTTAAGGGCTTGTTAGAGCTAATGCAGTAAGTATTGCATTTTAAAATTTTTAAATGCAACACAAGAAACAGGTGGGAAATTCTGCGTGAATTTTATAAAATGTATACATACATACACATAAATGTTTTGCACCAGTTTTACAGGTTTGGTGTAATTAAATTAAAAATCGTTCAGAGGGGTTTACTTCATTCAGAAAGTAAAGTTTACTTGTTTGTGTCATTTCTACACCGGGCAGATGGACTGATTGTTGTGAATGTGTAAAAAAGATCTACACTGCAGTTTTCGGTATAAGCTTAGATTCACTGCAGATAATCTTAATAAGTTCCTGTTCTTATTCAGCTTTTGGGTGGTTGAGAAGGAACATTATCCTATGACCTAATTCATCATAGCTGTACCTACTCTCTCTCTCTCATACACACACTGAGTCATTATGAACAATAGTAGAATGTTTTTAATGAAAGGGGTCACCTGTGGAAAACCATGAAACCACCTGGTGTGTCCTCCCCCTTCATTCACACTGCTAGACATGAGTAATCTGTGTCTCATTGTTTTGTTGATAAAACACCATCTCCTTTTCTCTATTTCTTTGCTGTAAATATGCAACACACCGGACTCATCTGCAAATTCTCCTTATGTATTAGATGTAAGTTTTTTGTGCAGCCAGAGATCATATTGTCTTCAGTTTGGGTGTTTCCATTGGGATTATTTCCTTAATCGCAGCTCTGTCTTTCGGTGTGGACGGACGGGTGTCTAGTCACCATGAGGTGCACTGGCTTTAGGAGCCAACTAGAGCTCCATGACCGACTTCACTCAAAAAGTCTAGGATTTTCAGCAAAATGAGAAAAATTGAAATAAATCAAAATAGAAATACACATCTTCTTCTTCTTCTATTCTGTTAAAAAAAAAAGCAAATAACAAATTGAATTTTTCTCATTTCAAAACTGAAAAACAAATGTGTCTGTGTCTATGCAGCCAGTTTTGTCATGTTTTCTGTTCATCACTTCCACTACAGACAAAAACATGATTTAATTTAAGGAAATAAAAGGGAATTTAAGGTTCCTGAGCGTGCATTGTCAAGCACTCCTAAAGCTAGCTGAAGACCAGTCAAAACAACCCATCTGTGTGTGTGTGTGTGTGTGTGTGTGTGTGTGTGTGTGTGTGTGTGTGTGTGTGTGTGTGTGTGTGTGTGTGT
>JBBMJY010000010.1:18725209-18780314 GCA_037833715.1 Toxotes lorentzi
GTGTGTGTGTGTGTGTGTGTGTGTGTGTGTGTGTGTGTGTGTGTGTGTGTGTGTGTGTTTGTGTGTGTGTGTGTGAATTCAAATGACAGAATCAGATCCTGTCCCTCTCGTCCCATTCTTGTTCCCTATATTCCCTTTTGATGTATGGATGAAAGGACGGTTATTCTCCTGTGAAGCTCCATCCCACCTACCAGCATCCATCAATCAATCAAAGATCAACATGATCCAAAGCAACACCACTTGGTTTTGTGAGTCATTCCTTCTGTCCTCACTCCATCATTTCCAGCCCATCAGTCGGATAATTTGTTTTCAAATAATCTTAGTTTGTTCGCTGTTGTTTAACGTGCATCATTTCAGTTTTGGGACGAAGTTGGAAGATGTTGTTACTTTGTTGCTTTGCCATTTTCATGGGAAGCCTGATCTGCTCAGCTTCTGTGTAAGCAGTAAAATATTTTAGTATGGCGCGGTGCAGCCTGTTTGCTGCTCCTCTGGAGCTTTGTATTGTGGGACCATGTCACCATATCGCCTGTCTGATATTTATTCTTATGTGCTTCATAATGAGCCTGCTTTGTTAAAACAGCTCATGTCTGGACTGAATAGAGAAAGAAACATGGAGGACAGATGAAGATCCCAATTTTTCTGCCATTCACTGACAGACTGTGACATTGCTCTAAAATAACACCACAATTTAAGAGTTTATAATCTTTATCTTAACAGTCCCACAGTTTTTAAGTAGCTTCAAAATTCTAAATATATTTCTCTCACAATGTATGATGTGATTACACGTCTTGTATCTGCTTATTCCTGCAGAAGAGTGTAGCTACTGTACATCTGCACTGAGTGAAACATTCAGCAGTCAGCTGGGTTTTTATCTTGGCTGCACCATCACAACAAAGGGCTGATTCTTGATATGTCAGGCATCATTTTATATTAATGTTGATGTAATTTTCCAGTAATACAGTTTCATATATTTGGAATCTTTAAAAACTGCAAAATTCTCCACTACAAAAAAACAAAAAAAACAGACTGTTGAATGTTGAATGCACACGAGTATCTCCAGCTGTGCAGATACTCGTGTGGTTTAACATAAGGTCCACTGACGAGCTTTTTCCTTCAGCTCTCAGTTCTGTCTCACAGTCTGCTTCAGTGGACGGAGTTTGCTCAGACGTGGACCTTCAGTTAACACGTCCTTCTGTCAAACTGCTGTTTTCACGGTTAGGAATGAACTTTCACGCTCGCCTTTTCTTTTCTTCTGAGCTTGAGAAGTTTGTTCTTCCTAAGTGAACTTAAAACCTTTCAAAGCTGGCATGTGTGATCTGTAAACAGGAGCCGTTCAATTCATGGTAAAGACAAACTAACACACTAGCGCCTTCCTGTCGTCCTTCTATAGTGAAGACATCTGTGCCCTCCTCACAGGACGTGGACTGTGAGCAGTCCAACTGAAGAAGAGGAAAAAAGTAGAAATTAGAGAAACATCAGAGCAAAAAAAAAACCCAGCTTTATTTAAGATAAATAGATATTTTTTTAACTTCTTATTTCTTTGGGACACCTTCAGAGGTCTGGACCTCCAACCATTAAAATACTACATACATTTAATAGATGTATTTTAAAATAAAATTGAAACCTTATATGTCCAGAAATGTAGAGAAAATGTCTCAGTATCTAAGTTTGTGGGTCTGTTTGAATCTGATTGGACCGTTCTTTGATGTCTCAGAGACAAACATGTTGGTTTAAACAGGTTAAGTCCAAACAGTTTAAACGTTCAGTACTGCACTGGAGGTAAATCTGTCTGCCAACCTCCACACCAGAGCAGAAACACTTCCAGTTTGTTGAGACACATCTACTGCGTTTAATCCTAATCCATTTGCGGCACGCTCTCTTAAATTAACATATTTACTTTTGCCCAACAAACCCCATTTGTCATTAATGCACCAAAGGTGTTTGGAGATTAGTTGTGTAATGCATGATAAAGCTTTACTGTTGTTCATAGGTGTTATGTTTACGTCATGGCTTGTGACACTTTGTGCAACAGGAGACAGGAAATGAGGAGTTGGAGTCAGGAACCAACTTAAAGTGACTGCGAAATGTCCAAAGGAGCTCGGCATGTTTTTGTCAATAGATATTTCAGACCAGCATTCATGCCCTTCTTTTCTCTTTGAAATGATGCAGAATGACCCAGAGAACCATTAAGGCCCATTGTTCTGTCGTTAGCCTTCATCTGGGCCTTGTCACATTTGATACCCGCCTCCTGTTTTATTCCTACACCTGGATGTTTGACAGTTAAACAGCTTTTATTTAGACTCGCTTTAGGCTTTGGACCTTTTGTTTGAGCTCTGTCGAAATACAAACCAGTAGCTTTACTATTTGTTTGACTTATATATGTTTTTAAAAAATGCATTTTTTTTTAATATAATGTTGGGAATAAAATATGATGAGTGTAAATTACATGAGGAGTGTAAATGTCAGGGGGAAATAAACACATTTGATGATCTATAATTAAACAATTTCCATGAGCTTCCTGTCCAGGCTACACCCACGTCTGGTATGAATTGATACCAGACGTATGAACCTGTTTTTTTTGTGCTGTATACAGATACACATTGTAGCAATGTGTTGTCCCTACTTTATACATCCCACATAAATACACATCAGATACACTATGAGGCTAATTAATATCAAGAAACACCCCAAAATATACATTTCTGATCCCATGAAACGCAGCAGGAAGTGTTTTTGTCTATGTAACATAGTGGAGGCAGATTCTGCTTTCTACACATCACATTCAGTGTCTCTGTGTGATGTTTCAGATGGCATCACTCACCTGATACCTTAATTCAAAAACACTCTGACAGACAGTAGTGTTGGTTATTCAATCATGCACATGCATGTAATGATTTTGATAGCTCTCTTTTAAGACTTCCAGTAGAGACTATGAGTGCAGACGATCGGCTTAATCATCTGTAAAAGCAACAAGTAAACACACTGTTAATGCACTGCCATGCTGTTTGGTTAACAAGTTCAATTAGTTCTTTGTACTCAGCCTGGTTTCTCCTTTGCTTGGTGGGGTTGTCGTCCTCTCTGACTCTCGTTCAGTCCTCACGTGTTACGGTTAAAATGTCACCCAGTGCCATAGAATGTGCTGAAATCCCACCAAAGCATGTGCCTCTACAGTTTAATAGTTATTAGAGATGACACTGAGGTTTAAAATATAAAATACATCACCCAGATGATGTCCAGAATTCTTCATAGCCACCATCTGCATGGTTTCATAACATCACTGTAACTATTCACAGTATTTGATATATGTTTTTTTTTTTTTTTTTTTTTGACTGCACATACTGTAACATAGTGAAGGCCCTCTCACGTCACCATCTGTGCAGGAAGCACTTCCTGAAGTTTCAGCCTTCAAAAGCAGAAAATGAATTTTCTTTGTCTAATTCTAAGCTCAAATCTGACTGAAAAGCACAAGTCAGCAGTTCAGAAATGTAAGTGTGTTTTCAATTGACTTAAGGGAACTGGTCAGAAGGCTTTTTTTTTTTTTTTGCAGTTTGAAATTCCTCTTTTCAGTCCAGTGAATCAGACTTTCTAATTCACTCTTTCACTTTGCACATCTTAGATTTTGCGTTACCTATTTTTTTTTCCCTCTCGTTTCAGTTTGTACGTTGTAGGTTTTTCGGGATTTTGTAACGAGGACTTGTAATGTTCTGATATTTAATGCTATCTATTCATCATAAGCTCCTATTATATTCTACTCTATTCTGTTCTATTTTAGTCTGTTCTAGAATTTCAAGATCTGTAGCATTGATTTCCTTTTCTGTGCATTATGTAAACTGTTGCAACTTTAAATGCTCTCAGAATATATCATGCATGCAGGGCACTGTGTATGTGTGTGTGTCTGTGTGTATGTGTAGCTGGGGCTTTCACACACACACACACTGAGAGAGAGTGAGAGGCTCGGAGAAGCACACCATGGTTTGTCTTCCTCTGCTCTCATGGCCAGCGAGGAGAAGGAAGAGGAGGAGGGGACAGTGGGCGGAGGGAGCAAGGGGGGTGCGACCAATCGTCTGGCAGCAGCACCTGCAAGCAGCAAAAAAGTCAATAGGTCCTCCCTCCCTCCCTGCTTCCCTCGCCCACACGCATGCTCTGACTCTATCCTCCCTCTCTCTCTCTGTCTCATGCCTTCACTGTCTTTTTTTTTTTTTCCATTTTCTTCTCTCCCTCTCTCTGGTACAGTATGTTCATTTCCCTCTCTCTCCCTCTCTCTTGTTTTTTTTCTTTCATTCTCTCTCTCCCTCTGCATGTTGCCAGTTTCTCTGCACCATTCCAGCCTTTTCATGAGAGAGAGAGAGAGAGACAAGACGGAGTAACAGAATTAAAGGCAGACATTCGTATGAGGGGATCCAAGGAGGGTGGCTGGAAGATCAATGCATGTGTTTTAAATTTGACTTAAGCTGAACTGCATTTCTACAGCGTATTGGACAAAAAAAAAAAAAAGTAGATAGCCGAGCTGTAATGTGGAGCATTTATTACAGTCTACACACAGAGGGAACTGTGAATGACTGTAACTGTGGAGGAGACCTGCTTGATTTGGCTAACTGCTGAAACATGACGTTCAGACCTGTAATGAATAATCACAATGTAAATCAGGAACAAAAATGCAAACTACTATGATGATAGACTAACTGTTTTAGTTTAGCTCTTTTTTTTAATACACCAAACACTCCCCTGGTTCCAGCTTCTCAAAACTGAGGACTTGATGCTTCTCTTTGACATGTTTCATAATGATATGAATATACACTGGTTGGAGACTGTTGGTCTAAGCTCAGCTGAGTCTCTGGGAAATTATTTTTCACCAGTTTATAATGATCGTTAGCTGCAGCCCTGTCAGCACTGACCAGTGATTTTTAGTTTTTCGTTTTTTTTTTTTCATGCTAACTTATTATCAGCTGGTTAAAATATGATGCAGGCATGCACAGAGAAGTTAAAGTTTGCTCCAGCTGAAGCATTAAAATGTGTTAATGCATCAACAATTATAATATGATTTCTAATTATTTATAAAGAGGTGACAGAAGGGCTCATTCTGCATGTTGAGCTTTTTTACCTTAAGTACATTTTGTTGCTTACACTTTTGTACTTTTTTGTACAAACTTTTATTTTTACTTATAATGGAGTATTTTAAAATTATGGTATTATTACTTTAAGGAAAGTTCTTCCACCTCTGGCTTTTATTTCTTACAAAGATGTTAGTAACTCTCTGAGTATTGTATTAAAAAGCACTTTCTGTTTCTGTATCTATTGTCTTTGGAATAGACATTTTTTAAGCTTTCATTTCCTATGTTTATATTTTGGGTCTTGTTTTCAGATGCCTTACTTTATCATTGCTGTTTTATTAATTGATCAAATACATTGTTGTTTAAAGGGACTTGTGTGTGTGTGTTGCTAGTTTGTCTTTCATATGTCTGCTTTGATTTCTTTTATTTGTCACTGTGCATGGGCAACCAAACTAGTTGCCCCTCTAGGAATGACTGAAGTTATCTGTAATGTAAAAGGTGTTCCAACCCTGTTTCAGATCATGTAGACTTATATGAAACTGAGAAAGATGCGGTGCAATCGAAGCGTCTTACTTCGGATGTTGTGTCCAGTCTCAAACTGAAACTCGGTATTGACATTTTAATTCTTCAAATGCATGAAAATGATTTTGCCATGACTTTAAAGAGCCACTCCATAAATTTTACACAAAGATGAATTCACTAGTCGACTGGAGTACTCCTCAGCCTGTGAGAAGAGTTGTATAATATAATCTGTGGCTCTGACGGAGATAACTATAGCAAATACACCGTGAGTCATCACAGTAATCTGAGTCTGGGTTTAGATTATTCTTTCTGTCATGTCACAAATGAAGGCATAAAGTCCGACACACTTGGATGTTTACCAGGGAGGGAGAGCTGTCTGAAAATATGATATCATGTTGGGCATTATGGACAGTGTAGGATCCAGTGAGACTAAAAGTCAGGATATTTGAGCCTTTGCTGCAAGGATCTGTCAGCTGTGTGTGCACCAGGTTTACAAAATGTTCACTGCTAAATCACTGGAAAGGGTCCTTAACCAATGAGGGATGGATCATATGGGATGATGAATGGCAGTGAATGTGCAGATATGTTCAGTATAAAGTAGTAAAACTTTTCCATTTGGATTTTTTCTTTTTTTTTTTTTGGAAATACCTGTAAATGAAGAAGTGGTTGTTAGCAATAGCCACAAAGGAGGGAAAAAAAAGAACATAAACTCAACTTAAAGAAAGAAAAATTGGAAGGAGTGTGAAGACACAGGTCTTATCTTTAATCTTATCTGGTAGAGGAGATGCATGGAGGCCTTATGTAGGTGAAGGGGTAAATGAGTCCTGTCTCTTTAAGAAGGACCCCGCCTCCTGCTCTCTCCTCCTCCTCTGCCCCATCTCTCTGATTGTTTCTTCTCTCTGGTTCAAACCATCTGTCCCCTCTCTCTCTCCATCTCTGACTCTCCCTCTGTGTCTCTTGCTCTTTTTTTTTCCTCCCTCATCCTGGTCCGTCTCTTGTGCTTTCTCTCACTAAAAATAAATTGGGCACACACACACACACCCCTACACACACACACACACACATACACATTTGGGTACATGCATGCACCACCAGCTCATACATGAGGAGCAATGACCGGTGGGGGTTGGGGGAGAAGAAGGAAGGATCACAAAATAAAAATAGAAAAAAAGGAGTAGGGGGAAGGGAGCGTTGTTGTTGGGGGGGTTGGGGCCCAGGGGTAGGGTCTGCTGGGGCCTCTTGTGTATGTGTGTGTGTGTGTTTTAGAGAGATTGGATGCATATACATGAAAGAGAGCCTCCCTGCAGCCCTGCCCTGGTCATCATCCACAGTCATGTCATCCATTGTGGGACACTTGGACGTGTATGTGTGTGTGTTTTTGTACCTGTAAAATCTGATCTGCTGTCCTTATAAAGCACCAAAATGTGTTCGGGTTTGTGCCACACTTCGGTTGTATAAGAGCAGGAGTCATATGATTCAGATGCAAACGGTCCGAGCGTCAGTTCAAGATCAGATTCCAGATACGCAGAAACAGAGATCAGTCTTCTTCTGTTGAAATGGAATGTACTGTATCTGTGTAAAAAAAAAAAAAAAAAATCCAAAAATTCCAGAGGCAACTTAAACAGCTTTCACAATCAAATCTTCAGACTTTGACAACGATATTCATAAATCACTGGAGAAAACATATACTATTTACAATGGCAGAAATCAGAGTAAGTACTACTTACGAAATCTTATCACCTTTTCCAGGCTTTTGAGGCAAAACACCAGAATATTTCAGGGCTTTTGTGTGTTGTGATTTGATTTCATGTGTGATTTCATTTGTTTTTGTGATCTGAACTAAAATAACTGCAGCATTATCAGAGGAATATTATACAAATGTCATCACAGCACATCTAGATTAACTCTGTGTATAGTCGCTTTGTCCACCAAGCCCTGAAATGACTTAACCAAGCTTTGAGTTAAGTGCAACTTCTATTTTTCTTTTACATCATTGTTCTCTGCGTGGTACCTTTTGAATTCTTGTACTAATCTGCCATTTGCTGAAAGTCTTTAATTGAATCCATTATATTTTAAGCACGAGTATATGGCTTTCTCCAAAAACACACACAGTTGTGAGTCTTTTCTAAATAGTGCTAATCATGTGAGAGTGACTTACTGCTGTAACAGTTCCTCCAACCACGTACCTGAACTCTGGAAAATTCCACTTAATTGTAGAGAACACATGAAAACATGGTGGCCTGTTGGTTAGGGACACTCTTCTTTCTTAATGTGTAAAGCTTCGAGATTAGAATTAATCCTTAAATCCCTTTTGTAAAAGAAGAAACCAAACGAAATATTCCAACTATCCTGCCATAAAGTGGGCTTCCATGATGCCTTTAATGTTCATTTTGAGGTGTTAATTCAAAGTACATGTTAACACTGAGGTTATAGTTAACGATGTATTAGATTGGACTGCATTATACTGAGGTGTTTCCAATATTGTGCTCCTCATATGTGTAAATGGGAAGGATAAGTAAAATGATCACCTGTAAATATAATGTAGTCCAGTACAACGCCTTTAACTGTGACCTCAGTAATAAACCGATGATTGAATTTAGACGTTTCAGACGATGTCAACACAAACATACAGGCTTTGTATTTTTATTATTATTATTATTATTTTTGAATTCTTTAATTTGTTTTTATGTTGTGGTTCTGTTTAGGAAAATAACAGAGTAAGAGCAGTCACTAGTGCAGCCTGTGAGGGACATGACGGCTTCGCCCTCGTGAGCATGTTGGAGTTATACATTTCTGAAGTTATAATGAAAGTCAATACGGTTTTTGCTTACGTAAATTGCTGTGGGGCATTATCGTATTTTAGGACACAGGTTGGGATGAGAAGTTTTTAAATATCTAGAAACTGTAGTGAAAGCCACAACAATGTGCAGGTACAGATCTGTACTCTATGGACGCCACATTACTTTATGCTCTTGTGCTAAATGGATCCCAGAAATGTTGTTATTCTGCGCAAATATAGTCTGGGAGAAAGTGTTGGGCTGAGACATGAGCAGGGAGGGGCCGGTCCTCATTACAGATGAAGAAGCTGTTTGGTTGGAAGTGACTGTAAAAATCCAGTGCTTTGATTGTTATGGTCTCAAAACGTGGGCACAGCATGTTCTCAGTAAGGTGAAGGGAATAATATTTCTTTTTTAAAAAATGTGTCTTTAAGGTTTGACTGTGTAAATAACAGCGTGAATAAGCGATGATTTGATTGATTTCACGGCAGCTGTCAGCCTCCGTCCTCGGTCTTGGAGCAGTGCGACTGCTCATTTCACTGGATCCTTCTCGTGTGTCTGTTGGAACATGTTTCAGCTAAAGATGAAGAGTCTTTTTTCATTTAGTGGAATCTGTTTAAACAGAAGACGTTTAGAAAAGAGTGAACTTCAGATCATCCATAAGAGCAGGATATGTTACATTTGTTAGGAACACTGTGTGGTGATATGAAAACAAAGGGTTTCTTTTTTTTAGCTAATGTGAATGTTAAGAGACAGAAAGCAGACACAGAAGACGGTTTTAGACAAATGAAGAATGAATCATGGTCGTTTATCCTTTTCTCTCCCACAGTTTCTTTTCAAGCTTTTAAGGGCCCTGGGCTCGCGAGACTCATTCAACACAACAGACTCCAGTAATTCAAGCGAAAAAAACAGAACAGCAGCATGTAGAAACCTTGAAGAGAAGCTTGTAGTTTTTGTATTTTCTTTTTGTTTGTTTTTAGTGTATTGACAGGAAGAAGTTTGATTCAAAGCTGTTAAATACAATTCCATATTTAAAGTGAACAAAAACCCTAAATTAAATCTTAAAAAGTAAAACTTAGGTGAACTGTCATAACATTTAACAGCTGAGAACCAACATAACTTGTTAAAGAACAGTTTTGTCAGTGGATGAATTTTAAAGAGAAATTAAAATGTATACATATAAACTGTGGAAACACAGATCTTATCTCTAGCTTGTTTAGGGTTCCCATTAAGTTGAAGGACAAGCCTCAGGAATGGGTCTTTTATTTCTGTCCTGCTAAGTAAAAAAAAAAAAAAAAAAAAAAAGGTAAAACATTAAAGCAAAAAGGGATAAAAAGCAAAAAACATACAAAACACAAATTAGTCAACAGAAATCACAACAGCTTTAAATTATTGTCTTCTTTAAAGCAGATATACAGAGTTGGAGCTGTTAACTCTTTGTTTACAACATAACACAGCCACAGTTTGATTTATGTCTACATCTCAGAGCAGCGTTCGTGTCCGTTGATGGACGTACATCTGAACTGAAATGGCTGCAGACGTTCTCCCTCAGCTCCTCCACTTCTGCTTGTTTTTCCAGAACAGGCCTCTTGTACAAACTGTCAGTTATTTGTTTTTCACTTCCTAACACTTCTCCTGCCTTGGCTGTGTGTCTTTTGTCTTTTCCTTTGCCTGTTTTTCTTCTTTCTTTTTTCTTTTTTTAGAAGATCTTTCACCCTTTACCTCTCCCTCCATCATGAGAACCACCACAACACTTCTCCCGTGGGCCTACAAGGGATCGATGTGTGTGTGTGTGTGTGTACGTGTGTGGGGGAGGGGCCCGGAGGTGAAGGGGCCTAAATTCTTAACATTTTTTCAGCAGTAATGAGAAAGAAACCGGAGATTAAGGAGCCTATAGGGCATCCAGCTTGTGATTGACTGGGAGGCATTTCACGCTGGGCTCTCATTGGCTGAGAGGAGTTTCTATAGTTGCGCTTTCACATATAGAACTTCCTGTGCTGCCGTCTTCCTGGTTCCTCTGCTTGGGTGTGTGTGTGTGTGTCTGTGTACGCCTAAACTGTCAACCAGTTTGTGTGTTTGACCCAGATTAACTCTGTTTATTTTTCCATTTGTGGTCTCAATCTCTTTAGTTTCCTGAAACTAAGAATATTCTTATTCTTATTCTGAGTTTGTCTCTTTGCTGCTGATGACATCAGCCTGATTTTAAAAAACCAAACAAACAAAAAAAAAACAAACAAAAACTCTCCTTTAGTTTAAAAAATGTATTTGTGTTTAAAATACACACATGAAACACTATTTTTAAAAAGAAAAAACCCTCATTTCCTTTAGTTTGAAGCTTGTGAATATTGTATTGCTCCTCTGTTCAGGCCCTTTTCATTCTTCATGACATTTTTTTGTTCTGAATGAAGTTTCATTTGTGTTAGTTTCAGAAAAAAAAAATCCATTGTCCCTCTGTCTGATCATCCAGCTTTACTAT
The DNA here is from genome assembly GCA_037833715.1 of Toxotes lorentzi. Taxonomy (NCBI): domain Eukaryota; kingdom Metazoa; phylum Chordata; class Actinopteri; family Toxotidae; genus Toxotes; species Toxotes lorentzi. The sequence continues at coordinate 18,736,036 of JBBMJY010000010.1, forward strand.
ACCACTAAACCCTGATGTACATTTAAAATAGAACAACAGCTCCAGTCTCTGAACATGGATGCTTTTTAGTCTCGTTTATTTTGCAGTTGATTGAGGGAGCTGATTCTTTTTTTTTCTTCTAATTTTAATGGCAGTAAAAAGTGCACATTTTTTATATGATCATTGGCAAAATTTTGGTTTCAGAAGAGTCGGGGAGATAATGAAAAAAACAAACAAACAAAAACTCCATTTCTGTATTATGCTCTTATTGTGAAACCGTATTTGGTTTAAGGTAGAGAACTGACACTGAGCTGTGTTTAATTTAGTTTCAAACAACACACCCTAAAATAAAGAAATAAAAAAAAAACAACCAACAAATATAAAATAAAGCACGCAGAAAGACTGAAATACAGTTTTATTACCTCTAACCTATGGACCAAAATGCTAACTAACTTAACAATGCTTTAACGCGGCGCTCCAGTGATTTTCGTGACGTTGGGGGGATTTAAAAGACACAGTTTCACAAAAAAAGGGTCAAAATGGAAGCAGCATAGGCAGAGAGATCCTGACCTTCAGACACAGTTAGTGTCCAACGTGAGTCGGATTACAAAAATGCTGGATCCTGTTTCATAATGTAACTCAATAGCATCTTTCATGTGATGCTACTGCCTAGTAAACATAGATGCAGCTAAACCCCCATCCCCAACTTCAAACCACTGACTTTATGTCCTTTTTCCTGGGGATTAGTAATACTCATACTGACAAGTGAACTATTGCGTAAAATCATACACAGCCAGGCCAGCCTCTCTTTAGCCTGAGAGGCAAAACCGAGGGCAGAAAATGTCCATTATTGGTCAGCATTATTCACAAGGTATAACCCAGGTGAACACAGCTGGACACTAAAAGGCCCCAGTTTAGAGAAACGTTTCTGGGGTGTCCAGTATAGAAGTCTGAAGAGCAAATTGTTTACTTGGTTATGATGAACTAAACAAAGTCGTCTTATCAGACAAACACACAAATAAATGGATAAAAAGTCACATGTCAGTAACATTAGCAGTACTCTGAACAGAAGCAGACAAACATGTAGAGTCAACAGGCTTTTCTGTCCTGTCGTCAGCTGTCAGCCTGTAAAATACACACTGCTTTGTTGCTTTGAAGCCTGAAAAATCCATTTGGGCTGATTGTCGTGAAGACGGAGCTCCTGCAGGATGCAGAGACATCTATTCGTTTTTGTTAAAGATATACTTCTCATTTTCTCCAGTTTCTCATGTTCCCCTGCGTTTTTTTTTTTTCCCAGTGTCACATGTTGTGGTGCTCTCCTCCTGCCTGGCGGCTAAAATACTCCAAATGACTGCTTTGTCCCGGTGACACTGCAGGAATATATTGTTTTAAAAATACATTTCCCAAAAATTACTTTAACATGTGTTTTTTAAAATATCTACAAACAGACAGCCTCCAAAATGAACCGAAATCATTAGATTTTTATTGCATTCTTATGTCAGATCCCTGTCTCCATAATGGAGAGTATCTTCTTATTCACACTTATTCACACACACTTATTCATCTCCAGGGATCCATCAGAATCAAAATACCCCTTGATCATGACTTTAAATTGTGTTTTTCTTAAGATTTTAGTCTGTGATTCAGTGCAGGAGCATAGCTCAGTAAGATCAGTGTTTTCGTTTGTAAATGTCAGATCAGGATAATCGTAGCATTAGCATAGGTTCAGATGAAGTCCCTGTGATGAGGAAATGTTCTGACCGTGTTGCAAAGCAGCACTGCAGAGATTTTAGTATTGTACTTCTATGAAGTTGGAAAGCTCTTGTAATAATTGTTGTTACCCTGATTTTAGTGCCTTGTTTGGTCCCAAAAAAACTAGATCCTACATTTCCCATAATGCAAATGAATTGCCTCTAATGGCATTATTGGTTTAGTTCTTTGTTTTTAACTTTGGAACGCTCTCTCTCCAGAGCCAGAGAACACATTATACTGTTCATATGATTGTGGGGAGTGAACTGATCTTAATGTGTAAAATGAGCAGCGTGCGCCTTTAAATCTGACAGTGTTATGTGACAGGCAGATATTGTGGATGCCAGTCGTCCTGAACTTCAGTGTGGTTCTTGGAGCTGTAGTATTTATATGGAGGCTGGTTCTTCACCGTGTTGAGGAAAAGGTTGTGGCCAGTTTCCCACAGTCTTTGTATTTTATATATTGTCTGACTTACATGTTCAAACCTGAAAGGCAAAAATATGTATTTATTTAGCCTCACTTACTTTTTTTTGAACTGTTGTGGATTCATTGTCTCTTTCGTGAGTTAAGTGAGTACTTAACTATTTCATTTTTAGCACAGTAAAATGTAGAAAATCAGTCACCTGATTCAAATGTCCACTAAACGTGGCTGGTTGTTTCTTAAAGCTGGTAGATGAGCTCTGTGCATTAATTGCAGGTTTGTGGTTGGATCCTTGTCCACATGTTAAAATTGTTCTCAGTGTGTGTACATGAGAGAAGAAAATGTACGTCTCATTTCTGCCACATGAATGCGTTGACAGACTGGGTGTTCTATATTTAGACGCAGAATGAGGTGTTTTTTAATCCAAAATGGAGTAATGGTGTAGCATTTTGGGCTCGAGCACGAAGGCCAGTGCTTTCAGATGACTCAGAGTCTGTCTGTCTGTCTGTCTGTCTGTCTGTCTGTCTGTCTGTCTGTCTGTCTGTGGCTCATCTCTAGCATGTTTCCACTGCTGAGAGTCTGTGTGAGCACAAGGTTTATCAGCTTTAGGTTTATAAGGATCTGTAAAAAGATCTGTAAAAATCTGCAACCCACTGAGAGATTGAGAGAAAATTAATTTTGTTGTGTTGTTTGACTAAAGATGGAAGGTTTATCTGCAAAGCCTGAGAAAAACAGTTTGTAGCTGATTTTCTTCATGTTGTACACAATGACAGGACGCAGGGCATTTACTTAGGATTTAGAGGTGTGAACAAATCCATTGTGAAACACTTCGGTCCTGGCAGGGTGATTTAAACTCGTTAGTAATTTCAGGAGTTATGGTGTCAAACTCCTGATTAGAACCAGTCCACCGACACTGGACAGACAAAGGAAGGAGAGTGCAGCAGGGGGACTGAACAGGACAGATCAATTCTACACCCACAGGTGCAGGAAGTAAATCAGATTTGCAGTGCAGCAGTCAGCCGCCTGATTTTGAACTGTGGTGTACGTGTGAAAATGATTTGCATCCACATTAGCACTTTCAGGCCATTTTTGTATGGAGTCCTACCAACTGTAAAACACCTAAACAATAGGAAAATCTCTTCTTCCTCCTGCTTTGGTTGCCAAACGACTGCTCCCAATTACACATTTCCTGCTACAACACTGAGCGAGCGTGAAATAGTGATTTGATCGGGGCACATAAATGCTACTGTTCGAGGCCAACGTTAACATTAATTCTGATTGCAAATGATCACAGAATCAATGCAAATATAAATGACCTCGAGGTACCAAGAAGTTGGTGGGGACACACGAGACACATTTAAAAAAAAAAAAAAGAAAAAAAAAAGAGTAGTTGAAATCAAAGCTGCAGAGGCTCAGGGAGTTGGAGAGCGTTTTGTTAATGCTAATGTCGGCTCATTTTAATTCAGTTTTTCTGTACAACACACATTTTCACTTCACTAAAGCTAAAGCTCAGCGGAGAAGGCTGCTGGTGGCTCAGTGGTATAGAAGGCTGCTGTTATGCAGATTTGACATGGTCCCTTTAACAGAGAAGTTTGAACCCTGCATGCGTTCACACCTCCGCACATCTGGCCAGTTGCTGTGTAAAGCAGGTGTGTAACGGCCGTCCACACACGTACTGTGTTCGAGGAACACTGAGGCCTTTTAGTGAGCTACAGGCTTCTTGCTGCAGGCTTTGTCTGAGCTCTTCATGTGGACGTAGTCAAAGAGGAAGCTTAAAGCTGCTGGTTGTAACTGGTAGACTCGGGCGGCCGTATTTTCTTTTCACAATGTAAAGACAAGCAGTAAAACAAAATGTCAGCTGCTTTTCCTCTTCAGCTTATTGTTTGCTTTCTGTCAACCTTTCTCCCATGATTCTCTTCTCTCGCCTTCCCTTCCTACGCTGGGATTCTCAAAGAGTTAAAATGGAGGCTATGCCTGCTGGTCACATGTCTGACACACTGGCATGTGCTACGGCATACGCACACACATTCACACGCTCATGCACACATGCAGGCATATATGAGCTGCAGAGGGAGGAAGCAAAGGGATTGAGAGGGAAGACGAAGAAGGGGTGAGGGAGAGAAAGAGAGGAGTCCCCTCCCCCAGCGCAGCGATATGTTATTCACCCACCCCCACCCGAAGTGGGTGTGTGCAAGCTGTGGGTGTGCCGTATCACATCCACTGCACTTGCTCACGTGGTCTGGATGTAGGAGTGTGTGTGTGTGTGTGAGAGAAGGGAGGTGTCACAGTAGCTGTACATTGTGATGTTGGGTGGGAGCCTCGGAGAAAATGCTGTGTGACAGTTTGATGGGCGAACTTAGGACTGATGGAAATGAAAGAACTGGTTCTAACAGTGGAATTCATTATATTTTGGGAGGGAAGGAAACAAACGCCACCTACTCTGCTGAGATGATTGACAGCTACCACAACTGTATTTTTAGGGACGTGAAGTCCCGAACTGACAAAATGACAACGTATCACTGACTGAATCGTCTGTGTTTTAACTGAACTGAATAATGAAGCTATAACCTAATAACTTAAATAACAGGCCAAAGTATCAATTTCAAAGTGCATCTGAGAGTAAATGTTCACTCTTGGCCCTGTGCTGGCAGGGAAACCTCTGACCACCGTCTCAGACCCTCGTGCTGCATTTCCACTCACTGGTTTTAATGTTTTTGCCGATGCAAAATTGTGCAATTTGGACTTTTTAGCCTCCGTTGTTGAAATGAAAGTTTGCCTGATGATTTGAATGTTTGCTCTGAAAATGTTTACATGACATGACATTGCCAGCCTAACACTATTTAGGGCCCAATGAGCACCAAGGGCCCCCAAAGAGGTAAAATTGTACTTTTCATTTCTTTAAATGACCATATTAGGTTCATGAAAGAGGTTCTACTGAACAGTTGCTGCAGAGTTAATTTAATTTAATTTAATCATTTGAATTAAGGCCGATTTATAACAGTAATAACTATTTTTTTCCACCTATATTTAAGAATGTGTTTGTTGGTCCCTTGTTTTTATTTACTCACTGGTTTTTCACTGGGTCTTCACCAGGTTTTTTATGTTGGAAATAAGTAAAGAAATTCATGTGTCAACATTTAATAATCTCTGACAAACTCAGGCATAGAATTTAAACTGTCTCACCAAGCAAAGGTACATTTCTCTTATTGTTCCTTTGTGTGGATGCGTGAGCTTCACTGTGTTTTCACACTCATCTGCTGATGGGGGGGAAAGTTTCTCTGTGCTCACATTAACTTTCAGTTGGACACATGTGGCTCCATTATTCTGTGATATCACGACTACAGCAGGTTTGCAACCTCCACAAGTATGAATCTTAATTTGAAAGATTCACTTTACACACACTGACACAACTGTGTCTCCCAGATAAATTACATTTATATACAAATAAACTGCAGCAGGAAATATGTTTTGTAGGAAACATAATTGGAACAGATTACTTATTTCATGAATGTAATGAGGTTATGTTGTTAATTTATGTATTCGGACAGTCACAAATATGTTAAAACTGAATGCATCAGTAAAATGATCAAAGATGACGTGTTTTTCTGTCAAAACATCTGATCTCTCAGTACAGAATCCTCTTGTAATGATTAAAGTGTTACTGAAGTGTTTTATGGCTCTGTTTAGACTCTCGCTGCTCTTGGTTAAAGGCTGTGGTCTGGTTTAATTCAGAAAAAGTTCACAGTGGCTTCAGACACAATGTGTTTATTTATATTAAACAAAAACCACAATCTGTCACTAACCTTAACAAAGAGCTGCTCTTGATTAAACTTGACCACAAAGAGGACTGTGGATTCAAGTCCTGGTCTCTGGTGTGACAGTCGTGTGCTTTGTACACTCGCCATCCACCCCAGCCGTGTCCTGGTGAGTCTGCTGCTGGCAATAAATGTAACGCTTCATTCTGAGGAGAAAAAAAACTATAGGAATTCAGAGATAATTTTTTTGTTGAGGGAGAAGTAGCACTTTTAATTAGAGCTTTTGATTAGTTGTTTTTTTTCCCATTTAAAAAAAAAAAAAAAAAGATCTCAGGTGTAAATTATTATTCAAAGCAGAGTATGTTCATGCTCTTTAAGAGACTGTTGTGTGACCATGTTAATGATCACACAATGTCTTTACAGGGGACACTGGGAAGGGCCCCAAAGACCCCAAAAAGATTTGGGCAGGCCCTTCCCCTTCCCCATGGAATAATTTCAGCAATGTGTGGGTGTAAAAATAGAAACCTTCTACCAGTTGAAGTATTATTATGTAGTTGTTAGACATTATTATTATTATTAATAATATTATTATTATACTCCATATATTATACTGTCCTAAGAGCAGTAGTCGTACAGCAGCAGTAGTAGTAGTGGTGGTGGTTGATGTATTTAGATATTTCATCATTTTCTCACTGGCCTGCTCAGATAAATGAACTGAAGAAGACCTTCCTTTGAATTAGAAATTTCTCTCTCAGCGTTAATCTGCTCCCTGAAACAGCAGTTCCTCATTCACTTGGTTTGCTGAAGTTAGAAGCAAACTGTAGAGGAACAGAGTGACTCAGTCGGCCCTCTGCTGTTCAGAGCTGCAAACAAGGAAATGAAATCCAAGGAGGCGAGGCTGGTGTGAGTTTGTGTGTGTGTGTGTGTGTGTGAGTGTGTGTGTGTGGCGTGGAGACGGCTCCCTTCCTCGCTGCTCCTCTATAGGCTGCTGTTGGTCCCGCCCTGTTCCGTGCTGATTCAAAACAAAGTGAAGGCTGACATCACTTACACACACACACACTTGCGTCATATAGACAAAGCAGGAACTCCCTCCTTCCCTCCTGTCTTCCTCCTCTCTCCCCCATTTTGTTTTTTGAAAAGGGGAGCACGGAGGCTGGGCCCCTGTTCACTTCACATTCACTCAGTCCAAGAAGTAAACCCTCAGAAATCCCCCCAAATTATTATTATTTTTAATTGTTTCGATGTGAGCAGCTTTTCTTATGTATGAAGAAATGATGTGTTGCTGTTAGAGATTGAATGACAGGAGTGTGCTTTTGTCTTTATCGTTACTTTTTATCACCTGTTTAATGATCAGACTTCTGAATAATCAATCAATAAATTCAACAGAATTATAGCTTTAAATAAAAGACTATTAGTTTCCAACCAACAGGGAATCTTTAAAGAATGCATAAAAAAATGAGTTAGAAAATTAAACTCTACGCTCTTTGATTAAATGAATTAATAAAGATTGGTTATTTGTCAAGATCTCTATAATTTTCACTCTGCAGAATCTGATTCTGTGAAGCTGGAAGACTGTAGATATAGAGGATTATTAAGGCTGTGTTTTTCTGACTGAATTAGATCATTATATTTCAGTCAGCTTGATCACAGAAACATCATTACACTATTTCATAGAAGAAAGGTAACCACCAGACCGGAAGTAAGCTGTACCTGTAAAGGCTGAAATGAGTGGGCCGGTGTTTAACCTGTGCTGATGAACATTAAAATAAAACAACATCAAATGCCACTTAGTGCTCAAACCAAACCGCAGAATATTTTTCCTGCCTATTTTCTAAAATTCAACTCTACCAAAAACCTGAGTGTAATGCATGACTTTCAGTTCTGACTCCACTGTGAAACAACCAAGTTAAAATGCTTCATTTCCAAGTGTTTAAATATTAAAAGGATGAATGAGATTTTTTTTGAGACTTTGCTTTTAACAGACATAATAGCATAAGAATAAAAAATAAATAAATAAATAAATATTAGAAATAATGATATATGACACATATCCATTAGAAACACATTTACATTGTTTCTAAGGTCTTAGGTTAAGGTAAAATGCTTGTTCTTGTAGCTTTGTTATTCCTACAGATTTTCATGACTGAATACATTTGTGAAAAAAAGTATTGTGAATATTTTTGAATGTTTCATTTTTAGTTTTACATTCTCTTTGTAAGTGCCCTAAAATGACTTAATCACTGACATGTGGAAAAATGTTATGACAATAACAGTTATGACAAACCTCTAAAAAAAAAAATCTAAAAAAACAAAAGCAAGTTCTTATACCTGAGCTGCTGGCTGGAGTTAATTTCCTTTCATTCCTCTAAATTTGTCATGATTTAAGTTTTTATTAAATGTTTTCTTATTATAGCTTTATAGTGATGAGGTAATAAACCCATCGCAACTTGATACAAATGCTTTTGAAAAAAAATCAGTGTGTAATAATTTGCTGGTATCTTGACAGCTGTAAAAGGCTTTCAGACGTGGGGTCAGGGCATTGTAATTCTGCACAAATTCACTTTGTTATGTATTTCATTTTGATGTTTGTTTTTTAATTAATTTATTTTTTCTTCTGGACATTCTAGTCTTTTGGCTGAACCTTGGTTTTACCTTTTCTGGATTGTACTAGTTCTCACCTTGTTTAGAGAAAAAAAAGTTTCTACTAAAAGAAACAGGAGAGATATTCATATTTTCTATATCAAATAATTTAAGTCCACACATAAGTTAAAAAATAAGACTGGGAAAAAAATGGCAAATGCCGTTTATCCACTTTGGAAATCAGAATCCCTGATTACAGCTTCAGGATTCAGAATATCCTTTAAAACAGAAATAAATGTCTCCTTTTATTCTAAAAGGTGTTAATGACATGTAAAGTTGTCGTTTAGGAAACAGGCTTGCTGATTAAATGTAGATGTTAATTTCTCCATGACTCCGTCAGTCTCAGAACAGGGAGTGGCCTGTCTGAGTTACTCAGCTCAGGGCCGTCATGTTCATCTTGTTGCTTTAATTAAGAAAGTACTTTTCATGTATTTCATGCACATAACATTTTAAGGGTTAGAAGAAGAAGTAATAAGCTACACTTTCTAACATTATTATAAAGAAATGAAAACGGAATATGGACGACTCTGGGTGTACAGTTAAATCCAGTTTCACCTCAGCCGCCATATTGCAGTAATGTCTTGGTGTTGGCTCATTCGGCTTTATTTTTTCTTTTGCTGCCTCTGAGGAAGAGCAAAGTGTGTGAAGACACAAAACAAAGACGGATAATTGGCTTTAAAACCGACTTGAGAACGTGGCACTGTTTGTATTAATCTCTTATTAATACATACTCTTTTCGGTTTTCTGTCACATCAAATTAGAAACAAACGCATCCTGTGTCAAGAGCGGCTTCGGGTTTAATTCAGTGGCTCGTTGTTTTCGATGTAAAACCGTCTAAACGCATTTTATCCTCATTTATTCCACAACCTTCACCTGCGCGGGGATTTAACCGGTGCTCCCGCTGCTAGAAGCAAACGAAAAAAAGGCACTTTTCACTCTAACCAGAGAAACAAAACCTTTGTGTTTCTTCCCTCTTCGTCGCCATACTACAGTGCCGAAATCTCCATGATGTATTTCAGGCGTGAGCACTCATGGCACACATTCTATAGTATAACCCCCTCCTCCTCCTGTTTCTCCCTCTCCCTCGCTGTGGGCTGTGCGCTGCGGCCAGGCCCCTCCCTCCCCTCGCGCCGCTGTAGTAACTCCCGAGTAGTTTTTACGCACTTCATGAATGGAGGGAACGCGCGCGTGCTCCTCTGCTCTCCTCCACTACAGAGGCAGCGCGCGGAGAGGGAAGAAAAAAAAAAAAGCATAAGGTGCGCGCACGTGCGAAGGTGTTAATGTAAAGACAACGGAGATTTTCTTTTAAAAAACTTGCGGTACGAGCTAAAGCAGCCTCCGTGTCTAACACACAGACGCAGTTTACAGTAGTCTGTAGTTGTGTCAGGATGCAGACTGTTTGAACACTGATAATGACACGCGCTCACGGAGGGAGGTGTGTCCCTGTTTTAACGGCGTGCATTTTACTTTTTTTTCTCCAGAGTTGATACAGAAGACTACAGCTGCGATTTAAATATTCATCGAACAATCGTATAGCCCACAACGACGATTATCTGTGTCCTAATCCGGATGTAGCCCCTGTTAAACATTAATGGTGGCAGTGGGGTAAAACAGATGGCTCAGATGAAGGCATTGTAGAGCTGTTGCGCTGGCTGGGGCGCAGCTCAACGCGCCTCCTGCATGATCCCATGTTCATACAATGGCGCATGTGGACTGATCGTCCTCCTCCTCCTCCTCCTATGTGCCGCATGTGCTCAGTTCTGGTGAATTCTCCGCGGTCATGTGACCGCATACTCATTGTAGTAAATGGGCGTTGCCTCAAGATGGCCGCCTACTGGCTCTCACGTGTATCTATGTATTTGTGTGTGTGAGAGGGGGAGAGAGAGTACACTATGGAGCAGTATGGAAGCACAGCACATATGGATGTAACCTATAGGAAATCCTGAGATGTGTGTTGTCGGTAACCATCCTCACGGGCAGTCTCGGTCTGAAGCGGTCCCTCTCCCTCTCCCTCCGCCTCTCAGTCTGAGGTTTTTCAGCGAACAGTTTGTTACAACCACTTCTGAAGAAAATATGAACCACGAAGTCGAACAGACCGTTTGAGACAACAGGGCCATGTGAAGTAACTGACGGCCATTTTCTGTGGCCTCCACTGAGCGGATTAACAGCCTCGCCATCCACCTTATTTCAGTCACCAGCTGGTATTACGGTTTTATCACATACGCCATTAACTGTTTATTTTAAATTCCTTATTACAGTGGTACAACTGAGTCTCTCTGTTATAACCTACTACAATAACTGACTGCGTATCCATATTTCCTCTCTTATTCTTGGCGGCCATTAAACGACGATGTTCTAGTGTAGCCACATGAAATCTTGTAATGTAATAACTGGAAAATAAAGGCTCAGGATAAAGTCAAACATTTTTATTAAACGGGTGAATGTTTGCTGAATAGGTTAACAACGACGACCTCTCCGTTGTGTTGGCGTTACTATAAAAAAAAGTCAACAGCGCAGTAGTCATTAGGTTATATAACACGGACAGAACATTTAACTGCGACTTTCCCGAAGTTCCGTTTCTAAATGAGAACCACAGCTTCATTAAGAGGCCTTCCTGTGGGCTCACACTGCCTCGCCCCCCGCCGTGCGTCCATAACATCAGGTGGCTGTAGGCGCCACAAAATGGCTAACAGAGAGGGAGGAGCTGGTGGAGCCATGGGCGTAGATTTGAGTATAAATAGCAGGGACATGTCCCCACCAGTGTTAAGGTGTTGCAGAGTTGTCCATGCTAATATATTTACTCATCTCAAACGATCTTTCCATTTTAACTCGCCTCTGTGTTACCCCTATAATCCGTGCAGCAACTACGAGTTGCCAGGTTTGTCTGCATAACGTTGATTATAATGATATATAGTTAAAGGCTGGTATATGGTGGATACTCGACTATGCTCTGGCAACCCTCAACTTTAAACTGCAATAGGCATTGTTGACAGGCTGCCGCAGCCTGTGATGAATCTGAGACAAGTATTTATAGTTTAAAGGTTTCAGATGTCACAGAATTGAAAACAGATTCAATCATCTTCACTGGACAAAATTAACATCCACTGATATTAAATATAAAATTCAGTGGTTGAGTTTTATCTAATTGGTTAGGAGGAGATGGCTCCCAGACCTAATTAAGACAGGGACAGATCAGGTCCTTTTAAAGAAGAACTGAAGTGTAAGTAACAGCTGAGCTCAGCTAATAAGAAAGTTCTGTAATCAATCCAAACATGTGTCTTCTTTGAAATTAGCTGCAGAAATATTTACTTTTTAATGCCCACCTCTCTTTCTTACTGCATGTTGGCCATTAAGACGTGAACATTATAAAGTAAATTAGCCACAGCTTATCTGAATGATGTTTGTTAATGTCAGGTGTGATTTTATTCTGAAAATCCTGTCAGCAGAAGCCTGAGCTGCACACACACACACACACACACACACACACACACACACACACACACACACACACACACACACACAGGTGAGCTGTGAGGTTGTAGTGAAAGATCTGGCTGAATTCAGGAGCTGAATGAAAAATAATATACTATACTTTTTTTTAAAATTTCTAGAACCTCAGGTGAGATTTGAAAATGACTCACAACAGGTTCAAACAGAGTAGCACATTATGTACAGGGTTTTATTCATTTATTTTCTTGTTTTCATTAAGGAAAAAAATGTAAAATACCAGTTAAAATGTGAGAAAAAATGTAAGATACAGGTCCATTCTCTTTGTGTGGTTGTATGTGTTCACACGTGTGCGTATCAATGAGAAAAGAGAGACAGAGACATGTTCTGAAAAAAAAAACATGTCTTCACCAAAGATAAAACCACATCTGTGCCCTTGGGTGAATGTGCTGAGCCTCCCATCATCAGCTCCTCTTAGTTAATAGACTTTAATTGCAGAGCTTTTCCAGGAATTAAACAATCAATAATCTGACACATGTTCTTTTTAAGTGTTAGGTATTTAGTCAACTTCCTGTCACCCAGGGTTTGATATCAGCACAGACCTATGAGCTGCACTGTCTGAATAAGACATGAATACACAGATCTGCTCTTCTCCTAAAATACACCAGCCTGTGGCTTTTCTCCTGGTAATAACATCACAAATTCAACCAGGAGTTAGATGCTATTATGTTGATGCTTTTATTATATAATTTTATATATAACAGTTTTATAACATTTTATATATAACAGTTTTTTTTTAAATGGGGAGGGGGAGGAAAGTCACTCTAATTACATAACCGCCGGTTGAATCAGATCCACCTTCTCAAAATGGAGACCCTTGCCTTTCCAAAATGGAGGGCCGTCGCACCAGCTGCAGGCGGGGTCAGAGTGGAGAACAGAGCCTGAACTTTGACCCATACTGTTGCACCCCCCCTCCTCTCTTTTCCTTAAATGAATTCCAGAACTGAGGCCTCCCTCTCTGTCTCCAACATGTTGCCCACCCTATGTTAAATTGTAACTTCCCTCATACCACGTCTTCTTTTGTACAGCAGTAGGCTGCCTGTTTTTTTTTCCATTGGAATCGCATTGAGAGGTTTGACTGTATATGTGTATGTATTCAATTCAGCTTTTCTTCTTCGATTACCTTCTTTTTTTATATTAAGACATATGAGATTAAGGATCATGAAGGAAGGTAATGCAGTAATGATGAGTGCAAGTACAGAAAACACACACACACACATAAATATTTTATACTTGAGTGCCTATGCAGATAACATCCGAGCTGTCAGTCCGCTCTAAAAAGTTTTGATTGGATAAGAATCACCCTTCAACCAAGTACGGTTTTGTGCAGGGGTATTGTAGTTGGGGGGTTGATAATTAGCAGGGCCCCTACCATGGGTGAGGGCCCTTACTTTCAACTCTAATTTCACAATTTGACATTATTAGCACAAAAAGTAAATTATTACTGTTGGCTGAATAAACAGTTTGACAGATTATTTCTTGTATCTGAAACAGTATCAGAGCTTTAGTCGGTTTAGTCTGCTCCTGCAGTCGGGTCGACAGAGGCAGTTGTTCTCAGAGTAAATGCTGATACTGATGAAGAAGACTTGAGGGGAACTTTGAAGCAATCATGCCATTAAAAAAAAGTAAAAGTAGGGCACTAAAGAAAAAAAAAAAACCATCATCGGAAAACCAGCAGAGACATTTTTTCCTGAACGCAGCTTGGGATCAGTGAGTCAGAATGGTTAGTATGTTTGTATGTAACACGGCGATATAGCTACTACTATAAGAGGTAGCTTGTTGATAAATGAATAAGTGTTCAGTCTGAGAAACAGCCACACAGAGAGCATCATCAGGCCCATCGTCATCATTTCTGGAGCTGGAGTACAATGGTTTTCAATCTTAATAAAGACCTAAAAAAACTGGTGTAGATAATGTTTTGCAATATTCTTAAAACTCACAGAAAGCTGAAATACGCTGGGGTTTTAGATTGTACAGACTTTTTGAAATGAGTTGCAAACACTCTATTACTGATTTCCATTGGTAATTACTGCAAATGCATGAACACTTGTGTGTTTTTGTGCCGCGCCCTTGGTTCAGTGGACCAGTGGGTTTGTGTTGTCTTAGTGCGATGATGATTCTCCTGTAAATGTGGGGCAGTCAGGGAGTAGTGACAGCAGTGACAGGCCCTCTCTCTCTCTCTGTTTTGGGGGGGGGGACATCCCGAATGGCAGGAAGTGGTGCCACCCATAAGGTGTGAAATGAGCGCTCCTCCTGTTCTTTTTCACACTTATGCATTTACACATATTTACAGCTGGCAGCTGCCACGCTCTCCCACTCTGACTGATGTGCTCCGCTCAGGTTAACCAGCACTGAACCTCCTCCTTCCTTACACTTCCTCTTCTTCTCCTCTTCCTTGCCCTTGATCTCTCCACCTCCTCTGACTTGTTTTCGTCTCTCCTGCCTCCTCCTGCTTGTGCTGTCTATTTAAAACTCTCATGCAGTGATGCTGCCACTGGAACTTTGGAGCGTTTAAGTTGAGACCAATTCTGCAAATAGGCTGTTTCACAGGTGATGAAATGAAAGGATCACTGACTAATAAAAAGAACGATAATCACTGATAAGTAGTTATTTAAAAATAAGCTTATTAATGAGCCTTTGATTGAAAATGTATTGCTGTTTGTTTCGCAAGGATCTCCCATCTTACATTTAATCTCCTCCTTACTGTATGACCTGTGGCTGTAGGAAAGTGAGCGTGTACCTCGTCTGAAGAATGTATGAGGTGCAGACGTTGTCACTGCACATAACTGTTATAAAAAACAGTTTGTGTGGATGCATCGTTTATACATCTGGCCTCATGGGAGGGGATGGAGAGGAGGGGGAGGAAGGAATGGAAGAAAAGAAAATGGAGAGGTGTAAGGAAGGCGGACAATAGGAGCCGAAGTTACAGAGAGGACAGAGAGGAGACACATTTGGACTCAGGTTGTTCCCTGATGATTGTTGATAAGCTTGGACTGGTATCACCTGTAGTTGAATCAGTGCTTATACTGACACTGTCTTCTTCTACACCTCACTCCTCTGTGCACCAGTATTCATTCAGGCAGTGTCTAACTTCCCTGCTACACTGATGGTGTCTAATACAAGGGTGTAAAGGTGATGGAGAGACGGGTAGATGGGGTGAGATGATAGGACTTTTCCTGCTAACAAGGTTGATGTGAATGCTAAACGATGGTGTTTGGTTGCTCCTCAGCAACAGAAATAAAAAATTCATCTTGAGATTTTATGCCGGCCAGGTCGCTCTTATAAAATATTCACCCCCTGCGCTTCTGTGCTCCTCTAGTTGCAGCCAGCGTTAGCTTTGTACCGGGGGACATTTGAGAGCAAGCCGCGTGGTAAGGTTTTCGTAACGGTGGCAGGTAATTGATATACTGGACACCACAGTCTCTAAATGTGTTATCTTTAACTACTTCTTCAGAGGGCCGTTTTCACCATGTTGCTAACTCGTGGAGGAATAGTTTGATATTTTAGATGATTCATTTCATGTCCGTTAGATAGAAGGTTGCAGCCAGTAGCTGATTAACTAAGATTAGCGTTTGGTTTTTGTACATATTAAACAAACAAGATTTAATGAGCTTTACAGAGATTGGTTGGTTGGATTTCATTACCTTTGGACAGAGCCCTTCTATCTGTTTCTCCCGGTTTCAGTCTTTGTGCTAAGCTAAGCTAACCAGCTCTACTCTTGAATACAGACTCCTAAACATTACCAGAGTTGTTTGGCACTGACAAATCAACAGTGTTTAGAAAGCATCTTGTGGTACCAGCATCACTATTTCATTACTCATGTGGTCACTTGCATCACTGACCACCTCCAAATGCAGCGTTTGGACAATAAACATGCCTCAACTTCAAACCGTGACTGAGAGGGATTGAGGTCATTCACAGAGGAGGCTTGGCTTTGATTGGCTGTAGCCAGACCTTAAACCACGCAGCATTCTTTCACTCTGTTTATTGAGTCTGTAATGCTGATTTGTTTAGTACGGTCCAGAAGCTCTGTGGATTTCCCTCGTTGTTTGTTGGTGAAGTCGCCTGAGACCCCTGCAGACGGCCGCTAATGCTCAGTGCAGCGAAACTTTGGATAAAAGGCTTCGCGATTTATTGACGAGCACTTGCGTAGCAGTCAGCTGGAACCATTTGCATGCACTTTGTTTTCCATCCCGGTGTCAGAGAATCAGGTCCATCTGCATCGTCTTGATGTCCGTCTGACAGAACGTGACGCCTGACTTATCTGGAGACTCGCAGTAAACTTCTCTTAGCCTCCTTTAAGGTGTTTGATTTGACAAAGCAGATTCTTGAAAACTTATTCAACAATTATAGATGAATAATATAAGTCTGAAAGAGAAAATAATGAACGTTGTACAACACGTACTTTGTAAAAAAAATCTCCCCTACTTTAGCTCAGCTACACATCTTCTTTTCCCTGTAAAGACTTTCTAAATTCCTGATTTAGTATGTGAGTACGCTCTTCTGTAAAACATGTCAGTCAGACCTGTCAAACAGGCCTCTCTCCGCCATTGAAAGTCCCACAGGGAGCGATAAGGTGCTACAGGCACACACATACTCACACACATTATCCCTCCATCTCATAGTCTTCATTCGTCTAAGACTTTAAATCACTGCGTGGTTGTGAATGCCGTCATGTCTGTGTTACTGTGTGGATCCTTATATGAATGTGTGTCTGTGTATATTACTGGGAGCAGTGACTTTCAGCGTCTGGCTCTCAGATTTAATCAGTTTGAAAGAACCTAACTGTACTGTAACACACACACACACACACACACACAGCTTCCCAGAAACTTTCCTGTTAGTGGTGTACTCATTAAGCTACACAACACCAAGTGGGTGAACATAGATGTTTATTGGAAAGCCAGTAAACCACAGCAAGCTTTTGCCATTGTCTTACAGTGTGTTTATAGTCAGCAACATGATCAATAAAGTCACCAGAGGTCCATTCATGGCTTACAGTGCTGAGTGAACAGAAAAACTCACAAATTATCACAACTTGATAACATTTCCTAGGCAAAATAAACCACTGAAAAACCCACTGGATTGTTTATACCTGCTGCCATTTGAAAAGTTACAAACACTAGAGTGAAGCATACTGATGGCAGAACACTTGC
This sequence comes from Toxotes lorentzi, assembly GCA_037833715.1. Taxonomy (NCBI): domain Eukaryota; kingdom Metazoa; phylum Chordata; class Actinopteri; family Toxotidae; genus Toxotes; species Toxotes lorentzi. Next base: position 18,753,243 of record JBBMJY010000010.1, read on the forward strand.
TGAACTCACCAAGACCACCTGAACGCACCTTTAGTCAATCATTTAGGAAACAACAACACAGCAACAGTATCACCTGCAGCGTAGTGACGGAGGTCAGCATGTTAGTACTGGGTGGGGGAAGTTGTTGTTGGGTGTGAGAGTCACTGCAACAATCTATGACTTGTCAGTTGCAGCTGCTGTGAAAATGAATCTTGAAGTAGCACCTAGTCTGGAAATGTAATAGGCAAGTCGCTCCACATCTCTGTGTCACTGTGGTATTGAACACTCTGTAGATCATTAGGTGGAAAAGTAAGTGTCTGAACAGGAGCTGGAAGCTGCGAACGTGGCAGTGAACACGGTAGATGTTAGATGGACAGAATGACTGCTTTTTACAGTACAAAGAAGGGAAAGGAAAGCAGTGTTGATGTTGATTAAAGATCACACTCAGAGGGTTTACGTATCTGACTGTCCTCTGGTTATTTAGGTTCATGTTTCATTTTGAGGCTATGAAAGAAGAGGACAACAGCCTCACACCCGCAGACACACCTCATTGTGGTCCAGGGGCCACCTCTGTCTGGTCTGAAGAGCTCTGACCCTTGGCCTTTGACCGTACCCCCCTCTCCCCAGAAGCAAAGCCTTTCTCTCCTCTTGCTTCTCTCCTCCACCTCCTCCTTGAGGACCGCACTCTTTTCATTCTCTTAGCTTCTTTTCTTTCTCCTCCTCTTTCTCTCCAGCCCTTTGTTGTGCTGGAGGCTGGAGCTGAGCATGGATTTAATGCCTTCACAGCTGAGGGAACCTCAACGGCTCCAGTTTTTGCGTTCAGCTTCAGACATTTTCAAGCTTCATTGACAATGTGTTTCCATCTTTGCATATCAACAATGACTCAGAGATGAGGCTCTCAGCAAAAAAAAAAAAAAATTGTGTCTCAGTGCAGATTTATATTTTGACAATTACGTTACTCACTTCCAATTGAGTTCAACTATACTGTCAATTTTCAGGTGTATGTACAATTAATAGCAAAACACAGATTTGCTAATGCAAGTCATTGATACCAGCTGTCGCAATGAGGTTTAATATGCTACTAATATGCTGCATATTAATAATAATGTGTTAAGCAGTGAAGGATAACACAATGCCATGTCACGGCTTGTGGAAAATCCTAGTATTAAGTGTTGACTTGACATTCAGCTCAGGTTGAAAGAGGACGGGAGACCTAACAAAGCAGACAACCCCCCATGTAGGTAAAAGTCAAAGAAGATATTTCAGATGAAATTAGATAACAGATGAGTGAAAGAGCGCGTAAGCAAATGTGAAGCATGTTGTTTTGTTGTCCATCCACCCGCCCATCCACCTCCTTTCTCCACCCATTCCTAACCTGTTGCCATGGTTTCAGCCAATGAGGTAGTCCGTGGGTTGGCAGGCGGGTTGGTAGGGGTCAAACAAGTTCACTGATGGCTTAATGGGGGTTGGGATGTGTGTGTGTGGGGTGATGTTGGAATGGCGTTGGGGGGATAATGGGGAGTTGATGTGTTGATAAGATAGAACTGTGTGTGTGTGTGCATGTGCTGGGGTCATGGAGGTTTTTTGGTGTGTATGGTTGGAGGTATGCATGTGGAGATGTGGGGAAGGGGGCTGTTTTTACGTGTGTTTGGCAGTTTGGGGGTGGAGTTAGTGATATAGCTGAGCATTGATTGAGGATCAAAGGGCTTTTCCATTTTTTTTAGATGGTGGGCTGTCAGGTATTCTGAACGCACAAAAGACTATTCATCTGGGCTGGAACCTCCTGGGGTTTGGGTGGGGTTTAGCTGGGGAGGTGGAGATTGGGGGTTGGTTGTTGTTAGGGTTTAGGGCCACTGATGCTCATCTTAGTGGGGTGCGGGGTTGGGTAAAGAGCGGCAAAGATAGTAATGGGTGGTAAAAATGGGACCCTCCACTGTTTCACATTACCACATTTTAGTTATCTTGAGAGATTTCCAGCGAGGCCCACAGCAGAATATTTCACAGCTCTTCAATACAAGCAGCTTCAGTAAGGAGGCCAAGGGTCAGAGGTGCCGCACTAATACAACAGATGCAAAACAAGTCCTAAGGAGGGATGGGTTTCAGAAACCAGTACACATTCTTGAGTCGTTTAGACCTAACCCTGTTCCAAGACACACCTTTCTTCCTGGAGTGTGTGTGGGACATGAGTCATGACAGAAACTACAAGAAAATTGTTCTGGTTTCACAAAGGCGATTTAAATATGCCTTTTTTCCTGTGCAAAGATTTATTTAAAAGTCAGATTCTTTAACATCTACTTTCTCAGAGTCAGTGACGAAACCAGAAGTGATGCAACTGACACAATGCTCGAGTATCAGAGTCCTCAAGTGATCACACAAGCCCAAGGTCACAAGAAAAGGAAAGAGCGCTTTGTGTTCCTAATGTATTGACTGCTGAGGGGGGACGAGGGTCATTACTGGTGATGTTTTATATGTAACAGTGAAGCTGTCAAAGCTGAGACACAGCTCAGCATATTCACGGTTACCGTGATGACAACAAGAGTGTGTTACCAAGCAAGCGGTCACACACAGACACAAAAACACATACATACAAAAACAGTACTGGCAAAACTGCAGCCTTAAGATGTACTTGCACACATGCGCCCCTTTTATTCAACAGACTACCCTTCCCCCACTGTGCGGGGGAGGTTGAGCGGGACATCGTCCCACCACTTGCTATTGATTTAGTGGTTTTTCTCCAACAACTGGAGCTCAAGCCCCATAATGGCAGACCTGGGTGGGGGAGGAGGGCATGTAGACATCCTGCTGGAAATGATGTGGCCCTCCTGTTCCCACCGTTCTACGGAGATGTTTCAGCAGTCAGGCCAAGAACAAGACACAGTTTGTCTGTGTTTAAAGAGACAGTGATGCAGCTGGTGTAGGGCTATCAGCAGGACCTCATGGGTGATGTGTCGAGATGATACAAGACACAGAACCCACAACCAGCTTGCTGATACTGAACTGGTCCATATGTGAGCAGTTAGAAACGCAGAAAGGTTTGTTTCCAAAGCAGCATCACGACCTAAATCTGAGATTAAATCTGAGTGACAGAGGGTGGAATGTGCAGTCTGTCTGTCTGTGCTCACATCTAGCTTCAGTTAGAAATGATGACACTTGAGTGCAACTCATCCGGTCTGCATTGCATCATTTGCAATCTCAGCTGCCCATAACGCACACTGCAGGCGTCATACAGACAGGAGTAGTGGTAGTAGTAGGTGTATAGTAGTCAGGATGTAGCTGGTGATGTTGAACCCAGATACAGTATCCTTTAGGTTTCACGTCAGTGTGAATGGACCGACACAGGTAACTCCTACAGGGCCAGGGTTATGGATACCAACCCTACAGAGACAAAGATGCTTATACATGACTGTAGTTTTAGGCTACTGACCTTTAGAAAAAGAAAAGTTAGACCTAAGCTAACTAGTGTCAGCACACAGTAAATGAAGTTTGTTACATGACTTTATATACAACTGTTTCAGTACACTGTAGTGCTGTGGGTGAGCAGGGCTGTAGTTGCAGACTGTGCGTATGGTGACGACCAGGTCAGACGTAGCTGGACTCGTGCTCATTGTCCTGTGTTTGACCCAGTCAGAGCTGATGGATGTAGTGTTAGTGCACCATTCTGATTTACTCTCTTCCTCTTTCCACCTGTTTGTCTCTAAAGACACGTTCTGGTTTCATTCAGTGGCCTCCTCTTCCTTTCACTCTCTCATCCCCGAGCCCTCAGCCCAACACAGTCAGGACAGTGTTACACCTGTCATCAGCGTCCAGTTTAAACACATGCACAGAGTATTTCTCATGTGTACTGAATCCTCTTTGTTTTCTCTTCACAGGACCAGGAAACTGCAGATCAGAAACATCCCACCCCACCTACAATGGGAGGTTAGTTCCTAATTATTTTCCTTGCTGGGATAATTTACACAATTATAATTTTCTGTTACTGTGACTTCACACTGCTTACAAACACATCCCATTACCACCACCCACAACATCTCTTCTCTTAACATTCTGTGAAAGTAGTTGTTTTGCTCTATGGGTATAGCTCTGATCCAGCATCTATAACCAGCAACTGAAAATTTGGTATCACTCAGACTAATTCTGACTTGATTGATTGTAAAGAGTTACATTGTCCTATTGAAGCGAGCAGACCTGAGCAGCTTCAGTCTGTAGCTCTGTATGAGTTTGAAGAGTTTTAATCAAAGTGTTAAAAGCCAGAGGAAATTAGTCCTCAAGACAGCCAGCAACAAAACCGCTTCATGCAGCCAGTGAAGTCAGACATCAGGGCCTTAAGTCATGTCTTTGTTCTGTAGTGTTCTGCCAATATGAGCCTTATCAGGTCCAGCCTGCAGGAGTTATAACAGCATCAGAATCGGAATGATGGCCAGGAGTTTGAATTGTACAGGAGTGCAGAGGAGTGATAACCCCAGCAGCCATGCTCAGCAGCACTGGGCTGTCTTTCTTTGTTTGTAGATGAAGAGACAATATCCACAACATCATCCTGATGATCTGAAGCAGCTCAGATGGATTTAATAGCTGCCTCCTCCGCTCTAACAGTACTTTCAGACAGCGAGTGGTTGCTGCCACTGACTGCTGCTATCCACCCTCTGGTTAGTGTAGTCTTGACTAACCAGTATCATAGACATTATGTACAGACCAGGTGAACTATTAGCTGTTGATCTGATGCAGTTTCTCTTCGTTGATGTTTGTCTGTTATTCAGTCACCTCAGTACCTGTAAAATCAGCTCCTGTAACGTTTCCCATAGTCACCACAGTCACACAGTCACACAGTTGAACCATCATGGTTCAGCTCTGCTGCCACTGACCATGTGCTGCCGTGGATACAGTGGGTGCAGAGGCAGTAACAACTTGCTGTCTGCACCTTAAGAATCCACCCCAGTGTCCCCCAGTGCTGGCAGGTTTGGATATTATAGCTTGTAATGCCACCCTGGCTGATCTCACTGCAGATTTTTGTACCCCTTCAGGCATGTGTTTGTGTGTGTTTGTGTGAGTGTGGTGTTTGTGGGTCATATTTGACTTAACCTCAGTGGGATGACAGTGAATCAATGGTTAGGAACCACAGCCCACTCCCAGCTTCACGTGGAAATGAGTGACTGTCATTTGAAGCTGCAGGTTGCAGCACAGGGGACAGATGATCCTAACGGGAGCCCGGTGATTAGAATCGAACATTAACTAATAGTCATCTATTGATCAACATATGCATAACACTGTTATAAGCTCTCACCTATTAATTGTTGTTGCTGCTACAGTTATGTCTGTCCCTGATCATGACGTATATGCATGAACCACTGTACAACACAAACGTTTAGAGACAGTTTCAGACAGATGCATTTTGAAACTCTGTATAGTATAAACTAATGAAAAATAAAAAACATGAACATCTGGGCTTGCAAACACACACACCAGCTGATCTCAGTTACACCTGCAGTTTTACGCTGACAGGTCCTCCCATCTTCATGTTGACAAAGCATCATAGTAACTGTTATCACATGGATGAAAGTTATTAGGACAAAAGGGGACATTTGAAATACCACTCTTTACTTTTTTAAACTGTAAAGTGTGAAGTTATTATGTTCATATAGATGATGAAGAGTGATGAACAGTGTTCTGATATTACTAAACCTTTAAAAACACTTTTATATATTGTATTTTACTGTAGAAATTTAGGTTTGCGGAGCTGTGTAAACATGACTATGACATCCACAGGCAACTGTGAAAATTGCATTATTATAAGAACATTACAGGACAATAATTTTTTAAACTTTACATTTGAAAAATACTCAGATATTATTTCTTTTCCTTTCACTCAGACTGTAAAAGTTGTATAAGTGCTTTGAACAAACACACAAACTGGGACAAACTACACTACAAGGCACCTGGTGTTTAAAATGCAGGAGATGGGACTCAGTAGGATCAAAAGGCTGCATACATGTGGTGTGTAGCTGTGTGAATGTCTGTGTGCAGCGTTACTGTTTTTGTGAGGGTGTGGCACGCTGCCTGCTGTGACTGTGTGTGTGTGTGTGTGTGTGTGTGAGAGAGAGTGTTTTTGTTACCTCACTGGGAACCTTGTTGGGACCATAGTCTGGTCCTAATGAGGCAAAATCTAATTTCTGACATCCTGGTTAAAGTCGGGGTTAGAGTTAGGCTGTCCACAATGAATGGAAGTCAGTGCAATGTCCTAAAAAGGATAGCTGTGCATGCTTCTGTGTGTGTGAGAGAGTGTGTGTTGGATCTTTTTCCCTTTCCCTGTGATCTTGCTCTGCCAGCTGTGTCCACATGAGGGCGACATCTTACCACAGACCTGAGTGAAATGTGTCATTTACATGTTTGTGAGCGCAGTGTCAGTCCATCCTTAAGATAAATGAATAATCATGGCAGACAGAATATGTTCATTCTGAGGAGAGACAAAAACAAAATGTTCTTCTCTTCAAAATAAAAGCATTAGGTCAAGTAGAGGACACAAAGTGGACAACATTACCTGGAATAAAATAAAAATCTGTAACTGTAAAATGTAGATGTTAAATTTATAATTACGCACAACACAGTTGACAACAGCCTGTATTAATGTGAAGATGGTTAACAGAAGATCCTAGATGTCTGAAACAGAGGTGAATACACACCATCCGAGACATGTTCTGCTCAGACTACAAAATATCATTGGTCCTGATAAATTATACTTTAGCTGAAGCAACACGTATGCCTCATAAAAAGGTAGTTTTAGCCTTTTATTTGGATTTGAGTTGAACATTTGATAATGTTACACCACTGTTTGTTATTTATCAGGTGTGTAAACAACACATCTAAAGCTGACATCGGTTTTCTTGCATAATAGGCCAAAAAATACCCATTGAAACAATCTGTGGCCAACAACGATGCTTGTAATTAAATTAAAACAATACTCAACACTGCTCAGTTTATGAAACTAAAAAGGTTTCCTGTCCTAGTTTAGTTCCACTAAGCCTGTGGGATCCCTCTTGGATCTCCATCCAGCCCCTGTCATCTGCCAACACTCTTTTATCCTTTCAAACCTTTTAAACACCAGGTTTTCTTTAGCTTGTCATTGCCACTAATTTCTTTAGATTCATTTTCATTTTTTTTCATTTAAAACCTCCACAGAAGAACTGAACTGTGTTGATATGCTTTGTGTCTTTTCACGTTTCTCTTTATGCTCATGTACATTTCCTGTGTGCATACCAGAGGCCCGTCAGTCATCACAGTGTATTCTTCCTTTTTTTGTCTTTTCCACATGAACTGACAGTGTTGTTTCTTCCTCCCTTGCTTCCTGTCTCTCTGTGTCAGGTGCTGGATGGTCTGTTGGCCCAGTGTGGAACTGTAGAGAACTGTGAACAAGGTAAGATTTCTGATTTCTTCGTTCTCGCTGAATGTCAGGCCTGTCTGATCTGTGCTCTGCTTCGTTAACTTGATGTGATTATCAACATATCAACATGTTAGGTGGACTACATATCCTATCTGACCTTCAAACCCCTGAATGATAACTCAGACGGATAGATGGTTATTTATCACAGATTCAAATGGAGACTGTACCAGACTGTATTCTATTGATCCAGAATCCTTTAAGAAGATTGCTGTACTCACAACACAATACTATTACCACTATTGTATATTATTATTATTGGCAGGTCTCTTCCAGTCAGTCAGATTAATCACATGAACTCATAATGAAAGGATTTGTGGGCTGGTGCAACACTTTTTTTTTTTCTCGCCCTCAGCTCTGAAATTATTAGCAAAACACAAAGATCCCTCTCACAGCCTCATGTTTAATGTATCATAAAATTCTTTCAAAATGCCCATGCTGTTACCATAGCTGTGGTTACCAGATCAGTCCTAATCTTTTTTGACCCGTTATTAAAGCAACATTTGTGTGTCTCGTCTCTGTTTCTCTCAGTGAACACAGACAGTGAGACTGCAGTGGTCAATGTCACATATGCTTCCCGGGAGCAGGCAAGACAGTAAGTTCCTCCATCTCTCTTTAATATCCTGTTCACGGTCTCCTTCATTCCACCTCTTTATTTATGAGAGAGTGTGGTAGAGATGGATTTGTATGTTCATGTCTGTTACTGTAAATGTGTCTTCATGTGGTGATTTTTTTGGGGGGGGTGGGGGGGGGGCAGTTATACCTGTGTTCTGTGAGATCTGTGTAGATGCTCTAAAAACATTTTTAAAAATGAATTATCAAATAACCAAAGTTCAGTTAAAAAAAACTATACTAATTTATCAGATTAGTTAGTTTCTCAAGGAAGGGCTAGTTGTACATTCTGCACTTCATGTGTGACATCTAGTGGTTATTTGGAGGAACTACAATGTGAAATGAGTATCTCTTAAGAGTCTCATTTCATGTTATTACAATAGTGGAAGAACTATCACTGCAATTATAACTGAACAAAAAAAGGGAAAAAATGCAAAGCAAGTATAAGCATAAATATATTGAAGTGCTCTGTTTAAAATATATAGGATGTCACTACTGCTGTAAATGACCTCCTGCTCATGTGCTGTGTCCCTCTCAGAGCCATCCAGAAGCTCAATGGATACCAGTTTGAAAACAATGCCCTGCGCGTCTCCTACATCCCAGACGACATCTCTGAGCTGGAGGGAGGCCAGCGGGGGCCTGACAACGGCCGGCGCCCTGGTTACGGGCCTCGTGGCGGGCCCCGTGGTGGGTCCCCGAGCTCCGGGATGCCCTCCAAACCGCCACACGCCGACATCCCTCTGAGGCTGCTGGTACCCACACAGTATGTTGGAGCCATCATCGGCAAGGAGGGAGCCACCATTCGCAACATCACCAAGCAGACACAGAGCAAGTGAGTGCAGCGTTTACCTGTGTGTGTGTGTGTGTGTGTGTGTGTGTGTGTGTGTGTTTAATTCTGATAGAAGTGCTCAGTCCTGAAGTCCAGGCCAGGGACTTAATTCATTCTGAGTGTTACCAGGCAAAAGGTAACAGGCATCTTAAGAGGCAATAAAACCAGTAATTTGACACAACTCATTTGTCAGATACACACATACTGTAACACTCTGAAACTCAAACTACCATGATGCTGAGCAGGAAAAGGGATCCTATCACTGCTAAGACAAAGTGAGACCACAGAGTAGAAATTATGATGATATTATGACACTTGTGGTGTGGAGTAAATATTGAAATGAAGAACAACATTTTTATCTGTAGGTCTTCTGTTTGTGGGCAAATAACTTGGCTAACCATAGTTGCCAAGGTTACATTTGTGCAAAGATGCACAAATGCATTAATCTAATAATGATTGGCCTTTCACCAATAATCCACTTACATGTCAGATTTTAAGTGAACATACAAAAGAATATATGTGTGTGCAAACTAAAGTAGTAGGTAATGTGACTCAGCTACTTGAAATCCTATCACCCCAATTTGCAATGTCTCATCCCACATCTTGTACATATGTGCAGCAATAACAATGAAAACCCTCTGTGGCCTGTGGTCATGAAGAACATGGAATCTTCCACGTTCCCCTACAGGTAGACTACAGGGGACATGAAGTAGGAAATACAAATATGAGACTGTATCTACATTCAGTTTTACCATCTGTAGAGTTGTGGTATTTTCCATGACAGTAAAGCATGTGACATCCAGTGAAGAGGACATGAGTGTGTATCAGTTTCTGCAGAGCGTGTGCTCTCCTCTGTATCCTGCACTGAGTCAGTGACAAAAATAAGTGGTCTCATCAAAACAGTGTCTTTTAATAAAACTCACTGTCATCAAGCATCTCCCAAAACTCTTCTATCACAGAATGTCTCAGTTTAATGTGTCGGTGTTGTAGCCTGAAACAGTACCACTGTGTGACTGCATGCATTAACTTTTCATTAAAAACAGGTGATTTACAGTATACAACAAAAATGAGGACACTGAAATATCACTAAAATCTTCAGTGACTCAAAACTGTGGAAGTAATGACAAGGGCATGGCAACAACATTAGCCACACATTTGTTTTTCAGATTAATTGGCTTTGTTATTCTTGTGCTTTGGCTAATAACAAATAAAGTTGTATTAAATGGACAGGCTTTGTCTGCACACAAACACCTTATCATTGTGGGATCCTTTCTACTTTTTTTTTTTGCTTTTAGAGACTGTGTGTTTATTTATTTATTTGGTATTTTATTCTTCTGTGGTTCTCCTATGAGCTCTGTCCTTTAATAAAGTTTACAGTGAATTAAATTGAATGAACCTGGTGAAGAAAGTGACTTAATAAATTGGTTGTAATCTGTCCCGTCACTGCAGGATTGATGTGCACCGCAAAGAGAACGCAGGTGCTGCTGAGAAGCCAATCAGCATCCACTCCACCCCTGAGGGCTGCTCAGCCGCCTGCCGCATGATCCTGGACATCATGCACCAGGAGGCTAAAGACACCAAGACGTAGGTTTCAAATTAAAATCATTAATAATGCTAAAATAAAGCAGCATCACCTGATCCTGGACATGTTTTTTGTGTGAAGTCTTCATCTTCCAGTGAAATATTGGTACTTATTCTTTCACTTGCAGAGCTGATGAGGTTCCTCTGAAAATTTTGGCTCACAACAACTTTGTCGGACGCCTCATTGGGAAGGAGGGACGCAACCTGAAAAAAGTCGAGCAAGACACAGACACAAAGATCACCATCTCCCCGTAAGACACACTCACACACGTCTGAATTCAGCCTTGTGAAGTAGTAGTGGTGGATACTAAGCTGCTTTATGAGACAGAAAAGTATTCTCCGTTTTATAATACTTACATAAGCAGCTCATCAACTAGGGAGCTAAATTCACTTTAACATCCAGCGATCACTGATCAGCCATATGTATCAGTAGCGAGCCCTCTGTTATTTATACAGTCTCCAGGACCTGACGCTGTACAATCCAGAGAGGACCATCACAGTTAAAGGCTCTATTGAAGCCTGCTGTCAGGCCGAGGTGGAGATCATGAAGAAGGTCAGAGAGGCCTATGAGAATGACATCGCTGCTATGAATGTGAGTCTACGCACACACACACACACAACATATAGAAATACACAACAAGAAGTGCTGATGCTATGAAGGGTTGAAAAGGGCAAACTTCAGGCACTCAAGAAGAGGAGCAGTTTCATGTGGAGTTATGATTAAAAGCCCTTATTAGTCATAGTAATAATAATATACTGAGTTATCTTCCGTCATGAAGAGGGAATACATGGCCAAAGACGCCCCGGAGGCCTTCAGGCACCTCCAGTGCCACTGAGACAAAAACATTTCTTAACTTCAGAACTGGCAGAACCAATCAAGGACTGCAGTGTTTTTGAATGTTTACTTTAATTACATTTACATAGTTTACATCACTGATAAGCGTTTTTCAAGCATACTTTTTTAGGTTTGATTATGTGTGTTTCTTGTGTCATGTTCTATGGGCAGCCAGTATTTTCTGTTCCTTTTAATGTGGCACGAGAACTAAAACACACAGGTGAACCTCCACTCGGGTTCTAACCGGCAGCCTTCTCCACAGCAACAGACTCACCTGATCCCTGGGCTCAACTTGGGCGCTCTTGGCCTCTTCCCCTCTTCCTCCAACATGCCCCCACCTCCTGCTGGAAATGCTGTCAGCGGCGCCCCCTATGGCTGCTTTGGGGTAAGAATACTTGCTGTTTTAAGTGGTTGAGACAGAAGTTAGTTCAAACCACCAGAGGGCGACATTTGTCTGTTTCATTATGAAGGTTCTGTGGGTTTCTTAAGCTTCTCAAAGCCCCTCTGATACATTCACTTAGATATTTGTGGCCATCAAACCAGATTTTCGGTTGTTTTTTCCTGTGAGTTATTAGTCCCAAACACACAGTCAGTTTATGTGATGAAATCTTTGCTGTATGTGTGTGTGTCTTCAGGCTCCAGAGCAGGAGACAGTCCATGTCTACATCCCAGCACAGGCAGTGGGAGCCATCATTGGAAAGAAGGGACAGCACATCAAACAGCTGAGCCGCTTCGCTGGGGCCTCCATCAAGGTCTGTACTGTACCACAGGTTTACAAGACCTGATGCATGACACTGGGAAACGGGGAGACACTACGACAGTCTCAGAGAGTGTAGGGGGACTCACTGTAGCATTCTCTGTCAGTGAAACTAAATGTAAGTTTTAAGCAGAGTTAGTGCATCTACAATACTTTCCTAATACATCAATAATACATTTTAAATTCACTTGTAGACCTATTATTACTATTAATCACTATGGAGAGCACAGTGATAGTTTTGTTTGAAGGACCCATAACTTCACTGTGAACCACGTTTCTCATGTTTCTCTTCCAGATCGCCCCAGCTGAAGCTCCAGACTCTAAAATGAGGATGGTGATAGTGACAGGACCCCCTGAGGCTCAGTTTAAGGTAAACACTAACAAGACATTTCCAGCTGATTAACGTTAATTACACATCTTCTCAAATGAGACAATGATAAAATGGATTCCTAACCTCGTTGTCTCCCTCCTGCAGGCTCAGGGCAGAATCTACGGCAAACTGAAGGAGGAGAACTTCTTTGGGCCCAAGGAGGAGGTCAAACTGGAGACTCACATCAAGATGGCCGCAGCCGCTGCAGGAAGAGTCATTGGAAAAGGAGGCAAGACGGTAAGTGACCTGAACCCTGCACATGGTTGCTACAGTAAGAATTCTGTCCACAAAGTGCTTTTAGCACTCAGCTCTGGACTCTGGAAATTACCCTCCATCACATGCATAACGTTCTCCCTCATGGTTGGTTCTTCCTCCTAAAGTAACCCACAACGTGTGTCTCCAGGTGAATGAGCTGCAGAACCTGACAGCAGCCGAGGTGGTGGTCCCCAGGGAACAGACGCCTGATGAAAACGACCAGGTCATCGTCAAGATCAATGGACATTTCTACGCCAGCCAGGTACTCCTCCCACACAGAACGCATGTAACTAAAGAGTCGCAAGTGATTTTATCAACAAAACAGTATAATTCATATTCATGTCCTGTGAAAAGTTACTGCCACATTACATTTACTGGTGATTGGTGATGACCTGCCTCAAACACAGGGACACTTGTCACTTCCACTCCATGGAATCACACTGCCAGTATCTATGACATCTACATTACCTACCTACCTTCTCTCTGTTAGCCGAGAGAAAAGTTTTAATTGATTTTTCATTAGACCGTGTGAACTGTATTGAGTGTGTCAGTGTCCACCATGCAACCGTAGAATAATTATCAAAAGTTTGATGTGCACAGTATTTTTCTGTGCTTATTTTACAACAGTCTGGTGCTTTTTGCGTAAAATGTAACCTTAGATATTCTGTGGTTTGATGCACAACATCAGTCCTGCTAGAGACTGCAGATGAACCAGCCGGATCACTAAGAATCACCAAGTACTTTTATTGTCTCTGCTGGGCAAGTGGCCAATCGCTGAGCAGTTGACCTGCTCCTAGCAGACAGGGGAAGTTTCCTGTGCAGAATCCTCTCCTCCCACCAGTCTGGTCATCAAGATACCAACTGGCGCCATAGAGGAAATAACCTCAGTGTGCCACAGGAATACACCAGTGTACTGGTGTGCCACTGTGTTTTGTGCTGGCATGAAAACAGAGCCATTAGTCACCTGATAGAGCTGATGTGGTGAACATGTTAGAACAGTAGCTTATTTACACATGTAGCCGTTAGTAGAGACGTGGAATATTAAGGTTGGTAACATTAACAGAGTTGTGTTTCTGTCCACCTGACGAATGTTATCTCTGTTTTTCTCTCCACAAACCTTATCTGTTCCCTGCTGGTATAGATGAATCATATTTCTACTCATAGCTTTCGTTTTCCAGACAAACCATTCTCTTCTCTCCTCTGTCCCCCAGTTGGCTCAGAGGAAGATCCGGGACATCCTGACCCAGGTCAAACAGCCACAGAAGGGCGGGATGGGCATGGGCCCCGGCCCTAATCCCCAGGGCTTCACAGAGATGGGCAGTCCTACGCAGGGTCTGACTCAGGACCACCAGCCGCGCAGGAAGTGAGGGTATCCACATCGTCCTCAAACGCCGTGGGGCGCCCCTGCCTGACGGACAGACAGACAGACAGACACATGCACGGACGGATAGACAGACGGACAGATACAGGAGAGCGACACACGGACCCAGCGATAGACAGGGAGAGATATAAAGAGGGAGGGAGTATGCCCGATAACCAGAGAGAAAGATAGGTGTTTAGAGAGAAGGAGAGAAGAATAAAATCAAAAGATGAAATGAATAAAAAAGAGGATTAAGATAAAAAGAAACTTGAGAACAGAGACCAGATGCCAGGCCAGAAGAGACACTGATTGAGGATGGAGGGATAAAGGAAAGGAGGGATGGAGAAAGGAAGGGGTGGTGTCCTCCTAGTGTGCCTTGGTGTAGGGCTGCAGCCAGCTCCTCGTCTGTTGAAACTTTAACAGATCCTGCATCAGGTGGGTTTAAACAACACGGGCGACATTGTTCACCATGTGTGGTGGAGCCGTACCGCTCTTGTTTACACCTGTCCACATGGGTTCAGATCTAGTGCAGAGGGGTGAGGCTGGCTGGACAAATCTGTGTTTCCTGAGACACACTAGCAGGGGCCCATTTGCCCCTCTGTCGCCCCCTACAGACCTCTCCAACCATCTGCAGTCAGTCCTATATTTTAAGGGTGGTTTTTTTTAAAACATAGAGATATATGTATAGAAATGTTTTATTCAGAGCTATTATTAATAATATGCAGTGAGGCGGAGCCGGGAGAGGGAGCAGGGAAACTGCTGCAGCGGCACAGAGGGATAGGTCACAGGTCTGGCGCATGCCCCACCCACCCCTAACCCCTGAGCCAATGAGAGTCTGGAAGAGGGGCCGCAGATGTTAACACTGCTCTTTAAAGACCTCTCTGAATAGCGGAGAGATTGGAAAAAAAAAAAGAAAATATGAGGTTGTAAATATATAATCTTCATGTAAATGTTAAGAAATGCTGCGTCTGGCCGTCTTGCCTTTCTTCTAAAGGGGTCTTCTGTATATTTCCCAGTCCCTGGTCTATGATATGTAGCATAATGTAGCCTACAGCGAGGCCAGGGGCTGGGGAGGCACTGAGCACCCCTCCACATTTAGCTGTGTGACGGAAGGCGCAGCAAGAGACAGTAAGGGGAGCGGAGGTCGCAGCTGGTCCTGCAGTTCTATTGCAGCGGCTCAGCTCACACATGTGAAACCATTGTAAAACAGCTTTGTAAAAAAACAGCCAGCAGCTATGTTAGCTGGCTAGCGGCCCGCACCTTAAATGGCATATTTTATATATATTATATATATATGATATGTGAGTTAGCCCGGCCCCTTGGGTGAATGTATTGAAGGCAGGGAGTCTGGTGTGAGGTTTCGCTAAACCTGTATGAAAAAGTGGTGCAATGACAGACAGACAAGGTGTGTCTAAGACTTTCTGCTCATTGCCTTCTTCTAGCGCTGGACATGCTCAAGGCCAGTCTTGGACAGGATGGCGTTTTCCTCAGAAGAGCTGGGGTCCTTAAGACCATCCCTGCTTTAACATCATCTTTGTCTCTGACAAACATGGCCTCCAACGCTCGTAGTAATAAAAGAGGTCCGAGGCTGGCCTTGGCCCAAAAAGGCGAAGTCTTCCAAAGCTCCTTGCCTTGAGCTCAGAGAAGGTAAAATCAGACCGAAGGGGAGCGGCTTCCTCGTTCCCTCTCCCAATCTGCCGGAGGCCTGTGGGCGGAGCCTCCAGACCCTGCCTGCGTATGATAATAAGGGGCGGGGTCTATGCCTGGACGCTCTCGCCAAGATTAGAACAGATTAGAGAAGAAATGAAAAAGAAAAAAACCTACCTCAGGGTAAAGTTACCTCAGTATTCCTAACTTTTTTTTGCTTGCTGGTGTTTTATATAAGAAGAAAAAAAAAGAAAAGAAGAGCTGATAGTCCTGAATATTTTTATTTTTTTAAGGAAAAAAGTATTTTTTTTTAGGTATTGTCTTGTTGCTTTGGTTATTTTTTTCTGTTTTTTTTTTTCTTTGGTGTGATGATGGTTGAATGAGCTCAGGATGACGAAGAGGCCGTGTTTTTTTTTTGTTTTTTTTTCGAAGCAGAGGGAGATAAAATGCAGAGAGGAAATGGGTTGAGTGCCATTTTGCCTTTTGTAGGTGAGAAAACATGCTCTCTGTCTTCCTGAAGTGTGATTGGAGCAGCCTGTTGTCTGAAGCGAAAAAATTGGCCAATGGGGAGTGGTATAAACTCGAGAAGGGGTCCTGCAGTGCACACGGTGACCAAACATGCAACTGGGGTCTCTTTCTACTGACCTCATGTCATCACAGGGGGGGTGTTACTAGTGATTTGTATCATACAGAGTGACCGGCACAGTCAGACAGCCTCATCCTCAGGTCACATTAAGTCACTGCGAGTCCCTTTTCTTGTGGCTACTGTCCCACTCTGAAGGACCCTCTTCTCCTGCCTTATTGTGATGACATCATCATGAAGCGCCAAACATTATGAGAGGGCTTTAAGTGTTCAAAATAACAACAAGAGGTTACTCACCCTTAAAGAGGACATGTGAAAGTGAGCTTTCGAGCCTGATTTTGCCCTGTCTTTCTTTACCTTTCTCACCTGGAGGTTGGGAACTTGTCAGATCAGAGTTGTGTTGAATGCAGCAGTAGAGGCCCGTCTACAGTGTAACTGTACATGGAGACAGGAGAGGGCTTTCTGCCTACACACACACACACCTGAACTAGCTCTGATTTCTCTGAATGTGAATATTTATTACCTGTGCACTGACCACGACACCTCAGATGCTCCCTGTTGGCTACATGCATGCATGGGTGTGTGTGCGTGAGTGTGTGTGTGTGTATGAACGTGAATGCAGGCATGCGTGTGTGTGTGTTTGTGTTCACTGGTTTTAAATGTTCATTTTTGTCAGGGGATGTGGTGAAACTTATAAAAAAGCAGAAAAAAGTAGGACAAGAACCTATGGCCCTCCGTCTGTGTTCCAACTGACCGAGGAGGGAGAAATCCAAGAACCTTTTCAAAAGAAAAAAAAATGGGAGCAAAAAAGAAAAACGAGTTTAAAAACAACCGTAACTCAGCTGAATGATAGATGAAAACCTGTACATACAATGTTACAAACGTGATCACGATACTTTTGTATTTTTGGAGAAAAAAAGCTTAAAAATGGGAAAAGCCGTTGAGAGAGGAAAGATTGTGCCACTGAAGGACACTGCCAGATAACTCACAATCTTTTTATTGTCTTACCTGCGTGCGGCGACATGCGCCGCCAACCTTCATCGGCCACCCAGCCAGCTCACCATCAGACAGGAAGAAGTCTATTCTATTGTGTCTATGCTTCCATTTTTGTCCAGAGGTGGTAACTTCACACGGTTGTCCCTGTCAAGTTTCCACCTCTTTCCAAACCATAGAGCTCTGTTCACGACCACCAAGACATTTAGGATTCGTTATTCAGCCTGCAGCCATTTGGATTGGTTAGGATTCATGTGTTTTATTTTATTTTATTTTTTGGTTTGATTTAAGTTTAAACAATACAGCAAGCTTTATTTGGATGTGACATCTGGGGACGTATTGTTGCACTAATTGATGAAATATGTCGACAACGTCAAACTTATCGAAACGACTGAGAACCTCCTGTAACACCTGATGCAGTTCTTTAAAGGAAAAGGTGGAGGGTGACGGAGGAGGGGAGAAAGGAGGGGAGGTGGTCAGACACGTGGGATGGGATATAGTGAGGAAACTCTCGCTCCCGTTTCATCAACAACTAAACTCCACCATCTTCTTTCCCGTACCTTCTCCTCCTCTCTTCTGCACTGGAGGAGAAGAGTGAGATGTTTTTATTTACTTTTATTAAAACAAAAAAACAAAAACAAAAAAAAATCATTTCATTTTTGGAGCGGGCAGGAACGTCAGGGTCCCTCGCCCTCTCTTGCGCTGGTCTCCACCGTGTTCGTTTCGCTCACTTCTGTTCAAAGACCTTTCGATTTCTTACTTTAACCACCTTTTTTTTCTTACTATCGTTCAGACTCTTTTTTTGAAAAAAACAAAAGAAAATAGTTGAATTTGATAATGTTTTGTTCTGTTTTTTTTTTTTTGAATGCACAAATCTATTAACACAACAGTTACTAAACACCATGAACTACTAACATGTAGGTCAGTACATGACAGTAACTGTGCCAAACACACAGGAAGGGGCTCAGTCCAAAATGCAGTATAGAGCCATTTTGAGCAAATAACTTAAGGTCTTAAGAATAACTTAGTGCTTGAGGATGAAAGTGACTACATTCAAATTGTGGCATCTCATCTTGGAACTGAACTCTTCTCATCTTGACCTTGTATGTACAGTAGACACTGTAGAGAGAATACATTTTCAGATTCTTGTGTCTCCACACAAGAAAAGAGACACACACGCACACACACACACACACCCACACACACACCCACACACACCATGCTACCTGTGGCACTAAGAGCAGCTCACATAAATCTTAGCCTGCGTCCCGATGGGGACAGAAATCAGCAGATCTTTATGTCTCACCTGGTTTTCCTCTCCGCTGTGAGGAAACCAGATCTGGATCATTTCTGAACCCAGAAGTGAACACTGTCCTTTCTTTTTATGCAAGTTGTGTGATATGTTGAGAAGTTGTATCAGCTAGTGGACAGAGATTAGCAGTGTGAGGTGCCACACAGTGTATAAAAAAACAAAACAAAACAGCAGCATCATTTAAGCATGAAACTTTGATTTTGTCGTATCAAGCTTATTCCAAGACTGTTTTACCCCATTTACTGTAACTCACTACTTCATATTACTGCTGACCATTTTCTAAAGCATATCATATATTAGATATGCACCAGAAGATGACATCTGATTTACATTTGTGAAAGCTGATCTGCTTGTTTCCATTTATTTGACTATGATATGAAGGAGGCTTCAAAGGTGCTCGAGTTAGATCGTGGATCAGGGTGAACAGGGTGACTGTGACCTCTCTGGGGGCCCCGGGCAAAAAAAAAAATTGATGGTGGGCCCCCAGTGGACACAGTCCCACTCCTCCCCTGCTGACTGTGGGCTTTCACATTCCCCATAGTCATTTGATCCATTGTTAATACAGACATATTAATGATAGCAGCTGTAAGTCTCTGCAGCCATAATGTAATGAAATGCATGGAAACCAGTGGAAAAGCCCATAAATCAAAAACACTGTGGCATGCTTTAGAGCATGATCAGCATTAGTGGAAAGTATAAGCTGTGAATGGGCAAAAATAACAAAAAAAAAAACAAAAAACCAATACCTCACTGGTTGTCGTTTTATTTAAAGATTGGAATCTTGGAAATTTAGACTTTAGGGTAAACTATCTTGCTCAGTTTCATGTTTGTGGCAGCAGAGCGTCGCTTTGCTTTATCGACCTTACGGCATGTAGCTCAGCCGTGACAGAGGACGGACAGTCAGGAAAAAAAAAACCTCACACAGTCTACAAGCTCTTGAGAGGACAGTTTGCTATAAAACAGTGCAAACTCCTCCATGTCATGTATATCCCCCCGTCCCTCGGCAGAAAGGGGCTCAGAGTCTCAACAAATTTGAAACAGAGCAGAAACCCGGCAGAGGGACACGCTACCGAGAAAAAACAAAAAACCTCTTGACACATAACTAGGAACGCTACCTCAGAACATAAGCAAACTCAGCTAGAAGATTGTTTCTTTTATTCACTTTTATTACAAACAGACAGAAGCAGTCAGTCGGACAGACGTTCAGACAGAAAGGACAGACGGTCTATATTACAGTCACATTTTTTTTCTTTTTCCATTCTTTAATTTATTTTTTCAGGATTTGAAATTTTGCTTCTCCAGCTTAGAGATGGGACTGTAAAAATGACAAAAAAAAAAAAAAGACAAAAAAACCCAATATGGATACATTGTGGTGCAGGGTGGCGAGGACAGCTGGGACGAGGACTTTCTCCACGTGTCGGGTGGGATTTTCAGTGACCTGATTGGTCCAGGTGTGGGCCAATCGTAATGCGGTGTTAACACTTTCTATTTTACAAGTCTGCTGTTAAAAGCTGATTCTAGTCAGTCATCTCACTTTGTGTCACAACCTGATGCCGCAGTTTGTTTGTTTTTTTGACCTGCCTCCGACTTCTAAAATTACCCACAATCCTCTTTCAGCTCCGTCCTGCAGCTCCACTTCCCCTCCCTGTGATTTCACCTTCTGAATCAAGGGGCACGACACCTGTAACCATGTAATTGTTTTGTTGATCTACCTCTTAGGAAAAAAATAGGTAAATGGTAATTTTTTTTTTTTTTTTGAAAAAGGACACAAAAATAACAAAAAAAAAAAGTTGCTCAAAAGAAATATAGGTAAATGAATAACTGGGTAGCGGCATCTCCATATACTGTAGTGGATAGTCTATTAAAGGAAAAATCTTTTACTTCTTCCAAAGATGATTTTGTTTTCTTTCTCCATTCTTAGTTGGTTTTTTTGAAAGGATTATGAAATGGAATAATAAACTGACAGGGGGAGATAAAAGCTGACCATCTGTTTTTAATCTTCTTCTTATAAACCCAACATAAATGAGATTTCTTTATCCAATTTGCATTTTCTTTTCTTCATTTCATTAACTTACACTTTCTTATTTTTTCTTTTTTTTGTTTTAATTTCAAAGTATGCTTCATGTTTCATTTTGGTTGACTTCTAATTTTTCTCTCTTTTTTATGACAGCAGATTGTATCTCTTGTGTTTGGGTGCATTTAGCATTTTCTTTCTCTCTGTGAAAAGCCTGCAGTTAGAGCGCCCTGCGAGGACCTTCTACACTGATCGATGATCTATTTTCACTTCTAATGAGTTGTTTGAAAAAAGCAAAAGGACCTGTTGTTTTAGCTGACTGTGTTGCTGCACGTGGGAGGAGGGAGGCCCCGTGAGTCCTTCTCATGCTGCACTGAGCTGGATTCAAACACATCTATCCAATCTGGGTTTTGACCCCTAAACTGAAAATTCAAATCTCAGTGTGCTGCAGCCTGCAGCCTTGTTGACTCTTTGCTGATGTCCCAGCAACTTAGATGCAGCGTGAAAGGGGTTGAGTCTCCCTCCTTCCACCAGGTGGCGCCTTTGGTCTTCACTGTATATGGACTTTCACCCTCTGCCTGCCTGATTCCTTTAGTCCTCATCAACACTTGTTTTAAACTCCTTGTAAACAAAACAGAGCATAGATATGAATGTGTTATTAAAAGATGAGAAAACGGAGCCTCTTGTCTCATTTCCTCTGTCTGTGTATTGTTGCTTGTTATTGTAATTAATTTTAATCTAAGACAGAATGCATCAGAGTTAAGAAAACTAATGCACGAAAAAGGAGCAAGTAATCAAAAAGCAAACAAAAACATAGAACATTGGAGAACGTTGGAGAAGTAAGAACAGATGAAAACATGCGACAGTGAAACCAAAAAACTGGGAACATGAAGAATAAGTGGTGTATGATTCTACAAAAAAAGTGAATATGATTTTCATCAACTTTGAAATCCTTAATATGTCCTGTAGTAATTAAACACTGCTGCTGCTACAGTGAGACAAGTACAGACAATAAGGAGTGCGTGGAAAGTGTTACAGCCAGTCAAATGGAAATAACTAATAACTACACCTTCCTGTTCTCCAACAGGTCTCTAAAAACTCAGCATTTGATCCATAATGCTGCAGTGAGTTCTGACAGGAACTAGAACACAGATCATATTACTCCTGTATCGGCTCCCTGTAAAATCCAGAGTAGAATATTAAAATCCTGTTCCTCACCTACAAAGCCCTGAACGGTCAGACACCATCATATCTATTGGACCTCATAGTTCCCTATTACCCTACCAGAACACTGTCCTCCCTGAACGCAGGCTCACTTGTGGTTCCTAGAGTCTTCAAAAGTACAATAGAAGGCAGATCCTTCAGTGATCAGGCTGCAGTACTGTGGAACCATTTACCAGTTTGGCTCTGGGAGGCAGACGCCCCCTGCATGTTAAAGAGGAGTAAAAACTTTGATAAGTTACTTCAGCCATCCTCTAGTTATGCTGCTATAGGCTTAGACTGCCGGGGGACTTCCCATGATGCACCAAGCTCCTCTCCATCTGTTCTCATTCACATCCCATTAATACATGTGACTAACTCAGCTTCTTCCATTTCCTGTAGTTTTGTTCTTTCTTGTTTCTTCTCCTGTTGCTCTCTGCAGGTTTATCTGCCAACAGAGCTGTAGAGTCTGGATCTGCTGCTGCCCCCGTTATTAGTCTTATCAATTGGTCCCAGTATTAGTCCCATTAGGATTAGTTTTACTATTGTTGCTGTTATCCTTATTCCTATTATTGTCTTGTTCTTATTATTAGTCCTGTTATTATTATTAATGTGGAACCTGCACTGTGCTATGTTCTCTTTCCTCCTGCTGTGTCCTGTGCATCCCCATACATCTGATGTATAAATGCTTCTACTGATCTATTACTCTTAGTGACCAGTTATATTTTGTATGTTTACTCCGGAACGTGTGTCAGAAGATGTGAGCTCACCTTTGTTTCTGTATCACAGTTGTAAGTAATTGTGATGTTCCTACTGATCCTAAATGTAGGGACAGTGAAAGAAAAGACTATGGACAACAAGACAGCAACAACTGGCCATTACAATACATTTTGTCTTTCCTGTGGAAATAATATACAGCAAGTCTGTTGTTAATCACTTGTTCCCCATAATCGTTTTCTTCCACTGGACCTACATTTAAATACCAGTAAGAAACCAGTATGTATTTTACTGGTACCTGAATCAGATTATTACCCTTTATATTATGGGCTGTATCATAAAGTGTTACCCATGTATGTTTGCATGTCTGTCGTGGTGTGGTGAGCTCTTTCACCCAGAGGCCTGGTGTTTCTGTCATTGGTCTGGACTGTGAACAACTACAATGCATGTTTTCTGGAGAAAGTCAGTGAGTCTGCTATTATCAAAGGACTTACCTGTGTCTTGCCATCATCACAGTAACAGACATCCACATCAACCACAGGCTACCACTGCATAAATGGGCAGATGATCCAAACCTTTCTTAAATCCAGGCCATTCACAGCCTTGAAATATAGCTAAGTTTTGTAATTGATGTGGAATCTAACAGTGACTTGTCAACTCCATCTTCTAGAAATGATGTTTATATACAACTGATCTGCTATAGCAAATATGTTTTGTAGGAAAGGTGATGGCTACAACAGCAGAGACCACGTCAGGACTACAACAGCAGAGACCACGTCAGGATCAAGTCCTGTCAGCCAAGAGCAGAGATCTGAGGTTGCAGATGGTAGGGTCAGAATTTGGCTTCAACAGCATGAATCCATGGACCCAGCCTGCCTTGTGCCAACAGTCCAGACTGGTGGTGGTGGTGTGATGGTGTGGGGAATGTTTTCTAAATACCAATCAGTCCTGGTCTGAATGTCTCAGTCTGTCTGAGTATTGTTTCTGACCATGTTCATCCCTTCATGGCCACAGTTCACCATCTTCTAATGGCTGCATCCAGCAGGATAATGCTCCATGTCACAAAGCTAAAGTCTCAAACTGGTTTCATCAACATGACAGTGAGTTCAGTGAACTTCAGAGTCCTCCCCTAGTCTCCAGACCTGGATCCAGTAGAACACCTTTGGGATGTGGTAGAACAGGAGGTTGGCAGCTTGAATGATGTGATGAATCATGTCAACATGGAGCAGAAGCTCAGAGGAAGGTTTCCAACATCATGTGGAATCAATGAGGCTGAGACAGTGTTTGGATTGGAGGCTGTCGAGTTGTTTAAAGGTATGTTTGATGGAACTTAGTAACAGTAATGTAATGAGGAATGTAACATGATACCTTTGCTGTTGAGTGATTAGTAAAGTAATGTGATTAACATCATCATCATTCCCTAACTTTAAATACTTTTTGACTTAAACATAACCTTAACATGAAATAACAGAATAAGATTTTCAATGGACAGATTCTCATTCTTTATTAGAGCAAGGTCTGAACTGTTCAGTTGTACAGATGGTGCCAGACAACAGCACACCGTGTCTGTGCAGTGCATTCACATCAACACACAAAAATAAAATGAAATCAAATAAAAATTTTTCACACAGGAATGTTTATTGAACAGTTTTTATCTGATTTATATGTATTTTACTTAGATGCACTGATACAGTAGTTACTGATTCTCAAAATCACTTTACTCTAAAATAAACCAGCATGCCTTCCTGTGTATCATCTAGGATGTGTACTCTTTATTCAAGGATGAACTGTGTGCATTTTTGCCTCTGACCACTAGAGGGCATCATTTTACCAATCAGCATCACTGTGGTGCTGAGGTTTTACATGAGCGAGGGCTCCCTCCTGTGGTTTGAAGTGAACACAGCAGCTCTGTGCAGATGAAGGGGTTGATTTGTATGGAAAATAGATATGTTCATGAACATTATGTAAAACTCTTGCCCTGCAGATACACTGATATTACTTGGCTTTACTATTAAAATCAGACATATATTTTATTTATACAATAATTACTTTACAAAAAATATTTGTAACACACATTTCATGTTTTGCAGCATCGACATACCAAACTGAAACGATCACAGCAAAACAGAGCACCGACATTTGTACGTTAATTTAACCCAGGACCCAAACTGAAGGTGGTATTACAATAAGTCACTACTGAAGTCATGGAGAAGATTTCATTGCCTAATAAATGAAATATATCTATTCATTTAATGTTGATTATAAACCAGATACTGTAAGAGAGACTAACATTTACCCAGAAAACAAGCTTCTTAAACCAAACCTAAGTCAAATTACATGTTGATTTACCCCAAATCTCCTGATAAAACTCAGATGTGCCTGAGATCAAGTGTTTGCATGAACAGTTGAGTGTATTCAGCTGAGGATGAGGTTTCTGGTTGGACAGAGGAAGCTCAGATTGGCTGCTTTGATGTCTTGTGCTGGCAAATCCATTGAAGTGTAGAGTGTGTGTAGACAGATGCTACTGCTGACGTGTTTGTTTCAGCCAAACCGGGCTACGAGTCATTCTCACTCGATCGGCAGCTCTCTAAGCTGG
The DNA here is from genome assembly GCA_037833715.1 of Toxotes lorentzi. Classification (NCBI taxonomy): domain Eukaryota; kingdom Metazoa; phylum Chordata; class Actinopteri; family Toxotidae; genus Toxotes; species Toxotes lorentzi. The sequence continues at coordinate 18,778,312 of JBBMJY010000010.1, forward strand.
ACTTAGAAAACAGTGACTGAAAACCTAATACATGCCCAAAGAGTTGTATATTTTATAAACCCACTGTGGAGCCTCGGCCTTAAAATGAGCTGCTGAGCACCCTCTCCTCCTGCTGCCTGTGCTGTCTGTGGACTTCTCTGTTTATTCTAAGACGTTTATTCCCTTTCTCAAAGGGCCGTGTGGCTGCAGGTTTTTGTTCCAACCGAGCAGCAGCACACCAGACTTGACTCATTTAATCAACTGATCTCAGTCTTCAGACAGTTGATTGGTCAAACCATGTGCTCTTGATTGGTTGGAACAAAACCCTGCAGCCACACGGCCCTTTGTGGAACAGTTTGGACACCTCTGTTCTAAGATATCACCTTGCTTCAGGGTTGATGTGGTAATAAGATATAAAACATTAGGTTTTTGCGTCATAGACACAAAACTAGTTTTAAACACAAAAACAGTTCCTTTGAATGCATCTGTGACTGAATGTGTTTTTGTTTAAGTGCATTCATATTCCTGTTCAGAGTATCTGTGTGTCCTGTCACTTCCTAGCCCTCTGGTTCTCATCCCTCTCAGGGTCACCTCCCGGGAACATCTCTGGGTTCTCTGCCAGCGTGGCTCGCACTTTCTTCTTCTCCTTAAACCTTCCAGAGTGGGACACCTTGATGTGGCGCCCCTTGCTAGCTGTGGTTTTATCCACAATCCTTTCCAGTCGCGCGTCCAGCTGGGAGTCGTGCACGGTGACCTCGTGGGCAGCGGCTCCGGTTGCTGCCCCTGAACTGTGCTGGCCTGTGGTGGCATTGGAAACAAACTCTGCAGGGATTTCATACAGAACCTTGGGCTGGGATTTTTTTCTCTTCAGGAAAGTCAGCTTCCATCGGCCTGAAGATGACTCCGTCATGATGGATGGATGAGGGGAAAGATAGAGGGCTGAGGAGAGGAAGAGGAAAGGATAAAAATAAGGTTAGAACCAAAAAAATAAGTGGTCACTCTCCAGGTTTCAGTCCACCACATTGAACCTGGCTGTAGGGACTTGCTCCCATTCAGACACAAGACCATCAGTGATGTTTAACAGTGTTGCTGAGTGAATACCCCCGGCTCACAGCTGGTGTTCCAGTTCACCCCAAACGTGTTGAATGGGGTTAAGATTAGGACTCTGTGAAGACCAGTCAAGTTCTTTCATATGAGATTAATGAAAGAACACAGACAGGTGAGCTGGCAGGCAGAAACAGACAACAGGATTCTATGTACGTGTGTGTGTGTGTGTGTGTGTGTGTGTGTGTGTGTGTGTGTGTGTGTGTGTGTGTGTGTGTGTAAGGGGGGGAAGCTCAGATGATTGGAGAAGTGGAACAGGAAAGAAGTCCGGGGACATCTGGTGGTCGGATGAAGAAAGGCAGGTCTGAAAGGAGAACATGAAGACGAAGGGAAGTGAGCAAAGGGCTGGAGACAGAGGCCAGGAGGAAGCAGGTATGTAACCCTGTGTAAAACCACAACAGACTAAACAAAGGAGATAAAACATGTCTGGTTTATTCTGTGAAACATCTCAGCTTCTATCAGATGGATAATGATGTTCAAACCAGCCTCAACTTTACTTCATGTTTTGTGCTAATTGGCTAAGGTTAGCTGCTAAGATGCTAAAGCATCAGTCCTACACTTGCATTAAATAAATCACCGGCAGATTCATTGCAGTACGCAGACAAATGACAGTATAGAGCCCCTGTTCGTACTCCCAATAAGCAGCTAATCTCCAGTGGTTCTCTAAACCTTCCTGAGAACCATAAGAACCACAGGTCACTGCACTTCAGATGATGCTGATTCAGCCCTTTATCTACTAGCTCTACTGCCCTACTCTCCTCCTCCCATATACAGTCATTTAATACAGACCAGTTCCCAGTAAAGCTGTTCTCACTGACATGTTTCTGTTAAAGATGCTTCAGTTAAAGACAACGATTTGGTCTATATCTTATATACATATTTGTCTATATCTTGTGTGTGTGTGTGTATATATATATATA
>JBBMJY010000010.1:18794029-18804419 GCA_037833715.1 Toxotes lorentzi
ACACACACACACACACACACACACACACACACACACACACACACACACACACACACACACACACACACACAAGCTCCTCCTGAACAACATGTACACATGTGAGGCGGACACATGCACACGGAGACCAACAGAGGTTTTCTTGTGTCCGTGTCTCCAGGGGGTCAATTTGCCTAAGGCCAAAGGAATGACATCATCAGTGGTGTCAAAGGTCATGACACCGGGGGTAATAATGGTGTGTGTGTGTATTACAGAGAAAGGGACAGGAAATTGGATTTAGCCTTTGTTCAACAGAAATCATAACACAAAAACGTAAAACAGGGATCAGCTTTGCTTTTACATTCATGTAAAATTATACCGTGGGTTTGCATTATAAACAGATGTTTACAGATGTACTCACACATTCAGTGGTAAATGGCAGATCAACAAGGTGCTTATATTTTTCTGGTGCATGGGAAAAAATTTGTGATGAAGCCAGGTCAGACAGATCCTCTAAAAGGTTAGGAGTAGTGGGGACATGTAACCTGCACTAAGTAAAGGATAATAGATTTAAAGCTGCTGTAGTCAATACTTTTATACTGTACTGACAAAGCTAGAGAACTTGATGGTGCCTTTCAGCTCTGTTTTCTCGTAGTGTTGTTTTCAGCAGCAGCAGGCTCCTGCTTTCAGAAAAAAAGTGCAAAGGACAAAGTGAACACTACCTGCTCAGCACCAAACAGCAGACACATACAGTTAGCGACCAGCTGGTGAACACAGTGGATCATTTAGCAGCTAAAAGGCCATATATCGTCCAACTAAAACCTGAGCTAAAAGAGAGCGAATATTTGACTTACACGACTCTACATGAATGCTAATGTTGCTGTGTATGCTTCACAGTTTGTTTGTGCTGTCAAAAATCTGTCATTGCAGGTTTAAATAAGAAAAACATTGTACATGTGCATTATTTACACATCTTAAAGAAAAGCTCTTCTTTCATTTACAGTAATGTGCACTGTTCAAAAGCTTAACTAGCATTTTTTTTCTCAGGAGTAGTGGAACAGACTGTAAATAGTGTTGACATAAGCTGACATAGTGAATGTGTTAGAGAGCATTTGACTCTTTATGTATATTGAATGTGTAAAGAGTCACTTCCACCTTTGCCTCTGAGACACAGCAGTCATAGACCACACACAGCAGATTTCTGGTGAGGACAGTCTCATTTTAAAACACATTATATGCCACACCATTCGTGAACCCACTGTTTTACATGTGGTCTTCCAAACGTTTGGGCGCACCCAAATTGTAGCAGCGAGATGTTGTACTTGTTTTGCTTCCTCCAATATTTTGTGAAGCAAATGTAACACACATCCATTCTCTCAGTAAAACTAACTCCCAGCCCTGCACAAACTGGAATCTCACCATCACTCATTTATAGTCACAGCCATTTTGTGTGTTGTGCTGCCTAAATGCATTGTGGGAGCATGATGAATGTTTATGGTGATGTCTATTCTACCTTTTGTGTGTGCAGGTATGTGTGTGTGTCTGTGTGTGTGCAGTCAGCAGGAGAGGAGGAAAACAGCAGTAGCCACTGCAGAGATACACAGTGGGCTTGTTCACTAAGAAAATAGATATCATTAGCTAGTTGCTGCACACACACACACACACACACGCACACACGCACACACACACACACACACACACACACACACACAAAATAGATATCATTAGCCGGCTGTTTAGTATTCATACCCATCCTTTCTACCCCTCCTGCACACACACGTCCAGCAGAAATTAGCCAGCAGCACCTGACACTCCATCATGATGTCACAGCGAGATTTGGGTAGGTAGGTGTCCATCTGTGTGTGTGTGTGTGTGTGTGTGTGTGTGTACCAGTAGAGCAGCAGTAGTAGTAGAAGCTGGGAGAAATAAAAAGCCTGCAGCCATTAGCTACGTTACACACCCTCTGCTTCCTGGGGAGAGAAACATGGAGAGACAAAGAGAGAGAGATGGAGACAGAGAGACAGAGAATTGTAGTAACAACATAGAGTATATATGATGTACAGCACATTTATGGATTTTAAGCATAATTATTGAATTACTTAAACCAAAGTATTGGACAATTGTAATTTTGACCTTGATGGCTACTGGAAAGCACAGATGTTAATCTTGTAATGGTGCTGAATGAAAAATCAGGAGGTTGCAGAAGTCATTAAGACTCATACTACACATACATTCATGCTGCAGTAATTCATACAACAGTTTTTAAGATCTGTCACACAATACTTGATGGCACCAGAAGTAAAGCTGAGGTAACACCAAAGTCAGTAGAATCCATCCTCTGGGCTCCATGAATATATTCATCTAATTAATTTATTCATTGTATTTCATTCTGGACCAACAGACCAGCATTCCTGCTCACAGCCTCTACAGCCACTACATGGCTAAACCTTCTGTCAGACACTTCAAAGCGTCCCAGCTCACTGTCAACTCCAACCACTTTGTATTTTCAGTATCAGACAGATTTAAAAATCCAACTCACGAGGTCAAATAAGAGCCCTCATGTACTGTACTACTATGCTCTACTAGATAAACTTTTCTATTCTGTTTTAATTGTCATGACTTTGTAGTTGTTGTTGCTGTGCATATTTTCACATCTTACCTTTTTTTTTTTTCTTAACTTAGGGCCCCAAAACTGGTGTGAAAATCATTTTCTGTGGAAATGTTGTGAACAGTATGTTCGGCTGCTAAGATCAAGACAATATATCCAGTCTTATGTTGTTTGGAAATCAGTGTGTTTTTTTTTATCACAGTTAGCATTTTAAAAGCCTCTCAGTCTGGCCCCAGCCTGATTCGACCTGAAGCTGTCCATGAGTGAACTATTGAGCCATTTGTTCTGTATCTACGTCTGTTCCCAATCAATTGTCTTCTCTTCAAAATCCTCCAAGTGGGAAGGAGAAATTGGCATGTAGGCGGAGAACTAATGACATAAATGTATTAGTAACGATATTGTAAATCAGACTGAGGTAAGAGGAGAGACATAGTGAAATGGGAAAGAAATTGACAGCTGGCCAATAAATGGTACAGAATAATAAATGGTAAATGGTACGAATATAAATGGAAAAAATTACATTCTGCACAGAAGGAGAGAGGTAGAGGAAAATAGAGGAACTCACAGCTAGGCAGACATGTGACACCTCACTTTAATAAATGGCCCAACATAAATGCACCAGCAGCTGTACTGCAAAATAGTGATGGCAAGCAGAGAACTGATGACAACAAGATATATATAGGTACACCATATGGCCAAAACTGTGTGGACACCAGAACATAACATCCAAATGTAATAGTTTTCCTTAAACTGGGGAAACTATGGTTTGGAATATTATTCCATGCTTTAACATTAATATTTCCCTTCACTGTATCTAAGGGGCCCAGTCCAGACAATGAAAAAAGGCTGGCTTATACTTTTGTTAATGTAATTTCATCATATATTCAAAAGCATGAGACATGAAGAAGACAAAGACCAATGTCACCTAATAAACAAACATTCCATTTATAGTGTATAGTCATCACACATTAAAGGATCATCCTGGTATTTTTAACCCAGGGCACAGTTTGCATTTCAACTGTATTTCTATTTTTCACTTTCCACTGTCTGTAACCACAATTGGTTGTGGCTGTGAAGAACATTGTGGAAACCTTAAAAAGAAGCTTAATGAACCAGTGTGTAGGATTTAGTGGCATCTAACACAACTGAATACATCTCCCCTCTCCCCTCCCTTTCCGAGCATGTTCTACGGTGGCCTGCAGGTAACATAAAAACACAAAAGGTCCTCTGTAGAGTCAGCGTTTGGTTTGTCCATTCTGAGCTACTGTAGAAACAGTGCAACATGGCGGGCTCAGTGGCAGAGAACCTGCTCCCTATGTAGACATGAAGGGCTCATTCTATGCTAACAAAAAACTCCTACTTTAACAATGTGTCCTGCTTTTGTCTCTTATTGTGAAGCCCTCTGGGATGTCTGATCCAGAAAGATTCCACAGAGACAGGATGCCAACAGTAGTCTCTGATGCCAGAGACAGAGAAAGTGTAGAGGGAAAAGTAAAAAAGAAAGAGAGAGAAGAAGGAAAATATTGACTGTTTGATCGTCTATTGACGTCTTGCCAGACAAATAGCATAACACTACTGGTAACGATATTAGCATTTTACCATCTTGTCATTGCTAATGGGGCTGGATTGATGCTATGTGAGCAGGTATTGATGCATAAGACCCATAGTGTTGTTCTTTTAATTACATGAAGAGTGTGCTCCAGTCAGTATTCCACATTGACATTCAACATCTGAGCCATGTCACTGTTGGTTGTGATCCACTTGCAGCTACAACATGGGAAACAAAGTGAAAACCATGTTTTCATTTCAGTAAAGAACTAAAGGACCACTCAAGTCATTTTTGATTATATATCCCCAAATCACAATCTGTGGCACGCAACATATTCTGTGCTTAGAGTTTGTTTGGAATGGGAACCTGCATTTTTTCAACATGTGCTACAGGTCACAGCACTGGAGATAATATTAGCATTTTACCATCCTGTCATTGCTAATATACCTCCATGTTATTATATATGATGGATGTTATGATGTGTTTTTATCGTATTGTATTACATGGTACTGTACGTTATGGTAGTCTCTTTGATTTGATTACATATACGTCATAGTACTTGCACTATTACTGTATAGTATGCATATTGTATTTTTCACGTATAGTGTATTACCATATTATCGTTCTTTATCTAATTTCTTAGCTCTCAGGCTTTTTAAAGGAACAAGTGAATTTTCCTTTGGGGATCTACAAAGTCTTCATATCTTAAGCTTTAGTTAAGCAGACAAATGGTTTGGTTTAAGGAAAGGTCATACTCTGTGTTAAAACAACTGCTGAGTTGAGGTTATGGGACTTTTGTCATCATTAAGTGAATTATTTAAGGTAGATCCCTCTTTAATAAGCTCTTCTGAGGTATATGATGCTAATCTCAACCTGATATCGTGCAGCTCTCACTCCTCTAGTTGTTTTAGGCTTATTCTTACATCTACCCTGACGTGTTGAGACAAGGGGAACATTTTTATCACTGTTTTCAAATCATTTTACAAACTCATTTTATTACAAATAATCTATTTACCTATATGTTTAAATATCCATCTGGCCTTCTGGTATTTTTAATTGAAACAGCTGCTTTGAATTACAAGTTGAAAACTGAGCCTGGGAAAATACAAGCTGAATTTCCCTGAAGCGATTAGAAACATGGTGAATAAAAAAGACAATTACATCTCTCTTCCTCCCTCCAACTCTGCATCCATTCATCCATCTCTCTCTCTCTCCCTCTGCCTGTTTGTAGAAGACAAAGATAAAAAAGACGTGACAAGGAAGTAAAAGAGAATTAAAGGAGATGGAAACATGATAGGAAAAAGCAGGAGGGAGGGGAATGCTTCAGGAGCGACATGAGGCTTTTTGTTTCTCCTGCCTGCCGAGTTTATGACTTACACACACACACACACACACACACACACACACATACACACACACAAACATTAAATGCATACGTACGCTTTCACAATATAGATATACAAGTCTAAACACACACTCCATATGCACACACATGCACAAACACTAACATGTATGTGCAGACTCAGCATGAGGGAGCGAGTGTGTGTGTGTCTGTCTGTGTGTGTGTGTGTGTCTGTGTGTGTGTGTGTGTGTGTGTGTGTGTGTGTAGGGTTGGCACAGCTGCAGCTCTGGGTGGGGGTGCTGATGGGCGCAGAGTGACACTGTACTGCCGCAGGGTAAAGACTCTGGTGCTGTGTGTGCGTTCGTGTGTGTGTGTTGTGTTGGTGTCTCTGTGCATATTTTAAATGCTTAACACAGTATTGTTTGTGTGAGCAACTGTGTGTGTGTGCGTGTGTGTGTTAGAGGGAGTTTGTGTTTATGTGGGTCCTGACCCCCATCAGTCTCACTCAGGACTCACTTAACGGCACATAGGGGGCCTCCAGCAACATAAGATCCAGGGGTTGGGTATGCATGTATATGTAACGGTGTATGGGTGTGTGATGGTGTGTGCGTGTGAATGTGATGGTGTGTGTGTGTGAATGTGATGGTGTGTATGTGTGTGTGTGTGTGCGTGTGTGTGTGCGTGTGAATGTGATGGTGTGTGTGTGAATGTGATGGTGTGTGTCTGTGTGTGATGGTGTGTGCGTGTGAATATGATGGTGTGTGTGTATGATGGGGGGTTGCTGAGGAAGAGATGTACAGACCTTTTGTGATGCAGTGCTGAGCAAGAAACGGACATGGAACCACACACAAACACACAGAACTCACTGTTACGATACTGCTGCTGCTGCTTTGGACTTTATATTAGAAATAAAAAGAAAGAAGAATAAACAGACGGAAGTGTACTTTCTGCATATCCATGAAATGGTAGTCACTCAGTTGGTGTAGCAGCATCAGGAGTAAAGAGGAAGGTGTTGGGACTGCAGAGGTTTGGAGGTGAAGATCTGTTGGTGTGACAACGTGGAGACAGAATGGGACACCTTGTACCACTGGTAACAAGAAAGTGTAGGGCCACGTGCATTTGGTTCTTACAGTGAATAGAGAGCTGGTGTTCTGATGTTTAGAGGATTAAACACCATGTTTATCTCCCAAAGTTATTTAGGTATTAATACATGATCTTAACACACAAACAACTTGCAAATTTAGTTATTAACGACAGCAAATTTACAATATAGATAAGAATACAATAGTCCTAGAGGTTCAACACTGGGCCCAGCAGGGCTGCAGCTCCCCTGTTGTTACAGAAGCCTGTGTAATCTCAAATGTGGCCCCCAGGACCATTAGCACTCTATGGGTAATCACATCCCATCTCCTGCCTCCTGCAAGAGGGCTTTCATTGTCTTAAACGTAAATACCGTTCTTTGTTTGATATCTGGTCACAACTAATTTAAAACTGTGGGAAAGGAACTAGGAAAAGGAACAAGGGGATGGTCCAATCAGCACATCAGGATGATGGTGGTTGACTTGAGGCATGTGGGGAGGACTGTTCAGGCCAGAGAAATATTGAAGAAATTTGCAAAGGCATTTGCCAACAGTCCAGAACAGGATTTGATGACATTACCTGGGATATTGTCTGGTACTGATACTTTGTGGGCGTTAACCCTGGAGAGGGTCTCCCTCACATTGTCTGCAGTCACTTGCAGACTCTGGTCATCCGGGGGAGGGGATGATTTTCATTGTCTACATATTAGTTAACCTGTTAAATAGTCTATAGAAGTTGTTCAGCACATCTGGATGAGGGGCATCACTGTCACAAATCTGTAGCCTGGATGTCCTACCACTAATTCTGTCTCTCTGCTGTCAGTACAGTGGCTGCTGATTCTCTGTGCTTAATACTGTTTTGCTTCTTTCACCATATGACTTATTGTTATTTCTTCCTGCTTTAAGGGTCAGTCAGTTTCTCTCTGGTTCAGAATGCTGCATCTTGGATCCTCAGGAAAGTCCAGACCTCTGCTGTCAGCCATGGCTTCTGGTTTGCCCTTGAGGTAAAGGTTTTAGTGGCTGTTATATCATCAATACACATATTGATGTAAGTTGTCACAGTCTCTGTGTATTCCTTCAGACTGTTGCTGTTCCCATAGGAAGCTGCCTCTTTGAACATGTTCCAGTTAGAGCTTCTGAAGCAGTCCTGCAGGGCTGTGATAGCTCCCCTCTAGCCATACCTTAATTTGCCTTAATTTCTCTCTGGATTGGTCTGGAAAGTTTCAGGAGAGGTCTGTATGCTGGGAGTAGTATGACAGATATGTGGTCTGAGTGGCCATGGTGTGGGCAGGGGAATGTTTTCTATTCATTTTTGGTATTTGTGTGAAGAAAGTGTATTTTCTCCTCTTGTTGCAAAACTGACATGTTGGTTGGATTTATGCAAAACAGCCTAAAACAGTCTAAATTTGCAGGATGGATGATGAGAAAGTGAGTCAGGATGTGCTGTTTGTTAGCGTTAGCGCTCATCCTGGTGGTGCTTGAGGAAAAGTTAGGGGATCACCAAAGCCACTGGCATCCATCGGGTCATGATGCTGGTGGTGGATCCACAAACAGGAAAATCATAAACCCTTAGAGATGCTTGTGTGTGTTTGAACATCTTCATACATCTGCCTGAGAGAATCAAAGCAAGAAAGAGCATTGTGTGTGTGTGTGTCTGTGTGTGTGTGTCTGTGAGTGAGAGAGAGAGAGCAAGGATAGGGGGTGGGCAGAGAGAGAGAGAGAGAGAGAGAGAGAGAGTGAGAGAGATCAAGGGAGCATCACCTCTCTGTACAGGGTTGTAATCCATATATCACAATCTGTGTCCACACAGACAGACATAGGTTGTGTGTTACAAACACATGCATTTATTAAATCAACAAATAAAGCAACTGCTATTAGGTCTATGCAGTCTTTGTGACTCTGTGACTCCATAACCTATATTTTTACTGTAAATTGAAAAGTCCATCCTCTGATCTATGATCATTTACCTCATATGACAGTGAGAAGTCATATATGGGTGCTTTCTTTTTTATTTTTATATTACTTTAAGACAGGTTTAATGATTTTATGATAAAACAAAAATCATAATTTAAGGTCCTCCTACAATCTTTTTTCCAAACAATTCTGTTTCTAAAATCTAAAATGAATTTTCATGCTCACATAGATATAACACAATTCATGTGAACACCATAAATATACTTATTTCACTTAGTTCTTGGATCATAAAAAAAACATTTCTACATGATAAAATAACCTTAATAGGCACTAAGGACAACACATGCTGTAATTATACCATAAAGCAATATATATTTGTTTAAAAAATTCAATAGTGATTCATTGTGTTTCCTGTTGTTAATTAACTGTTTATATGCTGTTTAATTGGTATAATTAGTGCTGATTGTTTTTGCGTCCATATTTATGCAATCATGATTTATTTACTCTGAGCTATATTTGCTTTCATGCATATTTTAAATATTTTAATATTAAACATTTGCCTATAATGAGTGATACTAATGTAAATGTTCCAGTTCATTCTATATTTATTTGTTAGGATGTCGTATCATTTCACAAGTAATTTGCTTTTACTGTGAAAACACTTTTACTATGAATTGTAATTTTTTAATGTATTACATTTTCAGAGTGTGAGCAGGCTGGCTTCAGTGGGGATCAAACCTGTGCTCTTTCAGTTGCAGGATTTGCAACTACAACAAAAGTACACACACAGCTACACGGTTAGGACATTGCACTGACTTCCAGTCTTACTCTAACCTTAACCAGGACATCAGAAATGATGTTTTGCCTCATTAGGACCAGGCTTTGGTCCCCATGAGGACTACTGGTCCCAACAAGGGGCTTATACTGGAAAAGGTCCCAAAGAGGTAACAAAGACATGCACGCACACACACACAGTGAGAAAAAAACTCCCCACTTGCCCTCTCTCTCACTATCTCTCCCTCTCCATCCTCCCTTTGCCTCTTTGTGCATTGAGGGGGGGCGATCAAACCCTGCCTGCTTTCTTGCTCGACCACTCTCTCTTCCCTGCCATTGGTGAATTTATCCTTTTTCTGCAACCTGATTGGTTAGTGGGATCTCTCTCTCCTTTTCTCCTCTTCACACTTTGTCTCCACCCATTTCTCTCTCTCTCTCTCTCTCGCTCTGCCCTCCCCTTATCCTTGCTCTCTCACTTTCTCTATACGTTTCTGTCCAATCATTGTCTTAGCTATCAATCAGCTCTGACTGAATGTGGGGGCCCACATGAAAAGGAAAGAGAGAGAAGAGGAGGAGGGGGAGAGAGGACGTGATGGTGCGGATTGTTTCTCTCTCTCTCTCTCTCTCTCTCTCTCTCTCTCTCTCTCTCTCTCTTTCTCTCTCTCTCTCTCTCTCTCTCTGTGTTTTGGTTTTTTGTTCTGGTTAGAGAGAGTGGAGTGATGAGGGGATGGGCATTAATCAAACTAACCCCTTGGAACGGCCTCACACACACACACACACACAGATGGTCTTTCTATAGTTGTTGACACAAAGCATTCCCCATCTCTTACTCTATGTGCCCCATTCTAACTGTAAAACAAAGTGTTAAACCTCAAACTGTCCTCTGAGTCAAAATGTCCTCATAATGATGATTCTGGACAAAAATGTGTCCCCACAGCCATTGAAAGACATGTAGACACACATGTACACAGGAGTGGGCAAGTATAGAGGTGTATAAAGGTGGCCACAAGCACACATATGCACGTGTGTGTACACACATCACAGACAGTGAGTTTGCCTGATCAAGGACAGATGCTCTCTCTCTCTCTCTCTCTCTCTCTCTCTCTCTCTCTCTCTCTCTCTCTCTCTCTCTCTCTCTCTCTCTCTCT
>JBBMJY010000010.1:18819641-18856146 GCA_037833715.1 Toxotes lorentzi
ATCTATCTATCTATCTATCTATCTATCTATCTATCTATCTATCTATCTATCTATCTATCTATCTATCTATCTATAGGACAGAAGTGTGGCATGTTGTGAAAACACTGGTTTCATCACTTCATGTTTGCCTATGATCTCAGCAGCATACCTGACTGTGTCATGTTGCAATGAGACTGAAAATGTAGAACAGATCCATAGAGGAAACAATTAACATGATATTTTTTTTCTTTCAGCGTACTGTTTTCCTAATCTTTCAGTCTTCCTCTGCTCTTGTTCTGAAACATACAGGTTACGTCCTAGGTTACATGATCTATAATCATTTTTAGTTTCTTTAGTTGACTAAACTATATAATATAATTTAGAATTTATAATATTCATTAAGGTTGTGGATTTAGAACAAAGAGATAATACTTTTGACACTGTGACTATGACAAACATGTAAACATAAAACCAAGAAGACAAAGACTGTATGAAACAAGGACAAATATACACTTTTATTATCAGCCTCACAAATGGTGGACAAAGTGATGGACTGTTTCAGTACAATCCAGTGTAAACAAAATAATTAGTTTGTCTTTGGCCTTTTTCTTTTCTTTCAACTAAAATATTTAATATCTTATTAACACCTTTAACTCACAACATACCAATAAAATAGACATTATTCTTAATAATTCTGGCAACAACATCCTGCATACTTTGATATTCTTTAAGGTCCCTTTGATTATAAATTAAATTAAATGTATAGATGTTAATTTACCTTCATGGAGAGTTTTAATAAAAGTCCTACATTCTGCCTCTTACTGCTAATATTCGTTTAGTGTCATAAAGTATCATTACATTCATTTACAGTCTTTAAATAAGCTTTACAAAACACATTAATGTCGTTTAAGGAGCCCACACACAGTCAGAACAACACACTTTGTTAAACTGAGCAGTTCAGTGCACAAATGATGCCAGAGTGTGTGAATTTAACACCAACCTTATGTGTTGATTCTTATTTCCCACAATATCCTTGATTTGAATGTTATAAAATAATAATGTGATAAAATATTGACTCACAAATTGTAACAATTTACAAGTCGAGGCCTTGTGTATTTTTTTTTTTTTTTTTTTTTGTAAATGTTGGTAACAACATTGATCCAAAGTTATCTGTAACAATACGTAACCTTTTGGGTAAAAACCATATATAAAATTTTGTACATTACCAACATGAAAAACTGCTCAAATAAATCCTACAATCATATTCTGTTTTCAGTGAATAAGACTGGAAGATCCTGCTCCTCCAAAATAAAAGTAATAAATCACTGATCAGTACTGAGGCTTGCAGTATTTTCATTGGTTAGCGTAGTATTTGATAACTGCTCAGTTTTACAGTGAATCTCAGACGGATTTTTCATGTCTGACACACTTTGAACAGAGTGCCTGGTGTCATTCAGCCTGTTAAATGTAAATGAGTAACTACACTCTCAAACCAACTAAATTAATTACCTGTCACACACAATGTAACAAAATGCCCTTGCACAGAGAAACAAAACCCTATTGGTTAATCGCTATATAAAGCAGCCTAGAGTCCAACAGGCTTTTAATGACCTTCCCTTTAGTCTGTTACTATAAAAATAACTTTGGGACTAGAAATATTCTCTAGAAGTTTTCTTGAGAATCTTAAATTTGTCTGGTCCTTGTCATTTGAGTATGGACCATTTGATCTGCTCCTTGGCTGACTGCAGAACCTGGAAACACAAAGAAAGAACAAAAATATAAATGTGTATGTCATATGATTTAGCTCGGGAGTAAAATACAAAACAAAAAAATTAAAAATACATAAACCCCCACAGAATGAAATATAATACTGTAAAGTAAAAGCATTTCCTGAAGAACGTGTGTTGATGCTGACTGTCAAGATCTTTGGCTAAATTATCAGACAAACTCTCTGACCTTAATGTATGAGCATAGTTATGAATGCAGTGGGACTGAATGGAGCTAAAACACTTTAGGCTTTGATACACTGTGGAATACAGTGTATAAAGTGTACATGTAAATGTCTGAATAATGAGATTATTCACAGGTGACCAATGCTGAGTGTTTTGAAATTTGAATAGTTTATACTGTATACAGGTGCTGTATGATAATAATGTGCAATACAATGGGAGAGAATGAGCCTCTGCAGGCTTCAATGCAATATATAATCTATAATAACTCTATATAAATCTATGTACTTGTTTTCAATAAAGTAAAAACCTTATTTGCGACTTCTCAAGTGAGTGAAAAAATGATATAACACTATGTGTTTGTTTGCTAGTTGTTGTTTCTTTTTCTGCAATATTCTTGCTGAAGATAAAATATGTTTGGAGTCACTGTAGTAATTTGTTTCTAAAGTAAACCTAGAGAAGAAGGGCAGAGTTGTGTCGTATTGCAGTGCTAGTGTTCAACCACTAGAGGTCAGAAAACTACGCAGTCACATGGAGTTTTAACGCCACCATGTTGGAGGAAATGAACTGAAACATTTACCACCTGTTGTTCCGTTATAAACACGAACATGTTTGTAATGTGAAATTTGATTACACAATAAACAAATAAAATTACACAATGTATCAAATACCTTTAAACACAGGCCTACATGTGCTGTAATTAATTACTATTAAAGTGCCACCACAGAGTACTTTTTACAGTATTATTACTGCAATACTCGAATCAATTAACTTTCCCAAAGTATAGTGTTTTAAGGGTGAATTCACTGACAGCAGTTTTCACTGTTATCTAGTTGTGTGACAGGTTGACAAGAACTGATGATTACAGTAAATACAGGCCATAGTGTTCAGTGATATCTGTATGTGTGTGGACCAGCACCATTCTCAAATTGAATTAATTCATTATATTTCCCGCACAATTTTAGGGAAAAAGACATTTTGTATTTCTAAGAGTGTATTTTAAACTTTCTATAGCTAAATTCTTTCATCCGACTGTCCTGAATTCTCCACAGGTTTCAATAAAGTTTTATCTAAATTTTGGGTGGGGACCATTATTTTAAGCTATCACAGAGATCAGAAGTGATCACATCTCCGCTCCTGTCAGTCTTTGCATGACCAGCACTAGGTTTCCTCTGTTAGTACAGTCCTCAGTCCTTCAACCTAAACCCTGACTTTCATTCCTCATTTTGACAGCAGGGGGCACTTGGAGCTCAGATAACATTCCCTGCAGGATGGAACCGGTGAACTCCAGTGCTGGGATGTAACTAAGCAGGTTAACTTGTACTTTCCTTGAGTGTTTTCAGTTCCTTGTGCTTTATAGTTCCACTCCACAACAATTCAGACTGAAACATTGCACTTTTTTTTACTGCACATTTCAAATGTTTTTCAAATTTAGCTTAAATACAAACGTACAAAACATATGATCCGCTTATGAAATATGATGTTGTTAAAATGAGCTCAGACTACATCAGTTAAATGCTGTCAAATTGGTTCAATATTATAATATATTCCAATAATATTTCCAATCTAATAATAAATAAATATACAACACTCACAAAGGTCATTTTTCCAAATTATCAGTAGGTACACTAGGTACATTTTACTAATAATACTTTTTACTAAAGTGTTATTTTCAGTTCAAGACTTGTACAAGACATGATTCACCCTCAACATTAAAACCGGTGACATGAATGGCTGCAGCCTGGCTCTACATAGTATGTACTGATACATATATGTGGCTATTTTTAGACAGGTAAATCTCCCTGCCCAGATCATATCACATATAATATGATACAATATGATGTGATAAACTTCATTATCCTTGTGTGTACACATCATATGTCATGGTGTAGCGTATTCTATAGCAGAGTTTGTCAACCTGTCACAATCTTCTCGCAAACTTGGGGTCCTGATTTTCGAAATGGAAAAATTCAACTAACATGGCAACTGTAAATATGTTATACCACGTACAGTATATAGAAAAGTGTGATCCTTATATCTGCTGTGAACAAATGAGCAATGATTTTTAGTTTTGTGTGTTGTCACATGTACACCCACATGCAGATATGGAAAAATCTGTCATAAACTCCAAAAACTTGCAGTAATGGCACAGTGCTGACTATATAATTGTATGCTTGTGCTACAGTGGACTTAGCTTTGTAGTACAGTGCAGGGCTGTTGTGAAGTTAGTAGAGACTTACGTTAGAAGTCAGGGCCAGTTTCTCTGTTATATGCTGTGAGGGTTAAAGCAACAGATAAAGAGAAGCTTAAAGTATAAGTACACACACACACACACACACACACACACACACACACACACACACACACACACACACACGTACAGAAACATGTCCATGCACATGTTCAATCCTGCACACAAACAGCAAGACTTCACAGCAGCTAAAGACTGACGGAAGGATTTCAGAAAAAAAACATCCAGTTAAAGAAACGACTGCAATCAGAAGCTACAGGAGCACATCTGTTTAAAAGATGGAACAATATTCACATAAATAAAACTGTTATGGCAGAAGAGGTGTCAGTGATCGGTGAAGCAGTTCCAGTACACAGGGAGTGACTGTGCTTCAGAGGCTGTTAATCCAGCTATGTGTTTATTAACCCATTAATCCCTCCATTCACAGCTGAGCCTATTAGTGCTTTGGAAATGAAGGCCGGCTAGCTGCTGCCTTAACATGCATGGTGAGCTGAAGCATTAGCATGCAGCCTGGTGAATTTGCAGACAGATGTTAAACTGGTACTCATTATTCTGTCAGTTTTCTACCTTAATGCTGGTGTGTAGTATTTCTGTGACTTATTAGGAAGTGTGCACAATGTATTAGAAGGTGATGTGAAGAAACGGCTCAAAGTTACCTGTCTTGGTGCTTACAAGACAAGCAGTAATAAGACCTTTATGATGACGAGCTGGATAAGAAGGATTCAGCTCCACAGATAGCTAATTATTGACTCATGCAGCTGATTTCCAAATCTGTAATTTTGCAAATTGGTGATGCTTCATCCTCTACCATCCATCTCAGCTGGGGGGGGGGGGGTCCAACTGTCGACTTTTTACGACAGATTTGTTCAGACAGGCTTCTTCATGCTCACAGTTTTCAGCCTCTCTTGATTTAAAAATGTGCTGTATAAATGAGCATTTCTATGGAAGCCCAGCATTCAGGTTATATTATGTTTAAATGAATCACTAGGTCCCACAGTGGGTATCAGACTGTGTCATCTTTAATCAGAGACAGGAAACACCATTCTCCAGCCCTGACCTACGTACCTGTAAACTGACCTAATGAACCTTTAAGCTGCTTTTAACTCTTACTCTCACTCAAGCAAAGAGCACACACTCTGCAGCTTCGCCCAGCCTTATATATACATTGTAACTGTCTAAGTAACTGCTGTGGCCCCAGAGGTTTCATAGGCAGCTTGCCATGGCCTGCTCAGTGGCCCAGCCATCATCCCTACTTCTCAGTCTCACTAGTAGTTACTAGTTATATTATAAAATATGACCACGCTCTGACCTAGTGTGCCTTATTATAATATAACATTTCATCCAACTAATGTAATAATATAATATGAAATTATCAGCAAATCACACTGGCAGAAATCAATGTAATGGGAAGCTGATGTTGTTTATAACTGATTTACTGAACCTGCCACAGACACTGATGGTATGAAAATGAGCCTTGGTCTGACTGGATCATAAAACCCTAATGTTTACAATATTAAAGGAGGACAGGAAGTCATTCAGGCAAACTGCCATCACTCTGTACATTAATTCTTTCAAGGTTTGTGCAGCTGTGTTTATATTCACCAGACTTACACTAATGTACAGCGTATTATAGCACATATTCAGGACATAGTACAGCTATGGGTCTATATTTAGTCTCAGTTTTTTCCTCTATTTATTTAGATTTTATTTTTATTTAGTCTATTAGCTATTGTAAATATCATTCACTTTTTGCATTTTATTGTGTTGTAGATTTAATTTAAAAAAGGACAATCAACACACATTAACCTATAATGACTAAGTGAAAACATGTTTTATTACATTTAGTTCAAATTTATTAAAAATCAGAAACTGAAATCACTCATTTTTGAAAGTACTCAGACCCTTTGCTGTGGCCCTTTGAATTGTGGCCAGTATATTAGATAGAGTAGATGCAGCCTGAGATTGGGGTGATGTCTCTGACTGTCCTTGAGTGGCCCAGCCAAAGCTCAGACTTAAACCCCATAGAACATCTGTGGAGAGACCTGAAGATGGCAGTTCACAGGTGCCTCTCATTCAGTCTGAGGGAGTCTGAGAGGATCTGCCATGAAGAATAGGACAAACTGCCCAAATCCAGGTGTGCAAAGCTTGTAGAGACTCACCATAGAAGACTTGAAGCTGCAAAAGGAGATTCTAAAAAGGACTAAATTAAGGGTCTGAATACTTTAGTAAATTAGACATTTCAGTTTTTGATTTTTAGTAAATTTGCAAAAAATTCTAAAAGCATGTTTTCACCTTGTCATTTTGGATTATTGAGTGTAGGCTGATGAGCAAAAATGCTTTTATCATTTTATCCATTTAAATTTAAATCTACAAAACAGAAAAGTGTGGATAAAGTGAAGGGTTCTGAATCCTCTCTGAAGCCTCTGTATATGCATGTGTGTGCCACACTATAAGTGTCATTAACGTGTGTGTGTAGGTGTGTTACCTGCGCCACGCTTTGTTCAGATAATGGGTTCTCATCCGCCTGTAAAAACACAGTAACATTAATGGGTGTACAAGAAAAAAATGTAAAGGCCATGCAATACATACACACACACACACACACACACACAAACACATGAACACACAAGCAGAGCAGCATAAACTCCATTACATCTGTACAAACACCATTACATACTGTGAATCAGTGATATTAAAAGCGTGTTGGTTAACAGCTCAGTCAATGAAAACTCATATTAGAATTTTAAACCATGCTAGTAGCGTGGTTGTAGTGTGGCAATGCTATCAATCTATCTGTCGATCTACAGGCTCAAATATCAACAACTATTAAACATATTTCCATGAAATTTTCATTCATTGTCCCCAGAGGATGAAGCCAAATGACTTTGCTGTTCCTTAGACTTTCCCTCTAGCACCACCAGCTGGTAGAAGTTTTAAAACACTGCTGCCAGCCTCATTTGTTACACCCCTGTGTTAGTTATCATGCTCTCTCACCATGCATTTACCTCATCTGTCTCGCCCATCCCTCCTTGGTCCCTCCACTGTCTGTATCACATCCTCATTCATTCATTATCTCACTCCACTTCACTATGTTCCTCATTGACACTCTCTCTCTCACCCTCTGTCTTTCTGTCTACAGCAGCTGGCTCTTGTCTGTCTGTCCCTCTAGGTTACCAGTGATGTAATCAAACAGGACGAAGCCATAGGCTGGCTCAGACATTAGCTGACACCAATCAGAAGAGGAGACACAGGGAGGAGAGAGAGAGAAAGGTAAAGCAGGTAAGAGGAGGCAAGAAGCCTATGAGAAAAGTCTTAATGTCATTTTGAACAGCTGCTCTGATGATTTAGAATATAACAATTGTTTTTGATTTTGCAGTGATTCAGATAAATAAATACATCGATCTGATGGGTTGTTGGGAATAACTGACAGTCATCTTACCCTGTAGCTGACCTTCTGTAGGACCTGCTGGGGGTCACTCTCCAGAATCACCCTGGCGACAGGATTAAGCAACCAAATCAGACCCAGAGTGCAGCACAAAAAGGACCAGGGTTATTTTCTGATATTTTATCAACTAAACAATTCATCAGAAAATGATTTGTACACATTTACCGATGCTGAAAATAATTCCAAGCTGCAGCCTAAGCTTGTTGGCTCGTTTGAACACACAGTAAATTGTCACAAAGTTTTTATAAAGTGCATGTGTGACAGTTCATATTAGAAATTATACATTTTAAAAAAGCACATATTGTTCTATTCTTTTGATCTGCTGTAAACATTATTTTTCTTTTACCCTCCATCAATGATTTCATCCACAACCAAGAACACTCCTTCCATGTTATCCAGTAAACACCTCCGCTCCACATTTTTCCTGTGGAAAAAAAACACAACAGTCAGCCACATCCAATCCATAATGCTCTGGATCCCCTGCAATATCAATTCATTATTCTCCCAATATTGCAATTTTACACAGTTTTACCTAAAACCTAACCTTTACCTAAAGGAACAGTTTGACATTTTGGGCAACTGGGCACATAGTTTACACCGTGGGGAAAAAAGAGCGCTGGTATCAGATAGTCCACTGTGTCATGGGAGAAAAAGTCAGATAGGTGTGTCCTCTCTAAATCTGTAAAACAACGAATCAATGTTTTTAGATTTCTGTTCATATCAAGGTTAAATAAAAGAGATCCAACATGTTAATGTGTGAATTTTGCAGGTGTTCAGGCTCTCTGCTTCCAGTCTTTATGCTAAGCTAGGTTAGCCTCCTGGTTCCACCGCCATACTTCACACAAATACAGTGGAGAGAGTGGCAATGATCTTCTCATCAGAGTGAGATGCCAAAACTTAAACACTGCAGTCCATCCATCATGTCCTCCATGGACTACATTTAAATAAACATTTCGTTCAAATTTAGCACGTCTAATTTGCAGGAAATAACATGATGTGTTTCTAAAGAATTTCTGCTCTCAGTTACACTCAGTTGGCAGTTTATTAGCTTCACCTAACTGGACCTAATGCTTTCTAATGCTGCACTGAATCCTCCTTCATGGAGGTTATAGTGTTCAGCTTTTGTTGAAACTGTTTTACAGAAATGTCGATTTGACTTTGTGATCATTTTGGAGGATTTACGCTGTGATACTGTTGAACTGTGTGACATTACCCAAAGAAATGTCTTTGTTTTGTTTTTACCCTACCCTCAGTGATATAAAGAGAGAGGACAGAACAATAAATTACTCAGCAGCAAAAGTAATGTTGCTCGTTACTTTACTTTTGTTACTCAGCTCTCAGCTCCGTCAAAGGTGCCTTTTAACAGCTCCACATCCTCCACACCCACACGTCTTCTTTGGTATTCAACACATGTAGAAATAGAAAACAAGACACTGCAGTTTAATGAGCAGACAGCCGTACAATGTGAAGGGATTTACTGACTGTCCTGCAGCAAGCTCAGCCTCAGTGACTGCACGCAGCTCTCCAGGAGTCCTGATCTCTGAAGTGCAGTTACACATCTTCCAACTCTAAAAAAGTTGTGACTGAATGCACATGTATCTGTGGCGAACATTTGCCAAGAAAGGGCAAAAATTTAAATAAGACGACAACACAGTTATCTGAAGGTGCCTGTTTCGATTGAGGCCCACCTCACACCACAGCCATGTCCCTGCCCACTGAACACAGAGAGACCAAACTAATATCAGCTCCCTTCAAACTCCCAGTAAGACTTCGAACAAGCCGACCCCCAAATGTCAAAGTAAGGGAGTGTTACTGGGCTTAACTGTAACATAATTACACTTTCAAATGACTTTTTAATGAGAAAAGTTACCACATTATTATAAAGCGTTAAGTAAAGCGTTACTGCCCAGCAATGTTCCCAAAATGCCAAAACTGTTCCTTAAACACTGCAGTCCATCCATCATGTCCTCCATGGACTACATTTAAATAAACATTTTGTTTCAAATTTAGCAGGTTTAATTTGCAGGAAATAACATGATGTGTTTCCTAAAAATTTCTGATCTATACAACATGTTCCCCATGGTTAAATATTACTGAAGAACATTTACTGTGTGTATTGAGAACATTTACTATGTAAGTATAAAATAAAATCAGGAGACTATTCAGCAGCATCACTGGTTTTATACTGTAACTCTAACATCTGGACATTTACATGCTGCACCAGGCAACTTAGAACAGTCTGTAATCTTTCATACAGTATAATAATATAATCTCTCAATGTCTCCGTCGCTCACACTCTGCATTAGTCCTGCATTGGTTGCCGCAGCAACCACATCAGCCGCTGTTTGGCTGTTAATGTTGAAGTCAACCGTGAGGGATCCTGGAGATGAATTCTACATCAGTTTCAGTATGGAGACTCATTATCGTGTGGAGGAGTGTGTGGATTACCATTAGCACTGATGGTGCTGAGGCTACACACATGACAAAAGCTAAAGCAAAAAATATCACAATGCTGCACGTGCACAGAGAAGCACTGCTTCATATATGTTTATGTTTCAGTCCTTTTTACTTAGATTGTGGAAAGCAGCATTGTGAATGTCTGCGTTGGGTTTGTCCTTTTTTGTCCTTTATAAGATGCTAAATATCATTAGATATAGATGTAGAATTAAATTCATTCATGCTTTCACTCATGGAACTTTTTTTAAGGTTTGGTGAGTGAACGTACCTGAGGATCTGAGTGAGGGAGTCAAACAGGCAGTTCAGTACTGACATCAGCATCAGCTAGAGAGAGAGAGAACAAAAGGAGAAACAAGATAAACAAACAATAAGAGAGAAACAGGAGGAGGATTCTGAGGTGATGACGTTTGATTTTAAAGTTGCATTAATCGGTTTTTATGGCCACAGAACTCAACAAAGTAAAAAAAAGTAGTTTGCTATTACAGTTTTTGCAGACAGAGCAACATTAGCCTTCATCAGACTCATCTTTCTTCATTTAGTTATTATTTGGCCATGTGGGGGTCAGCAGAGCAAACGGAAAATACAACACTGACACGCTGTTTTCTTTGTAAAAGCTGTTACGTGCTAGCAAACACTTGGCTATGTACACATCCTGCAGACACAGAGCAACATTAGCATTCATATGAGGTCATGTTTGCATCCACCTGGTTAATGTCAGTCAAATATTCACTCTCCTTTTCCACCGGCTCCTGTGAAAAATATCCTGCTCTTTAGCTGTTAAATGCTCCACTGTGTTCACCAGCTTGTTGCTTAGACTTTGTCGGTCAGCTGTGATGCTGGTGATGAAACGTAAGGTAGTTTTTTTTTTGCTGAAAACAGCTGCCTTTAATAATTTCTTAGCAGGTGAAGATACTAAGCAGTGTTTTTGCATGAAGCCTAGAAAAGCCACTGATTTTCTCTTTTAGTTACATAGCTTCAGTGTCGGGCAGCTTAAAGTCACATTTCCTCCCTAATCTCATGAGGAGAGAATTCCATTTTTTCAGGTTCACAGAGGTCTGGAGAAAATCTCTCAGAAGAACCCTCGGAAAATGGCACCTTCAAAATCCTCAGGCTGTCTTTTGATTGCCTGTGAGTCTATAAATGTCACCTGAACTTTTCTCACCAACTTTTAAGCTTGAATATCTCCAGAAAAAAACTGTCACTGAAAACTCCCTTAATTATTCCCTGACATACCCCTGACAAGACATTGAAATCAGCATGTTTGGTATGGTAGCAACAGGATTCTGTAATTTGTTAATTTAATATGTTGAAAATTAAACCTTAGATAACAAATATGTACATGTCCATTCATTATTAATTTAGTGTTATTAAGGTTGGGATTTTAGCTTAAAGGACATCAAATATTTTCAGTTGCAAAGTTATTATATTCTGTGTATAATACTGTATAATTTCTTAGAATTCAGGCTTTTAATACATCTTCCCCATGTTTTGCATTAATGAAGACTAAAAATGTATGAAGTGGTTTTTATGGGTAAAAACTCCTTAAAACATAAAATAACATTGTAGGTACTGGTCAGATTGGACCTTAAAAAAGAGATGGATTTCATGTTATTTGGTAAATTTTAAAGTTGTAATGTTCAGATTCAGGTAAAACACACCTGCATTCAAATGAACACATTTAGCAAATCTCTGGCAGCTGTAGAGAGCACTATTCTGGAGCTGAAGATATTCTTACAACCTCACTGTAAGACGTGACAGTGTTTCTCAGATCATTTTAATATTCATTTTATTATTTTCTGAGAACCAAAAACATGCATTTGTTTTGTCAGAGAAAGCTAAATTCACCCTACCTCGTTCTCCTGAGCACTCCCCACCACATAGAAGAAGAGATCTATGCTGCTCTTATAGACGATTGTCATCCCCTCCAGGAAAGCTATCTCATCTAGAGGGAGAAGGAGAGAAGGATGGGTGAGGGTTGAAGGTGAGACAGACAAACTTCTCTTTTGCTGAGGAAGAAGATATAAGAGAGAAAAGGGAGTATTAGAAAGATGATGGAGAGAAGGAAGGAGTGGGGATAGTGTAGTGTAGAAGAAGGGGAAGAATAATATAATACACTGTAAATATATAATGTATCTTGATGTTGTTTTCTTGATCTTTATTGTGTACTTGGATAAACTGTATTTTGATGCTTTGGCAACATTGTCGTTGAAACTCTCGTGCCAGTAAAGCACCTCTGAATCTGAGAAGAAGGAAGAGAAAAGGAGGAATGCAGGAGGGGTTTTTGGACAAAAGGAGGAATATACTGGGTGGATGACATAGAGGCCAGGGGCAGGGACTCAGGTATCAGCTGTGTGAAACTTTGAATCCCACATCCTCTGAAAATGAAACTGACTCCGGCAGCACCACAAAAAGCATCAGAAAGTGTTAGGTTTCTCTGAAAAGTCAAATGAATGCACTTTTAGTTTAAACGTTTTATAAAGACAGCTTATCAAGTTATAATAGAAAATCCCAAAGTCACTATTTCTCTAGATATTTAAGGGTCACACCAACACCCTCACCATGAATAGGATAGGACCAGCTGTGCTTTGGCTCTGTGCTGGAAAACAGGCTCATGTGAAAACTGCCTTAGGCTAGTATCAAGTACATGTATTGGGCTGCTAGATAGCTGAATGGGTAACACATGACATGACACTGGAGATGTGTGTGAGCCCAAGTGTTAAGTACAATACACAGAGAAGGTGGTATCAGACAGACACCAGAGCAGAACCACACAGAGTAGAGCTTACTGTCTGCTTTGTGTGTCTTGTTGAAGACGTTCCTCTCAAAGTTCTTCTGCTCCTTCATGGAGGGGTAAAGCTCCGGGTCATAGTACTGAAACCGAAACATCACACAGTGAATTAACTTTGGCACTAACACTGTTTCATTTCAAGGGTTTCATTCCATTTAGGGCCATTCTTATGAAACATGTAAGAACACACATCACTGTAAGAAGGTGTGAATAAGTATCCTCTAAATGTAGTAAGGGACCATACCAGTGGTTTTCCTAGTTTTAGCCCATTAAAGTTATATAATATTTATGGTTTGCATTTTTTCAGCTACAGCTATTCAATATATTTACATTCAGTAATGACCTCTCTGTTGTGTATGGTAGATTTTATTGTTAGTAGCAGAGTGTGCCATTCCTACGCTTGACTCAAACTGCCATCGCATGCATGAGGGATTAACAGGAAATGACCCAGCATGTAATCCAGTGTTACTGTATTGATTTTACACATTAAAGCTTGGTTCCTTGTGTTGGGGGTTTCTACTGTGTTCAGTCTGATCAAATGCCTCAGGTGATGTCACTTGGGCGTAATACACCCAAACGTCACTGGTCGTGTTGCACTGTGGGTAATGTACTGTACACGTACGGTTTTAACGAGGAAGAAAAATGGAATAAAATGACGATATCTCTGGTTCTGCTGCACTGAGTTTGATCCTTTTTTTTTAAAGGAGTACTCTTTTAGGTTACTGATCATGCTAATCCAACATATTAAAAGAATTTAACTGAAACACAGTACGGCTTTTATTGTGAAGCAGTCACAGGAAACTCATATTTTGTTACCTTTGTTACACTGTGAAGGATTACGTAACTCAAACAAGTTTCAAGTCAGTGCACGTTCATTTTCACAATGAAATTAAACATGTGCTTTGGATGCAAATAAGGGATAACACCTGTTAATGTGTACGTTTCATGACTATCATGGATGACGCTGGAGCTAAGAACCACCAGACTCAAAGCAGAAGGAGGTTTGCCTCTGTGGAATAAAAAATACTATATGTAATCAATCTAAGATGCAATTAACACTGGCACATTCATGTTTATTGTCTGGTTACTAAAAGTTCATCCACACCTTCCAACCAATCAGAATCCAGATTCTTCAGTGGCCACAGTATACGATGTAGGTCATTTGCAGTTAATGGGTTAAAGCTTGTAAGATCACTGGTATGCTTCTCAGCCTTACCTTTGACAGAAGTCTGTTGCCATCATTGTCGAGAATGAAAACAGCTTTCACTGTGTAGAGGGAAGGTTCCTGCAACAACAAACACAAAGAACATTTTAAATATTTCAGCTCTGCTGAGTCACCTCAGGGAGACATCTAGGATATAATGCCTCAGCTACAGTCAGCCATTCCTCCCACGCCTGGCCAGTGTTTTATCAATGCAGCCACTCTGGGTCACACATTAAAACACACAAGCTGCCCAGTGCAACCAGTTTGAGCTCTTGACACCAGGCTGCATTCACAGTTTCCTCCATGTTGCTTTAGTGCTTTAGTGCTGGGTTTTCATTCAGGTTTGTTTCACACTTTTCCAGATGAGGAAGACGTGACCAAAGATATTTTCCATTCTCCTGCACACGCTTCACTTATCCTTCCATCCATCTGTCCTTCTGTCCTGGTGAAGAGTTTTCAGACCCGGGACAAAGTTCTGTTATGCACTGACTAGCATAGATTCACAGTCAGAGTGTATCACAGAACTTAGACCAGGAACTTACAACATCCAGTGTCCAATACTGCCACGACTTTTTGTGATACAGACATAATTTCTCTTATACATAGTGAACATAATGTATCTAGACATCCAGTCCATTCCATTGTCTGCCATTATCCAGGGTCGGGTCAAGGAAAACAAAGTTGTAAAGAATACTCTTTTCAAAGTAATTCTTTTATGATCACTACAACAACAACATGTCACAATCAATAAATACTGTTTTCCTAATCATGGGAGCTCAAAATTTGAAAAGTATACAGCCATCCTAACAGCTCTGTGAGGGTGAACGTGTAGCAAAATGCTACACGATGGTAACATGCTGATGTTAAGCAGGTATAGTGTTCGACATGTTCACCATCTCAGTTTAACTTACAGAGCTTGTTGGTTGGTATTCCAGCTGCGCACAGAGATTTACAGACTTGGCTGTACCAGTTATTTAAAAATCCATCAACTGTTGGGTGAGAACATTTTATTTTAACAGCAGTTCAGGGATCAGGTCAGATATTTTCCTCTTCATTCAAATTTTTTTGAAAAGTAGAAAGCTAAGATGATTTTTCTGAGATGATTCAATCAGCCATGTTGCAGCCGACCCGGCAATTAGTAGGTCTTAATATTTAGTAACAGCCCCTCTGTGAGGGGTTAGTTAGTAAGGTGCAACCTGTTTAAATGTAATGACTCTTAAATTCCCACTTCGTACACACGAACTATGAACTAAAAAATTTCAAACAGCTGGTGCAACCTGCTGCTGATCTCTGATCCTGCCCTGTCCTCAGGGAAGACGCTCTTTACATCAGATGATGGATGATGATGAGCACATCTAAAAATTACCTACTTGGGATAAACAGCTTAATGGTTAATATATAAAAGTAACAGAGAAATGAATGTCAGACAGATAGATAAGGAGGGGGCTGTCTTTCCTGTCCACTGTTTGGAGGTATGTATTCCCTGTCAGATGTGAATGTAAAGGCAGAGGCTTATTTAACTCACTGTAAGTCACTCTGGATCAACATGACAGCTAATTGCCTAAAAATCTAACAATTCCCTGTTTTGGTTTAAACATAATGAAAGATTTTCTCTAATGTGCATGTTTATAAGTAGGTCATGCATTCAGACAAAACCAGAAGACCAATTTAGATGTCTGGAGACTGTTCCCCTAACTAAAAAAATAACACGAGAGACTGCAGCCTCTTGCTATTTGGACTTGGCTGTTTTTCTAAACTATTTGCATTTACTTTTTAATTTTTACCACATTATAAACATGGTATACAAACAGGGCGTTCTAGGCATTCAGCAGAATTACTGACTGACTGTGAGTTGTTTCAGGTCTGTTTCTCTAACACTGGCCTCTCTAAAGCACATCACATGATGCAAAACAAGACTAACATTTTTTGCTTCCTTGGAGCTTTGCTAAACAGAACCACATCACTGACAGTTGTATTTAAAATAGCCTATATTCTAGAGAAAACCTTTACTTTCCATAATTAGCAAGCTTTCAAATCTCTTCAGAACAAATGAAAGTCTAAATTTGGCACAGGCTTAGATGCTGCAAGAAATAAAACCAAAGGATTTATGTGAACGGGGAGAAGTATTATCCTACCACAGCTAATGGAACAAGGGAAACATCTTAAAGGAATAGTTTGACATTTTGGGAAATGTGCTCATTAGTGAGCTTAAAGGCACTGGTAGATGAATTCTGTAACCCTGAGACACAGCCAGGCTAACAGCTTCCCCCTGTTTCCAGTCTGTATGCTAAGCTAAGCTAACTGGCTGTTGGCTGTAGTCTCAACTCTAAGCATGAAAGTGAATAAGTTTAGTTCCTAAAATGTCACACTAATGCTTTCATTTTGGGTAACACTAACTATGCCATTTGTTGAAAAAATTCTACTTGAGTAGACAGTTTCAATGACAAACACGAGGACTGTATTTGATCCCTTCTAGGACTCAACAGTTTTCCCTTGTTTGATATGCATCTTCTTCAGGGATGGATTTCCTGAAGAAATAGCAAATGAATACAACACTTTGTAGCAGCTGACTTTGAAGACACAACTTGTGAATTTCCCACCAGCACATGAATGCAGCACTATTATAACACAGAACAGAATCGTCACATCTGGATCAACACCAAACCTCTAACAATTCACGAAATGTCGGCAATTTATGAATTAGCTGCTTTATTCTGCTGCTGGGCTGAAAGGAAGCAAACAGTGAGCAGATAAATTCATAGCTCATTATACAGGAAACTATGAGTGATATGAAGATAAAGTCTGTAAAATAAACATGAATAATGCTCTTGACCTTTTCATCTTCAGCGACCTTGCTTTTTGGGTATTGCTGGCCTCATCGTAACCAACTGAAAGTCTTATTTTATGTACCACACCACGCCAGTAGTTTTATTTTCCTTTTATCATTTTTTAATTTTTTTCATTTCATTTTTTTACTTCTTTCTTATCTCAGCAGCTCACTGAGACCCGCTGAAAGAACAGTCCTATCTCAGCAAGCATTCTGAAATTTATTAGAATTCCTTTTGGAAAATAAACTTTTTTCTTAGAGTTGAAAAAAATAATTGTGGCTGTCGGTTTCAATGAAGGGAAAGTTGAATATATAGTAAAAACATGTTTTATTGGACAATTTAAAAACAACGCTGCATCTGTGGACTTGAGTCCAAGTTCTCGAGCACAGGAGGACTGTCTGCAGTTGTAACGGCAGCGTTTTGCGGACACCTACAGCTCACCTGGGCTGTAGTAAACAGACTTTTTTGGGGGAGAAAGAAAACCAGTCATTTCGAGAGCTGGACAGTGAGCTGCTGAGATGACCGGCCTGTCTGACACACCAGGTGGGTCCTTACTTGATTTGGATAGACTGACCACATGAAAATATCAAAACTCAATAAAGGGTTAGCTTACATATATGAGCTTTGTCTTCAGGGGCCACTGTAGCTGTCAACTGGAGATGATGATTACTTTACTGTCTATCTGAATATGACTGAATATGACTACAGTTTCCTGAGGCTGCACACAGTTGTCTTTAAGAATGAACACCTGTTGCTTATAGTCATCGCTTTGAGATATGAATATAAAGTGATGCTAGAGTGGAAAGGTTTTGTGCCTGATGAAGATTTACTAGCTATGTGTTGATCTACGATCTATGATCTATCTATATCAACACGCTGCACAGCAACTGTGAATAACTGTGAAACCCTTTTTTAACTGAACACACTGATCTGCTTTCTGATCTGAATGCGAAAGGCACAGACTTTGTCAAGTCTGAAAAAATAACCCAATGATGGGTTACATTGGCTTGGACTGGGAGGCTACTAATATATAACAGAAAGCATCTAACAAACTGGGGGCCATGGAGTTTAAAGACTTGGGCATTTACCAGGCAGATAGGGTCTAACAAAAGATGCTGCTGAGCTGCATTATGGGATGTGTGATCCAGTGTTTTTGAGCTATACCCATAAGGACTAAGACTGAGGATCTCTCAGACTCTGCTGCTTTAAAATTTCTGACCATTCTTTTGGTCCCCAGACTTCATGTGAGAGCTGGAGAACCTCGTGTTTTACTTGTAAGGGAGTGGTTTTACACCGTGGTGTTGCTGCTTTTACTCACTAAGTAAAAGATCTGAATACTTGACCCACAAATGAGTGCAAACACAAAGTGATCAAAAGCTATCAGTGATTATTCCCCATACTGAGTGAAAATTATACCTGAAGAGAGCGACATAGAGAGGGGGAGGCGAGAGAGGGGGAGAGAGAACAAAGACAGAAACAGACAGAGAGAGGGGGTGAGAGAGCTGAGAGTAGTAAAGCTGGATGAGGAGAGAGAAAGAATCTGAGAAAGACACATAGCCTACACCCAAAAGCTCTGCAGACAGGAAAGAGCAAGCAAGAGATTTGACTATTCAGATAATTTACTTCAGTAAAAGAAGCTATTAAAACAATTTACAGGGTAAAACTTACACACTCAAACTTTAGTAAATAAAAGTACTGATGCAAAATCTAATTAAAGTATCAAAAGTAAAAATACTCAGTATTCACATGGGCTCCTACAAGAGTGTTATATATGGTACGATCATTATAACTCATGCATTAACATATAAGCAGCATTTGAATGCCATAGCTGGTTTGGGTGGAGCTACTTCTAACAACTACTGATACAAAACAACACATTTTACTGGTTAGTAACTTGTGTGTGTGAATTACTTTGCAGGCTAAAATTTTCATTCAAAACATATGATGAGCTTATGATATATGTTGCACTGTTAAATGAATAATCGCGCAAAACAGAAAATAAAGTAGTTCAGATTAGCTCCATCTCAACCAGCTATAAGAGCTGCTCGCATGTTAATCCATCAGTACTAACTAACTTTTACCTTTGACAGTTTGAAGCCATTTTGCTGATAATACTCATGTGCTCTTCAGTGGGAATAATTACTTGTAATGGAGTATTTTTACACAGTGGATCTGTGTACTTCCTCCACCACTGACTGTGCTGAAGTAAAACGTGCAGTGTTTCCCATTGAAATGTGGTGAAGTAGAAGAAGCATCAAGTAAAGTCCTGAAGGTAAAGTACATGTAAATGTATTTAAGTAGCCCACAGTATTTGAGTTAATGCACTCTCCAGTTTGCTCCCAGCACTCAGAAAGTGTGAAAAAGGAAGAATAAGACAGATACATTTGAACAGTCAACTGACAGAATATGAGAAAAGACAGATATTAAAGAGCGAGGGGAGAGAGAGAGAGAGAGAGAGAGAGAGAGAGGGAGAGACAGGCTGAATAAATGGTGCGCAAGGCAAATGAGGAGAGAGAGAGAGAGAGAGAGAAAGAGAGAGAGAAAACAGTGGACGTGGCACGTACTCTGCTCTTCACGTCAACCGATCTGTGCACATATGCTCAACACAAGCAGACATGTGAACACCCAGACCCGCTTTAACTACACCACACACTCCCACACTCCTTCTCCCAGAGAGGGAGATCCAGGCAGGATTGTGTCTCTTCGCTGGTTTCTACAAGTGATCCCCGCAGGAACTGAGGCTTCGGCATATGTACCGTCCTGTTGAGCTCTGCACCGGACTGTGTGTGTGGATAAGTACATAACAGCTGTGGCTCAACCAGTGTATTGTAATGGAGTTAACTTAACACCCTAATAAGTTGTCGCATTGAAACCGGCGCAGACAATCTGTACTATTTTTACACTCAGAGAATGAAATAATAAATAAATCAACAAAAAATAAAAGTGTGGCTTTTAAAACGCGCTGCCTGCTGCATGTGAAACACCGATCAGATCAGGCCTGGGCGTCCACAGTCAAATAACCTGACGGCCCAGAGTCGGGATCACACTCCACACCAATGCAATAGAGGATCAATAAAAAGCTGTTTCTGGTTTATGAACAATCTGCAGCCAAGCCCCCCTCCCCCTCCCTCCCCTCATTCTCTCCGGTATTGCCTACCACCGAAACTGCCATAATGCAACAAATGTCCTTTACGATTATAAAGAAAACAGTCAAACAAAATACTACACAAACTGCCGACATGACGGCCCTTCACCCTGAAACCAAAAAAGGTGTCGCTTCCCGAGCTCGGTGAAACGGTGGAGAGGCTCTCACCATAGACGCGGAGTCCATCGCTGCCGCCGTGCTCGCTCGGTGTGTTGACGTGGACAGCTCTGAGCTGTCACACCGAGATCACCGCTTCTGTTTTTTTTTTTTTCTTCTTCTACGGAGCCGCGCTCCCGCTCCCACAGCAGCCAACCGGAGAGAACCACAGGATAGAGCCTACAGCCGAGCGCGCTCCCGACAGTCCTCCTTCACCTCCTCCTCCTCCTGCTGCTCGAGCTCTGTGGCCTTTCACAATAAAAGTCACTGCTCCTTCAGAGGCTACAATTTAGGCTATAGTTTTACCGAGATGTTTGTATTGTATACAGTTGTCTGTGTTTATGATGTTAAAGAATAAAGCTGTAGGTTACCTGATGTACAGAGCAACAAAGTCTGCATTAGGAAGAGGCTGAGGAGGATGGATGGGTTGACAAAATACAGGACATGGTTAATTTCCTGTGTGAAACTAATCAGCATTGTTTCTTTTATCCAAATCCGTTCCACAACCTTAATTGTGTGTTTATTATTGTAACCATGACAACAAAGAGCCTCCCCACTTTAAGGGAGTGCATTTTAACCAAAACCACAATATTTTCCTGAACCTAACCAAGTTTTTGTACCTAAAGCTAACCAAACTGTGACGAGTGTTTATCATTGTTGCAGTGACCATGAAGGTCTGGCAGGCCTGCTTGTGTACTTTCATGAATCGTACTCGAGGGAAGGGACAAACAACTTAGTCATTTAGATTGGTGGACTTGTTGGCTGTAAATGCTCACTAACATTTAGAAATCTGCCTCTGAAAATAGTCCCCAACAAATGCACCAATTCCTCCTGTTGTTTTGCTGAAAACTATAGTGTTCAGCTGTTAGAAGAACTTACTGAACCTTTTTTAAGAAATAACACTACTGAGGTGTCTTTAAAGATTTATGTCCTCAGAAAGAACCAATGGACTTGGGGCTGACTGCCACAGGCAGGGTAGGGAAGTCAGAAAATATTGAGTGATGGAGCAACACATTATTGGTTGCTGTCGTCTCATGGGATTTGTTGTCTGTGAGTCAACTTAATCATTGAAATAAAAGATATGGGCAATGGCGTACAAAGACTCTCTGAGGAAGAAGGGCATTTCTACAATGTGCAGGGCCTGGGTTTTGTTTAGATTTACACCAGTGCTTGAACTGAAATACAAAAGGTTCCAGTACTCTCAGCAGCCTGCAGTGTATGCATGTGCACCATTGGGTGGCATGAACTCGTTCCTTGTACAAATCAGTCATATGAAGTGATGTGGACAAATTATCAAAACATTTACCCCCAGTACCAGAATCTTTATGGACCGACAACTTTTGAGACTCTACCTGACATCCAAGCTCTTATTCAGAGGTTTTCCAACCTCACACACAACAGCCTCCTCTCACAGGAAGTCTGTTTAACCCAAAGCTTGCAATTACAACACCCAGTGCACTCATTAGAACACAGATGTGCAGGCAACAAGAGAGACACTGTGCCATTTTATTTATTTAATATTAACATGATTAGTAGTACTCCATGGACCCAACAGTGTCAACAGTCCAGACTGGTGGTGGTGGTGGTGGTGTGATGGTGTGGGGAATGTTTTCTAAATACCAATCAGTCCTGGTCTGAATGTCTCAGTCTGTCTNNNATGATGTGATGAATCATGTCAACATGGAGCAGAAGCTCAGAGGAAGGTTTCCAACATCATGTGGAATCAATGACAAGGAGAACTGAGGCTGTTTGAGAGTAAAGGGAGGAACTATCCAGTGTTAGTATGATGTTCCTAATGAAGTGCAGGTGAGTGTGTAATGGACAACAACAAACCAACTAAACAATAACAAAAGAGCCATAAACATGAACACAGTCAGACAGAGCTCTCTCACCTGGTTGTTTCCTTGACCGTCTTGACTCTCAGACTCAGTTCGTCCTTCATATGTTCCAGCTTGTTAACTAGTGCTGTGCTTCGCAGCTTGATTGTCCAGTACTGGGTTACAAAAACAAGTTGGTGTGCACTGAGCTAAAACCTGTTTACAAGTCAGCTGAAGTTCATTCTCTCCTGCATGCTCCAGGGGTTAGTTGTCCAGTTCAGATCCAAGATATCCTGCCTTTTATTAAGAATAGCACTATGGGTAAAGTTGCAAAAACAGCCCACAATATCCCATAGTGCAACTTGCCAGAATTTTTTGTAAATTCCTTACCACGAAATAAAAAGTAATCACTGAGCCTAATGAACTGCAATAAGATAATGTAACCGAAAAGGATGAAATTCTAAAAATGTCTTACCACTTAAAAATCAGTGATTCATAATCCAAGAAAGAGGTTATTTGAATTCTCTTGGCAAAACAGCTCTTTTCTCATGCTAAACAATAGTCATATTCCCATGATAGAGAGATCATTCACCCAAGAAAACAACGTTTTTAAAAAAAACTATAAAAGTGTTATTTAAAAAGACTAAAATTTGATTATGTAAAATCATTTTGAAAAAAGAAAAAAAGTAATATAACTCCCACTCAAGTGGATGGGAAAGTGCTGTCAGACTTTTGGACCCCACTGTGGATCATATGTTCAGGGTCAGATGAACTGTAGCCTCCTATTCTCTTCATTAATCGTTTTAAGAATTTTAAACCAGTATAGGAAATGTTTATATTGTCTTAAAATGAAATCAATGCTATGCGATATGAATAAGTGATAAAAAAGAAAGCGGTTTAAATATTTCAATAGTTTTTCCTCCTGACTGCGGGGCCGTTGTGGATTTCTCGGGCACGCGCCTCGCCAGAAAACTGATCCAGCGCGCGACATGCACGCCCTTGCGCCCCCCTCCCCCCTACCCGCTTTTCCCCGCGTTGTATTCTGGGAAACCAAGTTTACAGTCGTTCAGGAAAAATGGCAGACGTGCGGCCGCCACCCCTCCGCAGCCTGGATGATTTTCTGCTGTGCTCGGCGCGGTTCGCCGTGCCCGACGTCCGCGACCTGGAGCGCTGGAACAACCGCATCATTAACAACCTGCTGTACTACCAGAGCAACTATCTCCTGTCCGCGCTGGGCCTCCTGCTCTTAGTGGGGTAAGTTTCATCAGTCGGACGCCTCCCCCTCCCTCCCCTCCCCTCCCCTCCTCCTTCTCCCTCCCTCTCCCTCCCTCACAGCGGACATACTGGAAGTCTGTAATAAACACACACAAGTTTTGCGAATGTTTTTCGGTTTTGCTGCAATACTTTCGGTGACTTTGCATTTCCGGCAGCTGCGAGAGAGAGCTGTCTCCATCATGACACAAACTCCGGTAACCGACACGGTCTGACGGAGGAGAGGGCTCTTCAGAAGTTAGATTATCTGATGAAGACCAGAGGGAGATCTTCCTCTCTTTCCTGTCTGTTTTCATTTAACCCTTTACTTCTCTCAGCGTGTAATGAAGAAGACTGCTGATCTCCGTCATCTGTTCACATGGAAGAGATTCAGTCAAAGGGAATGACACTCATTTCAGACATCATTCATAGCATCATTTATGCTTTAGATCTGACACCAAGTAACGTATATATTTTCTATCATCACTAAGAGATTTTAACCAGAATTTAAAGTCCAGTCTTCTGGATCTGCAGTCAGACTGTTCTTTGCTGAGTGTGAAGAGTAAGACCTCAGTGGTTTGGTTGCAGACACAATAGTTAACTTCTGTTTTATGTAATGTATACAGGAAATGAGCTGTGTCCCTTTAAGATGACTGGCTTTATTCTGTATTTTTCTTACTGACAACAAATTACATAAAAAGACCTGAGCTGTAAATCAAATCACTTACAGCATACTGTGTTTACCGCCATCGTATTTGAGTGTCTGAATTCTGACATTTATGCACATTGTGCTGTCAGAAATTCCCACAATAAATCATCTAAGGTATTTCCATCACTTCCTGTGTATTGTTAAATGTCTCCTTGCTTTCAGGTATTTCCAGCCCTTCCAGCTGTTTGTTGGGGCGATGGTGGTCACCTTGTTGTTCCTTGGCTTTGTGTGGGCTGCCGAGAACCAAGCTCCCATTCGCCGTTTCCGTAGAAACCACCCATCAGTCTGTGTTTTGGCCATTCTTTTGGCCAGCTACCTCTTCATTATGGTGCTGGGTGGCGTGGCTGTGTTCCTGTTTGGGATAGCCTTCCCTATACTGAGTAAGCACACACACACACACACACACACACACACACACACACACACAAAAATATCAGCATGTTCCAGCAGAGCATGGAATTGAGCTCACGCTCTTGCCTGAGGACACCAGTTTTGGGCACGAGCACAGTTAATGAATACAACTGGGCTTTAGACTGTCATCTGTAAACATGAATGTACTTTGCTTATTTGTAGCCTATGAACTATCTACAGTATATTTAACATTTGGTAAAGAGTCAGTTCACTCTTGTCACCTGTATTTTCTGTCTTCCATTTGTGGTATTTAGTCATGCACATAGTTTTGGTTTCGTTTGCCCGTGTTTTGAGAAATCCATCCCTGAAATTTCTGCTGACACTTTTTTATGACATGAAGAAGCAAGTCAAGTTGGAACGAGCCTAGAGCATCACTGACCCAAAAGCCAATTGAGAAGCCAGGAGCACTGGCCATGAGGGCTTTATCTGGCTGGGATCAGACCACAGTGCATGCACTGAGAAGATGTGACCCAGTCTTGGACCACAATGACTGCTGTGTCAGAAAAGGACACACCCTCTCTTAGTTACTGACATTGTTCCTTCATGCTATGACAGATTAGTTGTGATTTCTCATTTAATGGCGAGCATCTAAATAAACCAGGGTTAGGCTTAGGGTTAGATCAGTGTCAGTTTTATCTGAACTCCACTGCACTAACAGAGGAATCATTTTACTTTTACAGTAGAATTAAATGAATGAACTTTTTTTAATACTTGTTTTTTGGATTTATTTTTTTATTTTAACAATGAATCTTGACTGAATGCATTTTTGTTAAAGTCTCTCTCCAGTAAAAAAGGTGAGGTGAGATAATCTGAGAAGGGATGCATTGAGGTAGAGCATGTCTTGTGTATGATAAATTTACAGATACACATATTGTGGATTTTTGAATGAGGAGGAACAATGTGGAAAATTCATGTCATGAATAAAAAAAAAAAGAAAAGAAAAAGAAAACACTCTGGTCAATGTCTGTTGACTGAATTCATTTATTCTGGGTCCAAGAAACAGACTCTGCACATGAGAGACATCATTTAATCTGCTTAATTATTCCTTCCCCCACCAGCCTTTTATACCAAAACTGCAATGAGGACAAGGGCATAGTTAGTTTTCTGCTCTGTACACTGCAGTCAGCAGTGATTGGACAGATTGTCGTCAAAGGTTACTGTGACTTTTATTAAATGTGAATCAAAGTATTATTATATTACTCTTTATATTTATGATATGTTTTATATCATATGACACACAAACAAACAAACAAACAAACCCATGAATAGTCTCATCAGTCAATCATGGATTTAACATTTGAGCCTTGTGTTTGTTATTCTCAGACAGTATTGGCTGTCAGGTTGAAGCTTTTAGTGTTATTTCATAGGCGTTATAAATCTGGCTGTAATATAATTATTGTATTAGAATTAAGGAGGGAGTGAGACCAAGTGTTCAGTCCTGTTGTCCCAGCTCATCAGCTCGGTCAGACCTTGTTTCTCTGGCTCGGCCCAACATGAGTGAAGTGATGGAGGGATTCCAAGGAGTCGCTGCTGTTCAGAGATTTCATCCCTTCATCCCTCTCTCTGTATCCCTCCTTCACAGTGGTTCTGGTCCATGCGTCGGTGAGACTGCGCAGCCTGAAAAACAAGCTGGAGAATAAACTGGAGAGCATCGGTTTGAAGAGGACACCCATGGGACTCCTGTTAGAGGCCCTGGGACAGGAACAGGAAGCTGGATCCTAGAGAGGAAGAAGAAGCGGAGAAGGTGTGCAGGGGTGGTGGATGGTTTGGGTCCAATCACAGGGAAACGAAAAGAGAAATAGAGGTGAAGAAAGAAATAGGAAGGAGAGAGGAAAAACCTAAGAGAAGGAGAGAATTACTGCCAGACAAGAAGAACAGAAATAAAGAGAAAGAACAAGTAGATAAAAAGAGTCACAGAACAAAAGGGGTGGTTTATTTTATTTAGAACAGCTAATGATGAGTCAGCAGTGGGGGGTGAGACCTGTGGTCCAATAGGAAAAGAACAGAAATGATCGTAAAGATGTTTAAATCATCCCTGATTGTTTCTTGCAGAACCTTGCACTTTAAGGATGTCTAGTTTTGTTTAATTCATGTTGACATGACAGCGTTGTGTATTACACTTCATACGAGTGCAGTACTGGAGGCAGTGTGTGGATTGTATTCTGCTTCTGTTGAGCAGTGGTCACACTGAGGCCAGAATATTAGTTCCCAGCTTTTTGGTTTTGGCAGGTGATGCCTTAAAATGAGGGGATGCTTTCTTGTGACCCCTTGTCACAGACTTCATATGCCAACCACTTATGGCCAGTGTTTCATTTGAATCATTTTCAGAGGCCATTTTCAGATTAAATGAGCACGCAATTCATAAGAAAGGTCACAAGAAAGTCTGAAAAATGTTCTAAATTTTATTTAACTATGTTTATTATTTATTTAAATATGTTTTTCCTGATTCTCTCTGCCTTTAATAAGCATGAGAAACCTTGTGGGGGTTCCATCCCCCAAGCTGGGAACCACGGTGATAGATAATACAAACTTCTGCACCCTGGATTTATAATATATGAAAACCAAAATGCAACATTTCAAAAATAGTCATAGTTTCATATAAAACTTTATACTCTGAGAATAAAGTTATTTCACAAGAGAAAGACATAATATTATAAAGCCATAAGCTTTTATTGCTGTATTTTAAAATATCAAAATATTTTCAAAATGATTGGACTTTATTCCCAAAGTCTCAGATTTATAAGTCCTGCTGTGTGACCATCCACAGTGTCTCAGTTCACACTTCACATGCACAACAATGGAAAACCAAAGTATTGTAATACTAACAGGTTTTCCGTATAGCATTCTCTCATTATAGGTGGTGTAAGGATTCATGAGGAGCAACAGAATGACATGCAAGAAATAATCCAGTAAGAATACAGAAAAAGAAAAGACAAGACAACAGGTCCAATATGGCTACAGACTTTAGGCTTTTCTTAAAAAAAAAAAACAAAAAAACTCAACACACAGCAAGACGCATCAGAAATAAGTGAAATGATCTCATACTGTTGAAATGTGCTTGTACAGCTCAGTGATCCTCAGTGACTTGATAAGATGGACGTTTTTAGCAGAGCAGATGGAGGTGATACGGTATCATTAATAGACCTGCATTTGCTGGCTTCAAATGAGTCCCTCTTATTTAGTGTTGACTTTAGTTTGTGTTGTGTTGAGAAGCGACTTAAATCCTTAAAAGAGTTTAGGGAAGTCAGAGGTTTTCTCTATGAAGAAACTCTGTGTTGAGCATTAAAGAGTTGATACAGGACCAATGGGAGAAGAAGGAAAATATGAAGGAATCAGAGATGAGCTGGAGCAAATCTCCTGTTTTAAAACTAATCACTTCAGTTACCATTTCTAAGCTTGTATTTATCCAGAAGAGAAGGCTTCATCCACAGTGCTGCCTATTCCAGTGCCTCGCTGCTGGTCAGTGGGATCTGCCCAGTCTCCCAGTGCTGGCAACTGGGAGACGCTTTGCTGCAGCAAATGACTCACTTTGAATTTACCCTTAATTCCTTTCTAACTTAAATTCTTGTTACCACGATAAAGTTTGTTGGTTTGTGGTGGTTTCCAGTTTTCTCCTTATAAGTTTTTAGCCACACTAGCTGCAAGGCTCTTTAAATGGCATTGCTGGTTGATCGATTGGAATATGGACTGAACCACATGATGACATAGAAATGCAAAGAAATGTGATTTGCATCTGAAGTCACAGCTTGTGTGTGGGATTGAAACTCTCCTTAAACCTTAACACGTTTACAGGTTGTCCAGTACTGTAATACACAGTACGTGGTCGGGTCCCCGCTCTGTAGACCTGATGTAGGACTTCTGTTCTTGAAGAAGACAGATAAAAGACACCCGTGTATTGTTCTTATGAATGAAGGACATTTTTGAAAACACTGAAGGTTTTTATCCTTACGTCAGCAATGTTACAGCAAATAACTTTGTACTACAAAAAGTGACTGTGCTCCACACAGTGAAGGTATTTGATGAAGTGAGAGATATTTATATGATATTGATATTAGCTGCCTGTTGTGGATCGGGGTGTTTTAAACATCTGTGCCTGGTGAAATCTCTGCATCTTGTATATTATATATATATAACAGGTTTCTTTCTGGTCAGAGTTAAAGATGCTGACAGGCTGTGGTTTTTATGTATGCATTTTGATTATTAATCATGTTGTTTACTATGAAAGACTTTGTTGGCAGCACTGCCCTGAAGAAAGAAACAGCCCTCTTAGTGGGCGATTTATATTGTGTAAGTGCCATTTCGGTTTTGATATTTGCCTTGCATCATTCATGCATTACACATTTTGTTGACTTATCTGTATTTAATGTTCTGGAGGCTGGGAACGTGGCTTCCTCAACACGTGACCCTTCTGTTCCATGTCACGAAAAACACTGAGCAGAGAGAAGTGTCTTGTGGTGAAACTCAGTGATTCAAAAGCATTTGCTCAAAACTGAGAATGTAAACAGAGAGGAAACATTTCTGCATGACTGTGCACATTTATCTCATTTAACTGCTCAAGATCATAAATGTTGAGCGTCGCCTTTGATCTGTGTTGATCCACCAACACAGTGTCTTTTGTCCATTTGGTAAAAGCTGGTCATTAAATTTGTTTAAAACATGTTTTTTTTTTCTAACTTAAATAAAAAGATTGCTGTATGAACTATTTATCTATCTCTGGAATGCAGGAACGACACATTTACTCAAACCCAAGAACAAAACCTGACTTTTTAAAATCTGTTTTTACCTGCATGTAAGATTTGCAGTAACACACATACAACCAGCCAGTGAGACAGCTAACGAAAGGGAGCTATGTACAGACAAATGCTGTGTGACTTAAATGTAAAGGTACATGAGAGGCACACACTGGGGCATGCAATTTATTTAAATTGAAGAATAATTTATTACATTTATTTTATCATAAAGATATGGGATATCATGATTTGATCTGCATGTCAAAATCTGGGTCATAATATTTACTTAAAAATATTATTTTGACTAAGTATCTCTTAATGTTGACTTTCTTCACAGTAATTGGCTTCAGTATTTTTGGGAAATGTAATATGGGTCGTGTAGACCTTGAGCAGTTACTGATCGTGTCTCTCTGCTGTCAAGCACTGGAAGACTTCAGTTTTGTATAAATTGGGAGAAGCTCTTCCTACATTGGAAGATAACGGACACCTGATTCTGTCTTACTCATTCTGCTGTGATAATGTGAATGTGCTGGAGATTAAAAATCAACCTTTTCTTTAAAAAATAGATTTTATTCATATATTTAACTAAATCTTATCCCTCTCTCCCCTTTGGAAAAAAAGAAGTTGAAATTCACAGACCATTTCTGCTTAAAGGTATAGTCAGTTTCAACCCCTGAAACTACCTTGAGGTGATACCATCGGTATTCTCTCCTTATCTGAGAACATGTCTGAATTAACATGAATAAAACTGTCAGACTGTACAGTAGAATACAGTTAACGTAACTTAGCTAATGTAATATCTGGTTAATCAATCTGATTACAACTGTATCAGACCAAGAAACCAGCAGAAGCTGCATCATCTGCTTACAAGAGCCCTCCTCAGCCTTAAAAGCTCCTCCATCCACAGGAGTAGGCCCCTCAGCTGAGCATCCCGGCTGTCAGACCTGTTGCTTGGCAACCCCTGCATCCCAGCGTGAGGCACCTCACTGGAGAGCTGTGAGCAAAGTGAGTACCAAATGTCTTTGGATCCAACTGAAAGGGGCCCACTCTGAGGCAACTTTACCTCTGTTGTCAGTGATTAGAGTTGCGTTCTTGCTAGCTGTATGTTAAGCAGTTGAAATGATCCACCTTGATCACATACAGCAGGAAAATGCCTCATTTGTGTGTCACTATT
The DNA here is from genome assembly GCA_037833715.1 of Toxotes lorentzi. Taxonomy (NCBI): domain Eukaryota; kingdom Metazoa; phylum Chordata; class Actinopteri; family Toxotidae; genus Toxotes; species Toxotes lorentzi. The sequence goes on from JBBMJY010000010.1 coordinate 18,849,936, forward strand.
AAACATTTAACACTGTCCCATAGAATAATATATCAGTCACAGAGGCCATTTGTCTGCAGATCAAGTACATTTACCTTTAAAGGGGCAATGTGTAGCAATCTGCCAACTGTTGGATTCATTATCCAAACAAATAGGGGGGCGGATATTACAAGAGCTGGGGTGTCCATGCACTCTTTGGTCCTCCCCCCTCCCCATCTATTCTCTGTGCCATAGTCAGACTGGCCATCAGGAAAAATCCAATTTTTTACATTGTGGTGTTGTTTCTTTAAGTAATTAAAGCATCTGAAAATGTCTCCCACCACACACACTATGTTTATGTTCTCTCTCTCTCTCTCTCTTTTTTTTTTTTTTTTTTTGGTCAGACAAAAACACACACGCGCACACGCACACACACAGTCACAGTCGGAGGGTTTTTTTTCGGTCCTTCCCGGGGCGGAGTTCTCACACGTCACTACGGTGCCACTTTAAAAAGTCCCTCCCTCCGGTCCACTTCAGACCAGAAGAGAAACCGGAGCCGGGACAGAGTCGCTCTGTTGAAGCCACTGAAACAGTGTGACACACCGCTGAACACTGGACACTCTGGCATCTGGTAAGACACCTTCCTGTGAGATTCTTATAATAGTCTCTGAAACTCAGAAGTGACTCAAAGCAGAATGAACTATTAGTCAGAACTAACCCATAAACACAGCACCAGCTCCGTGGCTCCGTCGCCCTCAGTAGCAGTTTCACAACAGTGACTTCATAGTTGGTAATCTCCAGCGGAGTCAGTAAAATGTTTCTGTGTGTGTCCCCGGCTGTCTTTGTTTTCCTGAGACTTCACACTGATTTCTATCCCAGTGTAACAGCAGTGTTTTCTGTGCGTGTGAGATTTAGTTACAGCGCTGTGTAATATTTCTGCCGCTTCCGTGTCATTAATCTGTGACAGTTATCAGGTCACTATCAGCGCCTGACACAAACACTGTGTAACCTGCTGCTCCGGCTGATGTTAGGTTTCCTGTGTGCTCTCTCTTACACACACACACACACACACACACACACGGCGAGGAAAACAACGGGAAGCATGACAGCGACAACACACACTCACCACAAAGCGCATTACACAGTGCTGGACCACAGCTGGTGGAACATACAGACTTGTATTTACTATAGAAGACATAATATCAGTCTATATGAATTTGAAGTAGGCCACTTGTTTTCTACTTGTTTATTTTATTTCATGCTGCTTTACAGAAATCCTGTACTCCTGCATTCAATGTGAAACTTTCAGTTAAAAGTTAAATCACAAATCAAACTTTTGTAGACAAAATATAAGATAAGCTTATAATGAGCTCCTCCTCCACCAGCTACAACAATAAGATGCTGTCATGCCTGTTTATTAAAACATACACAGCTCATAACTACAAAGCTGACATGAAAAGATTAACATGAAGTCTTTAAGAGCTGAGGAAACCACTACCACACAGTACAAGATAACACTTGTGTAGACCATGTACTAGATGATACAGTGCACTACTCTGAACTGTAGAAACATGAGTGCTCTGTATAGTTTGATTTCTAATGGTGCTCCTCTAACACTGAGCTCTCTGAGATCACCATAGCATGAAAAGTAAACCCGGTGACTGGTAGGAGGGAGGAGACAGGGAGAGGTTCTTTCCAGGCAAACAGTGGCAATTACATCATGTGGCTGCAGTGAGTAAGAGCAGTGTGGGGCAGGCAGGTGGTTACCAAACCCTTTCTAGAAGTAGGTCGAAGTTTCTAAGAGCGCTGCAACAAGCCTGCTCTGCCCTGTCTGTGTGTCTTGTCTGCCTTATCTCCTCACACAAACTGTCAGACCTCTCAACCGCTGCCTTTCTGCAGGTCAGGCTGCACTGACAATAGAAGATTAGAGTCAATAACTGGAATGCTGTTATTATCATCCTTCACACAGTGGTGGCAGTGTCATTGTACTGTAGTAGAAGTGGTCACATTAGCAATAACTGTAATCTAATAGCAGTAGAAGACAGCAGCAGGAACAGGAGTGAAGGGCTAATAGTTGTGTAGTAGTTGAAGTGCTAGCAGAAGCTGAGGTGTAGGAGATAAGGACCAAGAATTCAGATCCTAAAGTAAAAGTAGCAGCAACCTAGTTATTTATTTTCTTGTTACTTTCCACCACTGAACATAGCTGCACTGCACACTGTTAGAAGCAGTAGTAGATCAAATGTATGATCAAAATGTGTTAGTTTGAGGTTGTCAGACAGGCTTTTCTTGGTTTTCTGGTAAACTGAGAATCTTTGGAGTGTTCGATGAAACAAACAATGTGAAACTTGTGCTGTTGGAAACTGCAAACTTTTTGTGTATTATTGTGGATGTTTTTATTCACAGGGAGAAATGAAGTCTCCGTGAAGATCAACAAGGTTTTGGATGAGCACGGGAAACTTTCACAGCCATCACCACCATCTCTAACAGAGCAGTTAGGTGGAACTGTATGTGCCTTGTTCAGGGGTACATTGTTAATTAATATAAAAAATAAGAGTCTTTCCCAACTTTTTTTTAAGGAGGAGATATTCATTTTTTTTGTTACTGCATTAGGCCCTGTGTGAGTGGGGATTTGTGTTTTGCTAGCTCCGCTCCTTCCACAGGGAGGTCATCATACGGATCAGTGCCTGACAGAGCTTTTAGGGTCTTTACACCTTGCTAAAGAAAACTACAGCAGAGCACACACTCACTGTGGTGGTGACTGAACCAAACCCTAGACCCTTTCGGGTTACAGGGTCCCAACTGCAGACTTCTTTGTTTGTCTTCTGAGATAGCAAAGATTATGCTGTACCTAAAGAAATACTTCACAGAGGGCCTCATCCAGGTGGCCATTCTGCTGAGTCTCTGTGGAGTGAGGGTCGACGTGGGACTGGAGCCCTACCTGCCTCCTTCCTGGCATGAGATGGTCCTGGGTCCCACCTCGGCATTGACCCAGACGCAGTTCCACAACCTCCGCAACCAGCTGGAGGATGGCCATGGCCTGCATCCCAAGAATGTGGACCTGGATGCGTTTTTCACGGCACGAAGGCTGCTGGGCTGGGTCCGCTCTCTGGACAGAGTACAGGTAGGAAAACATTCATCTCCTTCAGATGGAATTAGAATTATAAGGTGCTCAGGGTTATATTTCAACTGTTTCACTGTTGCTATATACAGTTTTTATTTACCAGGGGCTTCACAGGTCTCTCATAAATTTAGAAATCAGCTGTCTGTCTTCTTCCAGAGTTGCAGGATGAAATGAATGGTTTGAAATTTTGGGAAATATTTTTATTTGTGTTCTTGCTGAGAGTTAAATGGGAAGTTTTAATGGGAGTTTTATATCTGTCAGTTTAATATGAAGCTTCAGCCAACACCTGGTTAACTTAGCGAAACCCATGTGACACAGATATACGAAATGATTCTAGGTGTGCTGTCTCTTTTCTGAACTGTCACTGGATGAGCAGCAGGCCGCTGCTTCGTGTTTAGAGATGAGAGTGGTATCAAGGTTTTCATCTAACTCTTGGCAAGAAAGTAGATAAGCACTTTTCCCAAAATGCTGAACTATTCCTAAGATATTTCTTTGTGCCACACTTCCATTGTATGGAATAAAAGCCAGTTCTAGGGTTCCTCTCTAACTAATTATTGAATGTTCTTTTTGGATTTTAATGCCTCTGCTTTCCCATGTTATTGTTCCACACTAGAAGACTGTAGCTGTAAAGAAATGGAGCATTTGAGCAAATCCAGTGCTTATGAATGCATTTCTTGAAGCATTTTTTGGTAGGACTAGCAGTGAGGAGAAAAAATGTGGTGAATTTTAAAAGGTTATGTACCTTTCTCCCCCAGGTTCCTCACGCAGAGCTGGAGACATGGCTGGTCCAGAGGGAGCCAGATCCTCTCCCCATGGAACGTCCAGACCAGTCATCCGTGCTGGAGAGAGCTCCTGCTGGGGTAGAGAGAGACCAGAGTGGTCCGTCTATGGAGACCAGAGCTGGACTTGGTACCTTGCAGGAAGAAGTGGATGCGGATGATAAAGAGGTACAGCTATTTCATTGGAGAAACAGTTATGTAATTATTGAATGGTAACTAGTTGCGGTTTCTTCAGAGTTCAGCTCAGGTACAAGGGTTGACATTGTTATGTTTAGCTCAGATCAGCTGTCTCTGCTGACCCTGGTCCATGTCATAACCCTGTAGGATCTAGAGCAAAAACAGTACAGTTTGACAGCTTTTACAACTGTAAGATAAACCTGCTGCTTTTAAGCTTCAAAGCAGCAGGCAGACATCATGCTCACAGTGACAGTGCTAACATGCTGTTTTTAACAGGTATAATGCTTTCAGTGTTTAACATATTGGTTTAGCAAATTTAATGGCCGTCCATCCAACAGCTGTCGAGACATTTCACTTAAAGCCAACCGTCCACGGTGGTATGTGAAATAAAAAGTCTCCAAAGTTACATCATGGTGCTAAAAGAAGAAATAGTTGCTAAAATCATTTGGTTTCCACAGCTGAACAGTGTCCTGTTCATAAAACATTAGGAAGTCTGTTTGAAGACTGTTGACCTACACTGAATGCCACAGAAGCAGCAGTATACAGATTTAGCTCTTTATTTATGTGGAACATAGAAATAGTGGTGTGGAAAGGCGCTCTGTTTTGGGCTTTCACCAAAACCGAGTGAAATGTCATGTGAGATAATGAGTCAGAGGGAGATGAGTCACCACCGAACCTTACCTCACCATAGATGACCTAACCAGAAAACTGAAGCAGTACAGTCACTACAGTCGAACACACCCGGCCGGAGAGAATACACCTTTAAATAAAGTCACACAGACGTGAGCACAGCAGGCTGGGAGTCCCAGACCTTTCCAGTCATTCGCTGTGTTTACTCTTCAGTAACTTCATCAGCCTCATTTGAGTTTCACAGACACTGGAAGAAAGAACTCTCTTACTATGATAGAAGTCCAAATGTAGTTAGTGCAACTTGTCTTTTCAAAGCTGCACCAGTTAATATTTCTTTATTAATAATGGGAATATAGTTGTCAGTGTAAAATTTATTCACAACAAAGTATTCAACCTTCTGCATGTTCTGCTTGAGAACAGGGGCACAGTAGTTTATTTCTCTGGAAAATGTCTCATTGATACCGAATGCTGTTCCTTTCAGCTCATGTCACTGTAACTTGCTGGAACTGTTCAAAATTTCAAATATCTTGGTACGGTCAGGGACTGCCAACTGAACTTTTCTATTCAATTTTCAATTCAATTTTATTTATATAGCGCCTTCCACAATCAAAATTGTCTCAAAGCGCTGAAATTATATTTTTAAGAAATGCACACAATGGTTTCATTTTCCCAGGAAACGTGAGTCAGACAATCTTAGAAACTGCATTCAACCCCCGATTGAGAACGTTTTATAATTTTTGTGACTGCATGGTCACTTGAACTGCAGGCTGAGGATTAAGCTTGCTAATTGGTATTGCCAGAAAAAATAATAATTGGGAAGCCCCAGGAGAAGCTGGGTGAGTTATATACTGTCAGGACAAGAGATTAAGCTCCGATCATCCTGACACACCAGAGTCAAAAAAACAAAGCACTGACTTCATGCATGAACCTGCACTGTGCGCTCCATTTATTAATGGCCACACCTCGGACATGCCTGGTCAGGTTTGACCTATAAGACAGACTGAAGCACATACATTACCAGACTGATGCCCTAGTTATGAGGGACTGACAGTTCTTTCACTTCAGATACTGACATGTTGAAACTGTAAATAATTTGTATAACTCATCGTATGTGGGGGGGGCATCTAAAAGAGCTGACGGGCCCGGAGGCTGACAGTTTGCAGAGTTAAGCAGAAATTCAACACACTGAAGCAGGATCTGTGCTTCGGGGTGAAGAGGCTAAGGCAGGAATTATTGTTCCAAGAAGACACATGGGAATATGTTGCACTGATGTCAGTTCCATTACATTTTAGCTTTTATCAGCACTGAGGTCGCCATCACTAACAACAGCCAAACACACAAGTTCCATCTCTTCATGTAGAATCACACACACTAAACTGTGACACAACACAGGCCTGGTGCTAACAAGCAGACTGTGCCATGTATAAATAACCCAGATACTGGCCTACATGTCCAGTCCAGTTTAGACATGCACTCACTCACACACACACACACACACACACACACACACACACACACACACACACACACACACACACACACACAC